>CM028327.1:24251457-24851457 GCA_016647705.1 Eucommia ulmoides | reverse complement strand
CATAAAAGGTTTTAGTCATGATCTATATTGGGCGATAATCCCATCAAATCAACGGATAATTGTATAGTTGACTTTCAAACACACACACTTTAGTAGGATCTAGAATGCCGCTTACTATCATCGAGATGTTGAAATTCTAGAATACCACATGGTGTCTTTTATGCTTGAACTCGATAGGATTGGGGACCGATGAGGGATAATTCGTTTGGCCAATAAATGGTACTCAAAACTTGCACATATTTGTTTTTAGTGTTTTTCATTTTTTGTTTTTAGTTGTTATATTTTTCGTTTATTGTGTGCGTGTTTTGCTCGAGGACCAGCAAAATTTCGAATTTGGGGGTATTTGATAGGTGTAAATTATCTATCTATTTCCGAACTGAACTTGTAATTTTTTTTAATATGTTTAGTATGTTTCATTACCTTTTAATTCATTTATATTCTTTTTGTATTAAATCCGGTGTTTGAGGTGAAAATGTATGAAAACAAATGCTAAACGATGATATCGGATCGAGAACGGTGGAAAAACAAGCTCGGAGGCAAATTTCGGAAAAGAAGCCCACCGCCACAGCGGTGAAAATGCAGAGTGGTGCTTTTCTTGCTAAACATCCATTGCCTCGGCGTTGAAAATGCAGGATAATCCCTGAATCCACTGCTAACTCTACTGCCTAGGCAATCAATAAACCGACTTACCTCACCGCCGTGCGTAGTCACCTCTACATAGATTTAGATATTTATTTAGTTATTTTCCCTATTTATACCCCTTCCTCTCCTCTCCTCCAGCCATTAGAGATCCATAGGACTTAGGATATTTTAGAGAGATGTTTTGGGAATGCTCCTCATATCCTAAGGAGAAGATCCCAAAGCAAAGAATAGGGAGCGATCACAAAACATTTTTAGCGGCAAATCTTCAGACTAGGCAAAGTTTATCTCGTTCCTTTCTTTATTTCTTAACTTATGATTGTTTTTTGTGCATGTTTAGCTCTATTTTCATTGTATAACCGGCTATGGCCACGAGTTAAATGGATTTTTTGTCTAGGGATTAATATAATTTATAAAAGTGTAGTTTTGTTTGAGTTTGTGTTTCGTTAATATGTGTGTTATAATAATTTCGATTGTGTTTGCCTTGTTATCATGTTATTATGCTTGTTTAGATAATTAGAGAATATGGGGTTTCACACTCGGGAAAGGTAACTCCGAATTCGAACTAGGTTAAACACAGCATGACAATCTAACGACCCAAGAGGGCGTTAGAAAGTGTGTAATCAATGACGTTGGGGTGAGACTCACGTGACCTAGCGTCGTTAAGACGTAGAGAGGGACTTCTTCATTGATGCGAAGTCATGTATTCACTTAGTTTACACTCGGGAGAGCTAGTGAGTGAGTTTATGAACCGAGATTATCGGATACCCAAATGCCATTAACATAAACTAAAACGAGACCAAGCACGTTTTTGTAAACAAAGTTAATCCCTAGGCAATAGTTTTCCTAAAAATCTCATAGTAATATTACTATAGTGAATTTATATAGATTAATTAACTTAGTAGTAGTATTAATTAATTATAATACAATTTATTTTAGCCTAGATAAAATTAGGTCATGACAAACACAGTACTCAATAATAGTCACAACCAATCCCGATGGACACGATACCCCTACTCTCTCTACCTATACTAAAACTTGACCTCGTACACTTGCAAGTAAAAGTAGCGACGTATTTACAGGCAACCAATGAGCCAAGGGCAAAGGTCGAAGAGGAAGTTGAGGAGAAAAAGAAAGACAAAATTGAGGAGAATCCACCGATACTTACTACGCCTTTACCTTATCCGCAACGGTTCCAGAATAAGAAGTTGGAATCCCAATTTTCTAAATTTCTTGATATCTTCAAGAAAATTCATATTAACATACCGTTTGTGGATGCCTCGGAACAAATGCCCAATTACGGGAAGTTCTTGAAAGATATTATGACAAAGAAGAAAAAGTTAGAGGAATATGAGATGGTCAAATTAATGGAGGAATGTAGTGCGATACTTTAAAGAAAGTTGCCTCAAACGTTGAAGGATCCCGAGAGTTTCACAATTCTGTGCACTATAGGGAAATCTCACTTTGATAAAGCACTATGCGATCTAGGAGCGAGCATCAATCTAATACCATCATCTATTTACCAGAAGTTGGGGCTTGGTTATACAAATCCGACAAAGATTTTTCTCCAAATGGTGGATTGCTCATTGACTTATTCAAAGGGCATAATTGAAGATGTGTTAGTAAAGGTGACAAGTTCATATTTCTGGAGGTCTTTGCCGTATTGGAAATGGAAGAGGATCGGGAGATTTCTATCAGTCATGGGAGGTCTTTTCTTGCCACAGGAAAGACGTTGATTGACGTTCACAACAGAAACTTGAAGTTGAGGGTGAATGAGGATGAAGTAAAATTCAATATTTTCAACACAATGACATTTTTGGATGATTGCCCAACGTGCAATTGAGTTGAAGTAGTTGACTCGTGTGTTAGGGAATTCTTTCATGAAAAATTGAACCGGGATCCATTGGAGCATACTATTACAAATTCCCCATCTATGGGGGATTTTGGTGAAAAAGGCTCAACTATAAAAGAGGGAGTTGTTGACTACGTCCTATCTATGGAAGCCGTACCTAAATACGTAGTGGATTCAGTTCAAGTGGAGGCCCTTGACAACGAAGTTAGACCACCCAAACCCTCAAATCCACCTCACGATGGGTTGATTTTAAAACAATTACCGGATCACCTTTGGTATACTTTCTTGGGGGAGAATTCAACCGATCCAGTTATCATCTCATCATCCTTGACTCAAGAGGAAGAAAACAAGTTACTAAGTATCTTGAAACGACATAAATCCACTTTCACATGGTCTATTTTTACATCAAATGAAATAGTCCAACTATTTGCATGCATAAAATGTTAATGGATGACTCATTTAAGCATTCCATTGAGCACCAAAGAAGGAAAAATTTGGCAATGAAGGAGGTGGTCTAAGCCGAGGTGTTGAAGTTATTGAATGCCAGAATTATATATGCTCTATCAGATAGTGAATGGGTGAGTCCGGTGAAAGTAGTTCTCAAGAGGCATGACAGTGGTGAAGAATGAAAGAAATGATCTAATTCCTATACGAACCTTCACTGGATGAAAAGTGTGCATCGATTATAGAAAGTTGAACAAAGCCACTCGGAAAGATCATTTCCCTCTACCGTTCATTAATCAAATACTAGATTGTCTTTCCAATTTTGACCATTATTGCTTTTTTGACAGCTATTTAGGCTACAATCAAATAACCATTACACTAGAAAACCAAGAGAAGACAACTTTCACATGTTCATACGAAACATTTGCTTACCGTCGTATGCCATTGGGTCTTTGCAACGCTCCAGCAACATTCCAACGGTATATGATGGCTATATTTTCGGATATGGTAGAGGACATAATGGAAGTTTTCATGGATGACTTCTCGGTCTCTGGTTCATTCTTTGACCATTACCTTTATAACTTATAACTTGTTCTCAACTATTGTGAAGAGAAATATCTAGTTCTCAATTGGGAAAAATGTCATTTTATGGTCAAGGAATGAATTGTCTTAAGCCATGGAGTCTCTTCTAGGAGGCTTGAGGTGGACCAGGCAAATAATGAGATGATCGAGAAACTTCCACCTCTAATCAATGTGAAGGGAGTCCAAAGCTTCTTAGGCTATACCAACTTCTACTGGCATTTCATAAAGGATTTATTTAAAACAGTGAAGTTGTTACGTCATTTGCTTGAAAAAGAATCTCTGTTCAATTTTTATGATGTGTGTGTATAAGCATTCAATGCTATGAAGGTAAAGTTGATCTCGGCTCCAATTATAGTTTTTCCGGATTGGAATGAGCCTTTTGAAATCATGTGTGATGCAAGCGACTATATTGTTGGACCAGTTTTAGGCCAATGCAAGAAGAAGATCTTCTAATCCATATACTATACAAGCAAGATGACGAATGACGCTCAATAGAATTATACCACCACTGAGAAGGATATGTTGAAGAAGAACGCCAAGCCGCGTCTAATCCCGTGGATTCTCTTGCTCCAAGAATTTGACGCAGAAATTAGAGATAAAAAGGGGAGTGAGAATATGGTTGTAGATCATCTTTCCTGGATTGTGCAAAAGGATTGTTGGCCCAGTGAGCTACTCAAGAAGGGGGGTAAAATGGGTAGATAATAAATTATCAGAGAAAATATTTCAAAAAAATCCAAATAATTAATTTTAATCCTAAATTAATTGTTATCTTCATATAACAGTGGAAATATAATATCAACTAGGTGCACACCAAACAACAAAAATAAATAATGAAAAATAGCAACACACCTGAAATTTATACTGGTTCACCAAGCTACTCTTGGCTAATCCAGCCCCCCGAGCTCCACGGAAAGTAGCACCCACTAAACTCAAGATTCCTTTAAAGGTAGGAACCAAATCCTCATAAAGATTCTTCTCACAGGCTCATAATCAACCTTTACAAATTCCTTTTCTCAGACTTAGGAATAACCTCTACTTTTTACAGGCTCAAGAATAACCTAAGTTTTTTTGTACCTTAGGCTAAAAAATCAAAACCTCATAAACAGTCCAAATATCCTTTTATCCGGTAAGGATTGAACAGTTACAAAATTGCTCACAAATCAATTCAATTAAGGAATAATTACTACCTTAATATCTTTACAGAAAGAGATTGAAACCAACTACCCATTGATTAAATACTCGCAACAGTTTTCAATCCGTCACTCAACTTACCAATTACAAATTGATAAGTGATTTTTCTTACTCGGAGCTTCTACCACCCCAGATAAATTAGAACTCAATTAATATCCCAAAACTAGTGATAGAAAAGTGAGATACTCTAAATCTGATTCGAAACAAAAAAAAAAATGGGTAACACGTAATTGAGCACGTAATCAGATTTTTTCACGAAATTGTTTCAAAAATATTTTTCAATAAAAAATTGGAAAGCAATTTCAAAGATCAAATTCTAAGTAAAATAATAATTATATCAAAAAAATAAATAACTTGGAACAATCTCACCAGGATTCTACCAAAAGAATAATAGCAATGACACTTCAGATCGGTAGTAGCAATAATCCACAACAAATGATTCTTAAGAATAACTCTTAGAAAAGATCTCACAATTAACTTAGTATGATAACTCTTAGAAAGCTCAAAAGTTGAATAGCTCATAATAATTCTCTTGATGTGTCTCTTTTTAATATGGAAAAACGCAGGGCAGGTCTATATAAAAGGGAATAAAACAAGCCCTCCAACGGCTAGTTCCCATTAATCATGATGTTTAATTGCTCTTATAGACCCCTTATATCATTAAGATTTCATCCTGGTCGAAAATATTTAATTATGGCTTGTAAACTTCTCAATTAAGTCCCCTAAATATTTCTCAATCATAATTAAATAGGATAGAAAGAATTACATATACCAAATTGAGAAATATTCAAACTTAATGAACCATATCTATAGGGATATCATAATATATGCTGCATATCTCAAATAACACCAAATCCCTAAGATATCTCTTAGATTTTAACCCTAAAATGGCTAATAACGGCTACTTTTAGAATAAAATCCAGAATTTCACAAAATCCTGAAACAGTGTCCCAAGTTGATTGACCAAGGGTCACCTATCGACTGATCGATTCAGGATATAGCCAAGCCAAAAAAATTTCGCCCATCGGTTGAGCTATCTCTCGACCTAGAGATTTAGAAAGTTTCATTTCTTATCACAAGTCGACCTCCTTGTCAACTTATCGATTCAAATAGTTTACCATTTAAGCTTAGGTCGACCTACCTGTAGACCGAAAGATTCAGCGACTTCACCTTCTATGCTCCAGTCAACTTACCTTTCGACTTGTCAATGCTGGGAATCCTCTCATTAATTCGTTTTGAATTCATTCTCATCGACGTTTTCACCCTTTTAACTGATTTTGTTTCTCGGTTAGCTCTACTAAATTCTTAAATTCAATTTTAATTAATTATCAATATTTCTTTTTCAATTTCACATAGGAGCAAAAAATTTAACTAATTAGAATCCTATAAAAAATATACATATTATTAAAAATTATTTTGTGTCGTGTGTAATCCTAATTGGGATATTAAGAGTTACAATTTAACTTGAGTTGTTTTCCCTAGGTTCTTCAATTTCTTCAAACTCTTAATCTTCTATCATCTTTGTCATCATCTTTAGCATTGCCACAATATCTTCATGATCATTTTCATCACTAGAACTAATAAACTGAAACACTTAAGCAAATCGTTAGTTCAATAAAAAACATCAAGCTTTAATTGTCTATCAAAAGCTTCGGATCAACAATCTCCCCATTTTTTTATGATTACAATTAATTTTGATATTTTCTTCAAAACAATAATGTAACCACACTCCCCCTGAATCCAAGGACGGGTTCTTTTACTCATTAAAGCAAAGTAATGAAGATAATCATAATATTTTCAACAAATAACAAATTTCAATATATAATAAACTCCCCATTAAGATATTCATTAAAACATCAAATAATTCTCCCCCGTTGTCATCTCAAAAAAAAAAAAAAAAATGGGGAGGAAACACAAAGAAACACTACTATAGGCAAACATCATTATGCCTAACCATACCTAAATCGCAAATGATTTTTACAAACTGATCTTCCACTAGTAGTTTGGTAAAAATATTAGCTAACTGGTTGGATGTATCAATATACTCAATAACAATGTCCTTTTTTTGAATGTGATTATGAATAAAGTAATGTCTAATCTCTATATGCTTAGTTTGTGAGTGTTGTATAAGATTCTTACATAAACAAATAGCACTTTTATTATCAAAATAAATCGGGACCTCATCCACGCAAATTCCAAAGTCATTAATTGCTACTTAATATATAAAATTTGAGCACAACAATTACCAGCTTCTATATACTCAGCCTCAGTAGTATTTTCTATCGAATTCTGTTTCTTGCTTGACCAAGAAACTAATGCATGTCCTAATAAATGACATGACTCAATTTTGCTTTTTCGCTCAACTTTGCAACTGGAAAAATCAGTATCGGAGTAACTTATCAATTTATAATCACTTCCCCTAGAAATACCGTAATCATAGGTCAGTCATCCCCTTTATGTATCGAAAAATTTGCTTAGCAGTCAAGTGCGATTCTTTAGGACAAGACTGAAATCTAGTACAAAACCAAACACTATACATAATGTCAAGTCTACTAGCAGTTAAATACAATAGACTACCAATCATACATCGATATATTTTTTCATTAACACTTTTGCTCGTATCTTCTTTATCTATCTTTATAGTCGTTGCCATGAGCGTTTTGTACTCTTTAGTGCCATTTAATCCCCATTTCTTTAACAACTCCTTCTTGTGTTTATCTTGGTTCATAAATATCCCTTCTTTGGTTTGCTTAATTTGCAAATCCAAGAAAGAAATTCAACTCTCCCATCATGCTCATTTCAAATTCGACCTGTATTATCTTAGCAAACTCTTGGCAAAGATCCTCATTAGTAGATCCAAAAATAATCTCATCGATATACACTTGTACTAATAGGATATCATAATTAGTTTGCTTCACAAACAGTGTTATATAACAAATACCCCTTCAAAAATCATTTCGATCAAATATCGAATAAATCTCTCATACCAACCTCTAGGAGCTTGTTTGAGCCTGTACAAAGCCTTGCGAAGTTTAAACACGTGATCAAAAAAATTATCACTTTCAAATCCCGGGGGTTGTTCCACATAAGCTTTTTCTACTAAAAAGCCATTCAAAAATTCACTCTTAACATCCATTTGATATAACTTAAAATTACGTGAACATACAAAAGTGAGTAGCATTCTAATTTCTTCTAGTCTAGCAACAGGAGCATAGGTTTCATCATAATCAATTCCTTCCTCTTGATTATAGCCCTGTGCTACTAATCTTGATTTGTTTCTAATTACCATGCCATATTCATTCTTTTTATTTCTAAAAACTCATTTAGTACCAATAACTGGATGAAAATCCGGTCTCGGAACAAGACACCACAAATTGTTTCGCTCAAATTGAACTAACTCATTTTGCATTGCGGAAATCCAAGATTCATCAGTTAACACCTCATCTACATTCTTTGGCTCAATTTGATATAAGAAAGAAAGATTAATTATATCCCTAAGAGAAGAATGAGTACTTATATCTCTTTCGAAATTACCGATGATTTCTTTTACCGAATGTCTCGATACTGTCTTTATAGCTCGTGGTAAAGTTGAATCATTTTCCTTAGGTTCCTCCTCTTGTGGGGACTCCTTAGGTACATTATCACCTTGGTTTTGGTTATTTGAAATACCTACATCATTATCATCCAAAACCTTTCTCGATAAGAATGGAGCAACTTCCTCAAAAACAACATGCATAGTTTATTCTACTACCAACGTACGTTTATTGTAAATTCTATAAGCTTTACTTTTAGTAGCATATCCAAAGAAAATCCCATAATCAAATTTACCAAGATTATCCTTGTCATTCAAAATAAAATACTTACATCCAACTACTTTAAAATAAGAAATATTAGGAGTCTTACCATTCAAGATTTCATAAGGGATTTTGTTGAACCCTCTACGAATCGATACTCAATTCACCACATGGCAAGTTGTATTTACAGCTTCAGCCCAGAAGTAGGTTGGTAAGCAATTTTCATTAAGCATCATTCTAGCTATCTCTTGAAGCATCCTATTCTTCCTTTCCACTACACCATTATTTTGTGGTGATCTTGGTGCAGAAACATTATGAGCATAACCATGCTCATCACTGTAACTTACCACATCATCATTCTTAAACTTTCTTCCTCTGTCACTTTGAATGTTAATAATGGAACATTACTTCTCATTTTGAACACGTTTATAAAATTTAGCAAGAATAGTAGCAACCTCACTTTTCTTAGCAAGGAAAAATACACGGGTAAGTCTGGAATAATCATTACCTATAACAAAAGCATAAAACTTACCACCAAGACTAGAAACAGAGTTTGGACCAATTAAATCAAGATGCAACAATTCAAGACATCTAAACGTGGACGTGTATATGTTTTTCTTAAATGATGATCTAGCTTGCTCGCCTAATTAACATGCATCACATACTTTATCTTTCACAAATTTCAAATCTGGTAGGCCACGTATGAGACTCTTCTTATATAAATTAAAGATTAACTCTATACAAACATGCCCAAGTCTCCTATGCCATAACCAACTATTTTTAGACAAAACATTCAAACAAGATAAAATTTGAGAATTAAAACCATCAAATGAGAAAGTATAAACATTCTCAAAATGTGATGCAACTAATAAGATACTACTATGATGACTATTCTTAATAATGCACTTATTATAATCAAATATAACATTATAGCCCTTGTCACATAGTTGACTAATACTAAGAAAATTATGTTTAAGTCTATCAACTCGTAACACATCTTTAATAATAGTAGTACCATTACCGATATTACCTATACTGATAATTTTACCTTTTGCATTGTCTCCAAAAATCACATGACCTCCATCATTAGGTGTCAAAGATGTAAATTTTCCTTTGTCTCCCGTCATGTGTCGAGAACAACCACTGTCTAGGAACTATTTGTCCTTACTTATTAATTCTTTTAGAATAGCCTACAAGGAGTACCTCAAATAGTTCCTAAGTGGTACCCAGTCTAAGTGAGTCCGATCTTATTAGTCAGGACAATTTTAGTTCCTTTTGGAACCCAAACTTGTCTACAGTTATATATTTTAGCAAAACATCTACGATTAGTATGCCCCACAATATTACATTTAAAACATCTAACAAGATCCTTGATTTCAGAAAAAAAAAAATTGTGAAAGCATTTTTGTTTAAGATTTTTCTGAAATCCAATTCTGGCTTTATCAAAAATTCCATGTGAACTTCCCAAAAGAATTTTTCAAGTTATTTTCACCGCCGGTGAATTTGAGAACAATTGAATGCAAATCCGTCAACTTGGATTTCAATTCATTGTTTTCAGATTCGTAGTCCATCACTTGTTTGTTTAATGTATTAATTGTACTTTGAAAGGCATTTATTTTAGAACACTGGTTTTTGTAATCATGATAAAGTTCTTGATAAACATCAAATAATTCATCAAAATTTAATGAACAAGAACTTAAACATTTAGTTACCTCACCACCAGTGGCCATCAATGCAAACATGGACATATCTTCACTATCTGATTTTTCGGAGCTACTTGATTCAGTATCATCCCATGTTGCCTTCATGGATTTCTTCTTTCCTCTTTTCTTTTCTTTCTTCTTTTTTTCCTTTTCCTTATCATTCTTCAATTCAGGACAATTATTTTGAAAGTGACCAGTTTTATGATAGTTGTAACATTCTACTTTAGTTATATTGAGGTTTTTTCTCCTGCCGAATGTGCGCCGAGTTATTCTTCTAAAATTATTTGTGAGAAGCACCACATCTTTCTCTTGCTTACTTTCAAGACTTTTCATCATCACTGTCATCATTTTCTTCAATTTTCTAAACTTTTAGCACCAAGGATTTCCACTTTCTAATTTTGGTGTCATCCTCATATCCTTTAATCACCACTTCATGAGTCATCAAATTGCCTATTAGATCATCAATTTCGTATTTTCCAAGATCCTTAACTTCCTCAATTATTGTCACCTTTGACTCCCATACTTTTGTTAAATAAATTAGGATATTTCAAACCCTATCCTCCATGGAGTATGGCTTTCCAAGTTAACTCAAGTGATTGAAAATATTGTTGAAACGAGTATACATCTCTTGAATCGATTCAGTTTCTTCCATTCTGAACAATTCAAATTTCCTCATAAGAGCGTTGATTTTTGATTGTTTCACATGACTTGTCCCTTCGTGGATAACTTGCAGCTTGTCCCATATCTCTTTTGCAGATTTACAACCTGAAATTCTAGAATATTCATTAGCATCTAACGAGCAAAATAGAATGTTAATAGACAAAGAGTTTGTAGAGAGTTTCTGCTTATCAGAAACAGTTAGTTGGTCCTTCTTCTCGACTCCATTTTCTATTGGAACAAATGGACCATCCTCGATTGTTAGCCACACATCAAAATTTGTAGCCTGGAGGAATGCTATCATTCTCTCTTTCCAGAATAAATAATTTTAACCTACAAATAACGATGGACAGTGCATAGATTGCCCCTCAGCTAGTGTGCCTATTGTGTGTGGCATGTGATCTTCGTTAGCTAAGTGTGTCGAGCTAAACCAGCTCTGATGCAAATTGTTGGCCTAGTGAGCTACCCAAGAGGGGGGAGAATTGGGTAGATAAAAAATTATCAGAGAAAATACTTCAAAAAAATCTAAATAATTAATTTTAATTCTAATTATTATCTGTATATAACAGTAGAAATATAATATCAATTAGGTGTACACTAAAGAAAATAAATAAATAATGAAAAATAGTAGTACAATAGAAATTTATACTGGTTCACCAAGTTACTCTTGGCTAATCCCATCCTCCGAGCTCCATGGAGAGTCGTACCCACTAAACTCAAGATTCCTTTAAAGTTAAGAACCAAATCCTCACAAATATTCTTTTCACAGGCTCAGAATCAACATTTACAAATTCATTTTTTCAGGCTCAGGAATAATCTCTACTTTTTACAAGCTTAAGAATAACTTAATTCTTTTTGTACCTTAGGCTAAAGAATCAAAACCTCACAAACAGTCCAAATATCTTTTTACTCGGTAAGGATTGAAACGTTACAAAATTGCTCACAAATCAATTCAATCAAAGAAGAATTACTAACTCAATCTCTTTACAGGAAGAGACTGAAACCAGCTACCCATTGATTAAATACTCCCAATAGTATTCAATCTGTCACTCAACTCACCAATTACAAATTGATAAGTGATTTTTCTCACTCAGAGCATCTACCACCCCAGATAAATTAGCACTCAATTAATATCCCAAAACTAAAGATAGAAAAGTGAGAGATTTAAAATCTGATTTTAAACAAAAAATAAAAATAAAAATTGGTACCACGTAATCAAATTTCTTCAAGAAATTGTTTCAAAAATATTTTTCAATAAAAAATTGGAAAACAATTTCAAAGATCAAATTCTAAGTAAAATAATAATTATATAAAAAAACTAATAACTTGAAACAATCTCACTAGGAATCTACTGAAAGAATAATAGTAATGACACTTCAGATCGGTAGTAGTAATAATCCACAGCAAATATTTCTCAAGGTTAACTCTTAGAAAATATCTCAAATTCACTCAGTATGATAACTCTTAGAAAGCTAAATAGTTGAATATCTCACTATAATTCTCTTGATGTGTCTCTTTTTAATGCGAACAAATGCAGGTCTATGTGAAAGGGAATAAAACAAGCTCTCCAACAGCTAGTTCTCATTAATCATGACATTTAATTGCTCTTATTGACCTCTTATATCATTTAGACTTAATCCTAGTCTAAAACACTTAATTATGGCTTTTAAACTTCTCGATTAAGTCTCCCAAAAATTTCTCAATCCCAATTAAATAGGATATAAAGAATTACATATACCAAATTGAGACATATTCAAACTTAATGAACCAACCATATCTATAGGGATATCATAATATATGTTTTATATCTCAAATAACATAAAATCCTTACGATATCTCTCAGATCTTAGCCATAAAATGGCAAGTAACAGCTACTTTTAGAATAAAATCCAGAATTTTACAAAATATCTGAAATAGTGCCATAAGTCGATTGACCAAGGGTCACCTGTCGACCGATTGATTCAGGATGTAGTCAATCCAAAAATTCTTCACCCATCGGTCGACCTATCTGTCGACCTATAGATTCAGAGAGTTTCATTTCTAGTCATAGGTCGACCTTCCTGTCGACTTATCGATTCAGAGAGTTCACCATTTAAGCTCAGGTCTACCTACCTGTCGACCGAGAGATTTAGAGATTTCACCTTCTATGTTCCGATCAACTTACCTGTCGACTTGTCAATACTGGGAATCCTCTCCTTAATTCATTTTGAATTAATTCTCATCGACATTTTTGCCCATTTAACCGATTTCTTTTCTCGGTTAGCTCCACTAAATTCTTAAATTAAATTTTAATTAATTATCAAAAAAAATTTTCAATTTCACATAGGAGAAAATAATTTAACTAATTAGGATCCTATAAAAAACACACATATTTATAAAAATCATTTTGTGTCATGTGTGATCCTAATTGAGATATTAAGAGTTAGAATTTAACCCGAGTTATTTTTCCTAGGTTCTTTATTTTCTTCAAACTCTTAATCTTCCATCATCTTTGTCATCATCTTTAGTATTGCCACAATATCTTCATGATAATTTTCATCACTAGAACTAATAAACTAAAACACTTAATCAAATTGTTAGTTCCATAAAAAAACATCAACTTTTAATTGTCCATCAAAATCTTAAGATCAATAAGGACGTTGGTGACGAGTCTTGTATTATGGAAGTATTCTCATATGAGCAATTGATAAATGTTGACACTAAACTTCCATGTTTCCCAGATATCATAAACTATCTAACATGCAAGGCGTTGCCGCCAGACCTTTCAAGTGCCCAGAGGAAAAAATTCATATTCAATTCGAAGCATTATATGTGGGATGAACCGATGTTGTTCAATAAATGTGCTGACCAAGTCATCTAGAGATGTGTTCCCAAAAAAGAAATGGATAGCATTTTATACCATTACCATTCATCTCCGTGTGGTAGGCATTTTGGAGCGATACGGATGGCCGCTAAAGTGCTTCAGTCAGGTTTTTACTGGCTGACGTTATTTCGTGATTCATATACTTATGTAAAAACTTGTGATTGATGCCAAAGGGTTGGCAACATCTCCAGACGACATGAGTTACCGATAACGTCCATTCTTGAGTTGGAGATTTTTTATGTGTGGGGGATAGATTTCATGGGGCTATTTCCATCGTCCTTCGGTTAGGAGTACATCTTACTAGCAATGGATTACATGTCTAAATGGGTTAAGGTTGTGGCAACGCTAACCAATGATGCCAAGGTGGTTCTGAAATTCCTTCAGAAGAACATAATGAAAAGGTTTGGGACACCTCGAGCCATTATCAGTGATGAAGGGACCCACTTTTGCAATAAAATGTTTAATACTTAACTGAAAAAGTATAGAGTTCGACATAAGGTGGCGCTTCCATATCATCCACAAACCAACGGCCAAGCCGAAGTGTCCAATCGAGAGATAAAGCAAATTCTGGAGAAGACGGTTTATACTAACCTTAAGAACTGGGTGGTGAAGTTAGATGATGCACTACGGGCATACCGCATGGCGTTCAAAACATCGATCGGAATGTCACCGTATCGGTTGATGTTTGGGAAGGCGTGTCATTTGCCAATAGAATTAGAACACCATGCCTACTGGGTGATAAAGAAGTTGAACTTTGATCTCAATGCTTTAGGTCAACAACGTCTCATCCAACTTAATGAAATGGAGAAATTCCAAAATGAAGCATGTGAAAATGCCAAGCTGTACAAAGACAAAACAAAGAAATGACATGATAAGAACATAGTCAGGAAGGAGTTCAGCCCGGGCCGATATGTATTTCCAGATGGTCCCTGAAAATTGAAGTCTAGATAGTCCGAACCGTTCCGGATCAAACATGTATTTCCATTCGGCTCCGTCGAATTGGAAGGTAATAAGGGATGAATTTTTTGAGTCAATGGGGAGAGAATCAAGCACTATTTCAGGAATGAAGAACGAGTTATGGAGAGTATCTCCCTCGTTGACAACTAAATGTGAAAATTTGCTAAGTCCAGTTAAGGAAGGTAAATCAAGCACACTTTTTGATATAAAACTGAGGGTATGGTTTTCATCATCTTTTGTTAAATAGTACTTTTTGGAGGTCGAAATGGTCTCAAAGCTTGTTTGAGAGTGATTTGAGGAGTTTGAGGGTAGTAATCTGATCTTGAAAGTGATGGAAAAGCGAAATGGAAGCAAAATGGTAGATGGCCTTGTTGAAAAATACAGAGAAACCAACTGCAAAAGTTGCAGCCTCCATAGTTGTAGCGGTGGAATTGACCGCTGCAGTGCCAAAATAATAGAAACTTTCTATTGTTCCACTACTGTAGCGATGAAACATCCGAAAGCTCACTAGGCTTCCATCGCTGCAGTGATGACGCCTCTGTTCGGATATAAGGGGCATCGTTTCAGTATAACCGAAAATCCAAAACCCTAGATCCCGTTTCTCTTCAAATTTTTCCTCCCAAACCAATTTCAAACCTCAAATCCTTCCGTTCATTTTCAAAAACATAGATCCCCACCATCAATCATCCACCAAAATCCAATTTGAAACCATAAATTTGAGATTCAAGGGTTAGATCTTCAAGGGGCAATTTCATCCGATTTCAATCCTTTGGGCACTCAAAATTCGACAATTAAGTTGCTTTGAATATACATTTCTCCTGTGTGTTGCGAAATTGGTTTGTTTATATGAAACCCTAGAACCCCTTATTGCGATTTTCATGTAATTGTGGATTTGGGTCAATTTTTGGTGAAGAACAAGTTGATTAGGGATGGTTTGTGTGTTTAATCAAAGATTTGATGCCAATTTTTTGTTGAATTCTTGTGATTGGTATGTGTAGATTGGGGATATTTGGTGTTCTTGAAGTTTTGAATCAATTTGTGAATTGTGTTGTTTCGTTGTGATGTGGTGGCCAATTTTCGTGTGTTGATTTGATAGGAACCATGCCGAAGAAAGCCACTACCAAATGTCCAAGGGGTGAGGGATCCAGTTCACAATCCGCCAACCCCTGCTAGGATTTTGACTTAGGACAATTTGTTTTGAAACGAGCGAAGCAGTATTTTAATCAGTTTGAACACAAGCATTCTTGCATTCGGGAGCATGGCTTTAATAAAATGGATCTGTTTCCGACCGAGATTGCTAATGTGATAAGGGATTTAGGTTGGCAATAATTGTGCCACAACTGGCCCCAGGCGACATAGCTTTGGTCTGGGAATTCTATGCAAATTGTGTCAAAGCCGAGAACCACCGGACCAAAGTTCGAAATAATCTAGTGAAGTTTGATTTAGGCACAATAAATGAGCTATAGGGGTTGGTTCATTCGGAACGGGAAGAGGACTTGGATGAAGAAGCGAAGGACGAAGACCTACAAATGGTCATCTGGACCCTCTGTTCTGGTAATGTTCAATGGTTGCGTACAGGGCCGATTCTCTCCATTTTTCTGTCCAAGTACTTGCACCAATTTTTGAAGATTTGATTTCATTTCATATACACTAGCCTCCACCCGATATCTCATTTGTCTGACATCTCCAAAGACAAAGCTTTCACGCTATACGCTATTGAGACGGGCAAGCCGATGAACGTCGACTTCCTTATCAATTTGGCTATTCAGTATGCAATTTAGAACACAAAAACTGGCCTGCCCTTCCCATATCTTCTCACCGCACTTTTCAAGAATGCGGGTGTGGTTAGCTCGGGCGACAGCTTATGCCTCCCCATGAGACCTATGGATCTCGTGGTAATAAGAAAAATAGGGGCTAGGCGAACAAGACGTAGAGCTGGATGAAGAAGAAGTAGGGTTTTCTGAGGCCCAAGGTGCAGAGGTCCCCATCTGCCAGAAAATTACATTGGAGAGCCTTCACCAACAGGTGGTCCATCAGGAGGAGAAGCTTCAGGCTCTTCGTCTCATCGCCGCTACAATTCGCCAAGACTAATATTAGATCCATAATGAAAACACTGAATTTTAGAGGTACCAAGATGAATATAATCAAATGATGTATCAAGCTCACCGGTACTACGGAGTTCAGGCAGGTGATAGGTGTGATCTACCTACATATTTTTAAACCGGTTTTGTTAGTTTTAGAGTAGTTTTTATATTTATTTTATTACGTTTTAATTAGTTTTTATACTTTTTGTATAAATCAGGTGTGTAGGGAGAAAATATAGGAAACTAGAGTGAAAACGATGAGACTAAACCAAAAACAGTCATAGAACGGTAGAAAAATGAGCAAGGCGAAAATATTTTGAATGAATTCCACCGCCGTGGCGTCCAGACCTTCGCTGCGGCGTTGAAAATGTAGAGAAATAACCTATTCTTTCTAGATACTCACTGCCTAGGTGGTAAACTGTAGAATGTCATCCTAATCTACCACTGTCTTCACCACCGCGGTGATCAACCAACCGACCCACTGACCGCCTAGGCAGTAACCTCTGCACAGACTGAAGATATTTTTAGATTTTTTTTGAGATAGTTTCCAAATAAATACCCTCTCCTCACCTCTTCTCTAGCTCTCTCTTGGCATTTTGAGCCCCATAGAATACATGTAAGGGTAGGTTTAGGAGTTTTAGAGGGAGAGTTCACATCTCGAAGTGGAGGAAGACGGCGAAGTGATTGTTGAGCATTCTTAGCAGCTAATCTTCAGACGAGGCTAAGTTCTTTGATTTCTTCCCTTTTTTCTTTGACTTGGGATTTTGTGAGCATGTTTAGCTCGATTTCAATGTTTATATGGTTATAACCACGAGTTAAATATGGATTGTATAGGGATTAACGATATATTTGTAAATATGTGTTTGGATGATTTCGGTGTTGCATTTATATTTGTTCTTCGTAATTTGATTGTGTTTATCATATTGTTTGTTTATCATGCTTAGATAGATAAATAGAGAATACGCGGTTTGACAAACCCCAGATTCGAATTAGGATAAACAAACGCCATGATCCAATAACCCTGTCGGGGTTAGAATTGTGGACAATCGATGACGTTGGGGCAAGACTCACATGACCTAGGGTCATTAAGACATTGAGGGGGACTTATTCGTTGACTCAAAGTCATGTATTCCCCTATCTTACACTCGGGAAAGGTGGTGATAGAGTTTTAGAATCGAGATTGTCGATAGGGTAAACTCGGCGCGACGATCCAATGGCCCAGTCAGGAGTTGGATTGTGTACAATCAGACGTTGGGGCGAGACTCACGCGACCTAGGGTCATTAAGACGTTAAGGAGGACTTATTCATTAACACAAAGTTGCGTTATATCCCCCGTCATATACTTGGGAGAGGTGGCAGAAGAGTTTTAGATACCGAAATTGTCAAATAAGTCAAACACTGTAAATGTGAGTAAATCGAGATCGAACACGTATTTGTAAACAAGTTAATCCCTCGAAAATTATTTTCCCTAAAACATATTAGTATATCAGTATAGTTAATTTAGATTATATTAGTATTTGTTTAATTAATTAAATACAATTATTGTTAGCCTAGATAAAGTTAGGTCATAACAAACGCGGTACTCGATTGTAATGACACCAATCCCTGTGGATACAATAACCCGATCTTTCACGATCATACTATACTAAAACTTTAACCTCGTATACTTTCAAGTAGTCAATATGCTAGCGATTAATAAACGTTCTTCGTACAAGTTTTTGGCGGCGTTGTCTGGGATTAGTTTAGAAAATTCAATTTTCGACCATCGTCACCAAGTTTTTTATGACATTGCCAGGAATTGTGTTTTATTGTCGATTTTGTGACTAAATGACCTGATTTTACTTTAGACATTTCTTTTGTATATAATTTTTGTTTTGTTGTTTTGTTTATGCAGGGTACTTGCCGATGTTAGATCGAAAGGTAGTGATGCATCTCTTTCAACGGGATTCCAAGTCGTTTATTGTGCGTGGCCGTGCACATAAGCCGATGAGGCGTGTCGTTGAAAGATCAATCCATCCAGTGCAATACCTCGCCAAGCTTGAGGGCGTTCTAAAAATGTCAGGCTGAGGACATTAAACTATGCGCTTCTTGGGAGGCAGCCCTAGGTCAAATAAATTAAATCCGTCACAGCCGAATTTATTCAGAGGCGACTTGCCTCCCAGGTACATGTTCTAAACCCTCTTCGTCAACACGCTTTAATTTCATATGTTGAGATTGATGATTGGGACCGCTGAGAACACTTTCCGTTTTATGTTCGGAAGTGATGTGTAATATGTAGTATGTTAGTTATGTGTTATTGTTTTCTTGTGTACATGTTTGTTTAGGTTAGAATATGTTTCTGTTTTGTATTGTTGTGTGCATGCTGAGTTTTGCGTTCATCTGGGCCATTACCCGATGATAAGATTACCCCCTGGTTGTTTTCGAGGTCAAGGGTAATACCCATGCATGTGTGTTCTATGTGCGTGATAATGCATTTTGGTCAAAATTATTGTAGATCCTAATTTGCAGGAGCACATAGACACAATGTATTTCTATTCAATTGATTTAAGGAAGATTATCGATTAGCCAAATTCATGACAAATTAAGGATTCTATAACCTGATTGAGGGAAAGCTTGAGGCAAAATCCTAGGCGAGGTAGTTCAGGAGATGTGATTTAGGCATTCTTTTTGTCGCTTGAGCCTTGGAAGCCTATCTTGTAACATGTTTATCCCTCGTTACCCTGTCGAAGCCTAAATGCCAATTTCAATTCTGAACACATAAACAAATACCCTAGACAATTTATCTTTTTTCCAAACCTTAATCACTGAATTTAAAGGCACATTTGAGTGAATCAAGCTAGCAATTGCAAATACTACTTGATGTGAGCGGTTGGGTTTAGGGCGAACTTCGGATTGGTTCGGTATTCGAGTACTCACTTTTCGTTTTTCTTTCGTTTTAACCACACCTGTAAAATCATACTAATCGAATAAGTTAGGCGGTGTGGTTAGTTAAAAATAAATAAATAAAACAAAATAATTTATGTTTCTTTTGACAAGTGAGTACATCAGTCTTAAAGGTTTGTTCGGGATTGTTTCCAATCTTTCTATGGGGGTTCGAGAGTGAATGTGCCAAGCGTTGAGCCTTGGGTAACATTAAGTTAACAACACTAACCCATTTTCAATTCTGAAATACCGTTGGCCAAATATTCTTAAACCGAACCAAGTCCTTCTGATCTCTATGAACTACTAAACCTACGTTAGTGGAGAGTGGACCCCAATCAGGCATATGGAAATCCTCGTCCTATACGGTCTAAGTCATGAGTTCGTTGGGGGATAATCCAATCCAGTCGTTGTATAGTTATATTATTAAGTCTTTCACTAACACGTTTACAGGATCTAGAATGGCGTTCACCATCATTGCATGTCGAAATTCTAGAACTACACATGATATGTTTTACTGCCTAAACTCGATATGACTTGCGGTTGTTGAGGGAAAAATGACTAAGCCATTAGAAGAATTTAAAACTCACATGTCGTTATGTTTAGATTGTTTTAGGATGTTTGTTATTTCATTTAGTTGTGTTTTTCATTTTTGTGTGTGTGTTTTCCTCGAGGACTAGTAAAATTCCAAGTTTGGGGGTATTTGATAGGTGTGATCTACCTATATATTTCCAAACTGGTTTTGTTAATTTTAGAGTAGTTTTTATATTTATTTTATTATGTTTTAATTAGTTTTTTATACTTTTAATATAAATCAAGTGTGTGGGGTGAAAAGATAGGAAACTAAAGCAAAAACACTGAGATCTAACCAAAAATGGTCGAAGAACGGTGGAAAAATGAGCAAGACGGGAATATTCTGAAAGAAGCCGACCATCGTGATGTCCAAACCTACACTGCGGTGGTGAAAATATAGAGAAATGACCTATTCTTGATGGACACTTATCGCCTAGGCAATGAGATTCACTGCCTAGGCGGTGAAATTTCAGAATGTCAGCCTAATCTACCGCTGTCTTCACCGACGCGGAGATCAACCAACCGACCTACTCACCGCCTAGGCGGTGACCTCTGCACAGACTGAAGATATTTTTAGATATTTTTTGAGATAGTTTCCCTATAAATACCCTCTCCTCTCCTCTGGCTCTCTCTTGGCATTTTGAGCCTCTTAGAATACATCCAATGGTAGGTTTAGGAGTTTTAGAGGGAGAACTCACATCCCAAAGTAGAGGAAGACGACGAAGTGATCGTTGAGCGTTCTTAGCGGCTAATATTTGGATGAGGCTAAGTTCTTCTATTTTTTCCCTTCTTTCTTTAACTTAGGATTTTGTGAGCATGTTTAGCTCAATTTCAATGTTTATACGGTTATGACCAAGAGTTAAATATGGATTGTGTAGGGATTAACAATATATTTATAAATATGTGTTTGGATGATTTTGGTCTTGCGTTTAGGTTTGTTCTTCGTAGTTTGATTGTGTTTATCGTATTATTTGTTTATCATGCTTAGATAGATAAATGGATAATACGGGGTTTGACAAACCCCGAATTCGGATTAGGGTAAATAAACGCCACGATCCAATAACCCGGTCAGGGTTAGGATTGTGGACAATCGATGACGTTGGGGCAAGACTCACGTAACCTAGGGTCGTTAAGATGTTGAGAGGGACTTCTTCGTTAACTCGAAATCATGTATTCTCCCGTCTTACAATCGGGACAAGTGGCGGTAGAGTTTTAGAACCGAGATTGTTGATAGGGTAAATACGATGCGACGATCCAATGACCCAGTCGGGAGTTGGATTATGTGCAATCAATGATGTTGGGGTGAGACTCACACGACCTATGGTCGATGAGGGATTTTTCGTTTAGCCGATAGATGATACTCAAAACTTGGATAGATTTGTTTTTTCGTGTTTTTTCATTTTTAGTTTTTACTTTTTATATTTTCTTTTATTATGTGGGTGTTTTGCTCGAGGACTAGCAAAATTCTGAGTTTTGAGGTATTTGATAGGTATAAATTACCTATATATTTCCAAACCAAAATTATTAGTTTTCGAGTACATTTATTACATTTTAGTATATTTTAATGTGTTTTTATTCTTTTTGTACTAAATCAGGTATATGGGGTAAAATAGTATGAAAACAGATGCTAAACGATGATATCGGATCGAGAACAGTGGAAAAATAAGCTGAGAGGCAAAATTCTTAAAAGAAGCCTACCGCTGCGGCGTTCAGACCACCGCCGCGGTGCCGCTGCAGTGAAAATGCAGAGAAGGTGCTGATCTTGCCAGACATCCACTGCCGTAGCGGTGAGATCCACCGCCGCAACGGTGAAGCTGCAGTATAGTCCTAAATCCACCGCCGACTCCACCGCCTAGGTGATCAATGAACCGACTTACTCACAGCCTAGGTGGTGAATTCCACCGCCTAGGCGGTCACCTCTGCACATATTAGATATTTATTTTAGATATTTTCCCTATAAATACCCCTTTCTCTCCTTACCTCCGGCTATGAGAGCTCCATAGGACTTAGTATATTTTAGAGAAAGGTTTTGGGTGTGCTCATTCAAATCCTAAGGAGAATATCACGTTGCCAAGAAGAGGGAGAGATCTCGAAATGCTTTTAGTGATAAATCTTCGGACTATGCTAAGTTTCTCTTGTTCCTTCTTTTATTTTTTAACTTAGGATTGTTATTTGAGCATGTTTAGCTCAGTTTACATTGTATAACCGGCTATGGCCATGAGCTAAATGTGTTTTTGTCTAGGGATTAATATATTTATGAAAATATTATTTTGTTGAGTTTGTGTTTCGTTTGTGAATGTTCTTCGTTTTTTTATTGTGTTTGTTGTATTATTTGTTTATCATGCTTAGAATGATGTTATGAGAATATGGGGTTTGACAAATCCCGAATTCGGACTAGAATAAATTAATGCCACGATCCGATAACCCGTGAGAGAGTTGGATTGTGTACAATCGATGACGTTAGGGCAAGACTCACATCACCTAGGGTCGTTAAGACGTTGAGAGGGACTTCTTCATTGACTCGAAGTCATGTATTCTCCAATCTTACACTCAGGAGAGGTGGCGGGGAAGTTGTAGAACTGAGATTGTTGATAGGGTAAACATAACGCGACGATCCAATAACCCGAGAGAGAGTTGGATTGTGCCCAATCAATGACGTTGGGTCGAGACCCACGCAACCTAGGGTCATTAAGACGTTGCGGGGGACTTCTTCGTTGACATGAAATCATGTATTCTCCCATTCCTGCCACACCTTTTGCGGCCACCACACAATCCGTCCCACCACGACAGCAGTTGGGACGACATCCCTCAAGATGGACAGTAGGAGGTAAGACTTTCATGTCTCTCTTCCCAAGTACGTGTTCACAACCTATTATTGTCATCATGTTATATGCTGTTATTGGGATCGTTGATGGTTCATTGTGGACACTGACTAGTTCAAGTTTAAGGGGATGTATATGTTATTTTGTTATGCAGGATGGATGTTTTAGCTATGTATTGGGATATTTTTGTTTCGTTTGTTATGTATGATTTAAAGTATGTATGCTTTTCTTGTTTATAGACATTTTGATGGATATGTAGTTTTATTTGTTAAACAATTTATAGTTCAAGTTAATTTATAGTTTTTCTTTATGAATTTTTAGAATTAAATTGTGGTGTTGTGAATATTTAGTGTAATGTATGCATGTTAGTTTTTAGTTTTAGTATAATTGTGTTCATGTATGAAGTAGTAATTGTATGCTGAGTTTTTGAGTTCTTCTGGGCCATTACCCGATGATGATGAAAATTATCCCTAGTTTTATATCGAGGTCAGGGGTAGTGCCCATTCAATTGTGTTTTGTGTGTTGGGCATGTCAATTAGGTAAAAGTCATTTTTTATCCTAAATTTCACGATCACATAGACTCATTTTATGGTTATTCAATCGATTTGATGCTAATTATTTAGTAGCAAGTTCATAACAATTTTATGGAATCTAGAACTTGATTGGGGGAAACTTGAGGTGAAATCCTTGGCACGGAAGTTCAGGAGACATGATTTAGGCATTCATTTTTATCGCTTGAGTTGTTGAAGCCTACCTTGTTATATGTTTATCCCTCGTTACCCTGTCGAAGCCTACAAGTCGTTTCAATTCTGAAAATGTAACAAATGCTCTGACCAATAAAACTTTTTCCAAACCTATGTCAGTAAACCTAAGGCACAATGTGAGTTAAAATTAAGTTAGCATTTGTTTATGCTACTTGAAGCGAGCAGTTGGGTTTCGGGGCGAACGTTTAGTTGGTTCAGTATTCGAGTACTCACTTGTCATTTTTTCTATCATATTCCCACACCCATTTAATTGTTCAAATCAAATAAGTTTGGGGGTGTGGTTTAAAAAAGAAACATATGTAAATGTAGTTTTATTTTTGTTTCTTTTGATAAGTGAGTCAACATTCTTAAATATTTGTTCAGGGCTGTTTCAAATTTCTCTTTGGGGTTACAAGTGTTATTGAGTGCCAAGCGTTGTACCTCGAGTATCGTTGAGTTATAACGTTTACCTATTCCCAATATACCCTTTGCCATTTACCGAAAACCAAACGAAGTCCTTTTGATCTTTTTGAACTTCTAAGCCTACTGATAGGTGTGAAAACTCAACTAAGTGAATAAATATGAAAATATGAATACATAAACTAAAATTTTATATGCAAAAATGATCAAAAAAAAAACTAAAGGGTTTAATTTAAATATGTCAATGCAAACTGATATGAATACTACGTGAATTAACCTGATTATATGTGATAATGATTTAATTATAACAAAAAACATAAGTAGTGCATGTGTCATGACTAGATATGAAAAAGTAACATGGATTTATGAAATTAAAAAAAAAAACTATGTGTAGAAAAAAAATGTGTGAGTGATGAAAGTGTACTAAACATGCCGTCTAAATAATGCAAGAAATAAACATGCTAAGTGGATGAAAAAAAAAAATCTACTTTGAGTTTGCCCGATTAATTGAAAGAAGTCTTGATTTGAAATTCCCTCAATTGCTATGGATATGAGAATTGAGGTGGGTTCGCGAAAACAATTTAGTTGAAATTAATCTTTCCAAAACTTAAACGAAATCCCATGAAAAATCTACCGAGGGAAGAGATTTCCTAAAACCATTCATTTCTAAATTCTACTCGAGTCGGAGAATGGAAACAAGTTCACGAAAAACTCTCCCACGATTTATCGAATCATCAGATTCAACTTAAGGTTTGTAAGGATTAATTCCTACCAATAAAAGATTTTATTTTTTATTTTATTTTTTATTTTTTTATTTTTTTTTTAGGGTTTTGATAAGCAGAATAAAATAAAAATGAAAATTAAAAAAATGGAGAAAAATACAAAATAGAAAAATGCAGCAAAATAAATAATAAAACATCCTTCACCTAATGCTCGGAGTTACGTTTAAGCACAAGAAACCCACTCCGGCGTTTTCATTGGATCATCGGACAACTTATTCATTTTTTTCTTTTTCTTTTTTAATGAATTACGAACAAAATAAAAAAATGAAGAAATAAAATAAATAAAAAAATAGCGAGATATGGGTGTCCTCGTCTAAACGCTCAAAAATTTAGATCAAGAATGCGGAACCTTATCCTAACATTTTTCATCGAGTCATCGAACAATAAAAAAAAAATAAAGCTTGTAGGAATTCAAATAGCGAAGAGAATAAAGTAAACTGAAAAAAAGAATTAAAAATCAGAAAACATACATGTTGTAGGCCAAGAATCCTGATGTTTGGTCTTTTCTCTCATGTAGACAGCTTCTCGAAAGGGTTTACGATGAGAATCACTCTCTAAGGGTTTTTCTCTCAATTTCTGAATGTCTCCAAAGGGTTTCTCTCTGAATTTTTTTTATTTTTTATTTTTGTCTAAACTATTAGGAGAAGGGTCTTATTTATAGAAATGTTGTGGCGTGAGAAACCCTAGTCCCAATTCGACAAGGAAAAGGAAACAAAACCTAAAAGGAAACCTAATCCCATTTTGACAAGGAAACATTTTCTTTTCCATTTATTTTTTAGTTTTATTTTTTTTTCTTTTTTTTTTTATCTTTCTTTTCATTTTTCATTTTTTCTTTTCTTTTTTTTCTATTTTTTTATTTTTTAGAAAAAAAAATTAAAATAAAGCATAATTTTTTTGCGGGACGGTCAAAATGTTGTGTTTACACATAGAAAGGCGATACAATGCAAAAGTCACTCATGGAGAGACAATACAAAATAAAAGGCACTAATGAAGAGGCGATGCAAAATGAAGGGCACTCACGGGATAGACAATGCCAAATAAAGAGCACTCACAGAGAAAAAATGCATAATGAAGGGTGCTCACGGAGAGGCAATGCAAAAAATGACACCTACGGAGAGGCAATCCAAAATAAAGGACACTCACAGATAGACAACATATAATAAAGGGCACTCATAGAGAGGCAATGGATGATGAAGGGCACTCACAGAGTGGAAACGCAAAATAAAAAACACTCAGAAGAGGCAATGCAAAAATTAAGGCACTCACGGAGAGGCTATAAAGAAATAAAGGGCACTCACAGAGATTCAATGAGAAATGAAGGGCACTTACGGAGAGGTTGTCTAAAATAAAAGGCAGTCAAAGAGACAATGCAAAATGAATGACCCTCACGGATAGGCAATAGAAGATGAACTCACAGAGAGGCAACGTAAAATCAAAAAGGTATCCATGACGAACAACGTTCATTTAGCGTCAAGAAACAAAGAGATATTGATAGGTGTGATTTACTTACATATTTTGAAACCAGTTTTGTTAGTTTTAGAGTATTTTTTATAGCATTTTTATTATGTTTTAATTAGTTTTTATTCTTTTTTTATAAATCAGGTGTATGGGGCAAAAATATAGGAAACTAGAGCGTAAACGATGAGATTGAACCAAGAACAGTCGAAGAACGGTGGAAAAATAAGCAAGGCGGCAATATTATGAAAGAAGCCCATTGTCGCAATGTGAGACCACCACCGCGGCACTGGAGATGCAAGATGTCAACCTAATCCACCGCCTTCTTCACTACCGAGGCGATCAACCAACTGTCCTACTCATCGCTGCGACGGTGGCCTCTGTAGCAGATTAGATATTTGTTTAGATATTTTGCCTGTTTAAACCCCTCTCCTCTCCTTTCCTTTCTCTAGCCATTTGAGCCCCTTAGAATATATCTAAGCGTAGGTAGAGAAGTTTTACAAGGGGAGCTCACATCCCGAGGTGGAGGAAGACGGTGAAGCGATCGTTAAACATTTTTAGCACTAAACTTCTGACAAGGCTAAGTTCTTCGATTTCTTCCCTTATTTCTTTAACTAAGTATTTTGTGAACATGTTTAGCTCATTCTTATTGTAAATACGGTTATGGCCGTTAGTTAAACATGGATTGTATAAGGATTAACAACATATTTATAAATATGTGTTTTGAATGATTTCGGTGATGCGTTGATGGAGGTTATGTGACTTTTGGAGACAACGCAAAGGGTAAAATTATCAGTAATGGTATTACATTTATTAAAGATGTGTTATTAGTTTATTCTCTTAAACATAATTTGCTTAATATTAGTCAACTATGTAACAAGGGCTATAATGTTGTATTTGATCAAGATAAGTGCATTATTAAGAATGGTCATGATAGTAGTATCATGTTAGTTGCATCATGATTTAAGAATATTTATACTTGCTCATTTGATGATTTTACTTCTCAAAATTTTTCCTATTTGAATGCTTTATCTAAAAATAGTTGGTTATGGCATAGGAGACTTAGGCATGCTAATACGGAGTTCATTTTTAATTTATCTAAAAAGAGTCTCGTACGTGACCTACCTAATTTGCAATTTGTGAAAGATAAAGTATATGATCCATGTCAATTAGGCAAGAAGTCTAGATCATCATTTAAGAAAACAATGCACACGTCCACGTCTAGATGTCTTGAATTGTTGCATCTTGATTTATTTGGTCCAAATTTTGTTACTAGTCTTGGTGGTAAGTTTTATGATTTCGGAATAGTTGATGATTATTCTAGACTTACCTAGTTATTATTTCTCCCAAGAAAAGTGAGGTTGCTTTTGTATTTGCTAAATTTTGTAAATGTGTTCAAAATGAGAAGCAATACTCTATTATTACTATTCGTAGTGACAACGGAAGAGAGTTTAAGAATGATGATATTGTTAGTTACTATGATGAGCATGGTTAAGCTCATAATTTCTCTGCACCAAGATCACCACAATATAAATGGTGTAGTGGAAAGAAAGAACAGAACTCTTCAAGAGATGGCCAAAACGATGCTTAATGAAAACCCATTTACCGACCTAGTTTTAGGCCGAAGCAGTAAGTACAACTTACCATGTGGTGAATCGGGTATCGATTCGTAGAGGGTTTAACAAAACCCCATATAAAATCTAGAATGGTAAGACTCCTAATATTTTTTATTTTAAAGTATTTGGGTGTAAATGCTTCATTTTGAATGACAAGGATAATCTAGGTAAATTTGATGCTATATCTGATTATGGAATTTTCCTTGGATATGCTACAAGCAGTAAAGTTTATAGAGTTTATAATAAACGAATGTTAGTAATAGAGGAATCTATGTATGTTATATTTGAGGAAGTTGATTGTATGGTGAGGTTTTTAAACACTCGCGTATTGACTACTCACAAGTGCACAAGGTCCAGTTTTTATATAGTGGATCTTTAAGATCAGATATCATTCCCACAGGGACGGTGTGAATAATTGAATACCGCAATTTGCATAGTCTCATATTATCCAGACGGTTCAATAAATGTTTAAATTAAACTAATTAAAACTAAGTTAAACTAAAATTAGTGGGTTAATCCTAACTAAGTTGATTACCTAGGGATTGATTTCATTTACTTAATACATGTTTGATTTCGTTTAGTTAACAATAATGGAGTTTAGGTATTCGACAATCTCGATTCGTAAACTCACTCGCCACCTCTCCCGCGTGTAAAACGAGTGAATACGTTACTTTGCGTCAACGAATAAGTCCCCCTCAACATCTTAATGACGCTAGGTCACATGAGTCTTGCTCCAACGTCATCGATTGCACACTCACTAACGCCCTCCTGGGTCGTTAGATCATAACGATGTGTTTACCCTAGTCTGAATCCAGGGTTACCTCTTCCGATTGTCAAACCCTGTATTCTCAAATCCAACCCTAATGCCTTAACAAGCATACTAAGATTGTCTTAAAATGAAAAACACAATTGGATTTGAAAGTAAACAACCGTTAAAGAAACATATATTTCATCAAACTAGTATTTACACAACTACATCGATCCCTAGCTAATATTTATCTAATCTAACATGATCTTGGCCATTGAAACATTAAACCAATAGGGATTCATCATCATTTACAATAAAACACTAAGTTACAATAAGAGAAACAAAGAGAGAAAGATCAAATCTTAAAGTAGAGTGGTCTCCACTTTTGCCCAAGATCAATCTGCCAATGTTTTATCTTCTCCGAATGATGAATCTCCTCTTTAAGCTCTTCAAAAATGGCTAAGGATCACCTCCTAAGGGTTAGGGACTTTCCAGCTCCAAGCCTTTTCAATGGAAGTGGGAGAATGGGTATTTATAGGTATAAGGCTTCAAAATATCTGACAATATCTATTTTGCTATGCAGAGCTAACTGCCTAGGTGGTGGGTATGTCAGCCAGCTTTCCAAACTCTCTGATCTTTCACCGCCTAGGCGGTGAGTAAGTCGGTTTAACCTTCGCCGCAGCTATAGAGATCAACGTCACAGCGGTGAAATAGCTCCAACTCTCTGCACTTTCACCGCCTAGGTGGTGGGACTTGTAATCTTGAAACCTTTTTTCTTCTTCATTTCTTCACTATTTTCCCACCCTTTCACCTGTTTATAGCTCGTTAGCGTCCCTACACCTTATTTAACTAAAAACAAACTAAAATGCAATTAAATATTAATAATACACTAAAAAACTATGTATATTGTGTTTGAGAAAGCTAATCCATAATTGTCGAGAAAGGTTTTGGATGATAATGATACAGGTATCTTAAATAACCAAAACTAATGTAATGATGCACCAAAAGAGTCTCAACAAGAGGAGAAACCTAAGGAGAAGGATTCGACTTTCCCAAGAGCTATAAAGAAAGTACCAGGGCATTCAATCAAAGAAATCATTGATAATTTCGAAAAAGGTGTAAGTATTCGATCTTCTCTTAGTGATATAATTAATCTTGCTTTCTTATCTCAAATTCAGCCTAAAAATATAAATGAGGCACTAATTGATGAATCTTGGATTTTCGCAATGCAAGATGAATTAGTTCAATTTGAGCAGAACAAAATATGGTGTCTTGTTTCGAGACTGGACTTTCATCCAGTTATTGCTACTAAATGGGTATTTAGAAACGAAAATGACAAATCTAGTATGATAATTAGAAATAAAGCAAGATTAGTGGCACAGGGATATAATCAAGAGGAATGAATTGATTATGATGAAACTTATGCTAGACTAGAAGCAATTAGAATGCTACTCGCCTTTGCATGTTCATGTAATTTTAAGCTATATCAAATGGATGTTAAGAGTATATTTCTAAATGGCTTCCTAGTGGAAGAAGTTTATGTGGAACAACTCCCGGGATTTGAAAGTGTTAAATTTCTTGACCATGTATTTAAACTTTATAAGGTTTTGTATGGGCTCAAACAAGCTCTTAGAGCTTGGTATGAGAGACTTAGTCGATATTTGATCGAAAATGATTTTCGAAGGGGTATTTGTGATATAACACTATTTGTTAAGCAAACTGATTCTGCTATCCTATTAGTACAAGTTTATGTTGATGATATTATTTTTTAATCTACTAATGAGGATCTTTACCAATAGTTTGCTAAGATAATGCAAGTCAAATTTGAGATGAGCATGATAGGAAAGCTGAATTTCTTTTTTAGGTTCTAAATTAAGCAAACCAAAAAAGGAATATTCATAAACTAAGCTAAATACACCAAGGAGCTGTTAAAGAAATATGGTTTGGATGGCTCTATAGAGTACAAAACTCCCATGGAAACGGCTACAAACATAGACAAAGATGATACAAGCAAAAGTATTAATGAAAAAATGTATCGAGGTATAATTGATAGCCTGTTGTACTTAACTGCTAGTATACCGGATATTATGTATAGTATTTGTTTATATGTCAGATTTCAGTCTTGTCCTAAAGAATTGCATTTGACTGCGGTTAAGCGAATTTTTCAATATTTAAAGGGGACGACTAACCTAGGATTATGGTATCTTAGCGGGAGTGATTTTAAATTAATAAGTTACTCCGACACTGATTTTGTCGGTTGCAAAGTCAAGCGAAAAAGAACAAATGAGTCATGTCATTTGTTAGGACATGCGTTGATTTCTTGGTCAAGCAAAAAACAAAATTCAATAGCCCTATCCACTACTGAGACTGAGTATATGGCAGCTGGTAATTATTGTGCTCAAATTTTATATATTAAGTAAGAGTTAAATGATTTTGGAATTTGTATGGAGGAGGTCCCGATGTATTGTGAAAATAAAAGTTCTATTTGTCTAAGTAAGAATCTTACACAGCACTTACGAACTAAGCACATAGACATTAGACATCACTTTATTCGTTATCACATTCAGAAAATGGACATTATTATTGAGTATATTGATACCTTCGACCATCTTGCTGATATTTTTACCAAACCATTAGTGGAAAATCAGTTTGTGAAAATCATTCGTGGTTTGGGTATGGCCAGGGATAACATTGTTTGCCTAGAGTAGTGTTTATTTGGAGTTCCTCTTCCCTACTTTTTGAGATGACAAACAAGGAGAATTTATTGATGTTTTGTTGAATATCTTAAGGGGGAGCTTGAATTATTTTGATGAATATCTTAAGGGGGAGTTTATCATATTTTGAAATTTGTGCTTTGTTGAATATCTTATGATTATCTTCATTACTATGCTTCAATAAGTTATAAAACCTGCCCTCGGATTTAGGGGGAGTGTGGTTTACATATTACTTTGACAAAAACATCTAAGTTAATTATCATCATCAAAAAATGGGAGATTGTTGATCCTAAGATTTTGATGGACAATTAAATGTTGATGTTTTTTGTGGAACTAATAATTTTATTGAGTGGTTCAGTTTATTAGCTCCAGTGAAGAGATTATCATGAAGATATTGAGAAAAATGTTAAATGGATGCTAAAGACATTGACAAAGATGATGCATGTTAAGAGATCGAAGAATTTGAAGAACCTAGGGAAAACAACTCAGGTTAAATTTTTACTCTTAATGTATCCCGATTAGGATCACACGTGACACAAAATATTTTTACAATTATATGTATTTTTTATAGTATCCTAATTAGCTAACATATTTGCTCCCATGTGTAATTGAAAAAGAAACTATTGATTTAAGAAAGATAATTAATTAAAATTGAATTTAAGGATTTATTGGAGTTAACCGAGAAAAGAAATCGGTTATAAAAGGGCAAAAACATTAAAACAAAATTAGTAGAAAATTAAGTAAGGAGAGGTATTCCAGCTCAATTGGTCAACCTACACAAATTGATCGGTCAACCGAAGGAATGGAACAGGGAAGAAGATTCAGTCCCTGAATTGGTCTGTCGATAGGTAAGTTGACTTATGGTTAAAAGGTGAACTCTCCGAATCGTTAGGTCCACAGGTAGGTTGACTTATTAAACTCTCTGAATCTTTCAGTCGACAGATAAAAAATGACCAGTCGACTTGTAGTGAAGGAATTTTGGCTAGGGCTACGTCATGAATTAGGCGGCCGACCACTGGGTATTGGTCGGTCAGTCGATGGCCAGTTTAAGGATTTGAGATTTTATGGTTTTGATCTAAAAAGTAGTCGTTACTAGCTATTTTATGGTTAAGATATGCGAGATATCTTAGGGATCTAATAGTTTTTGATCTATTTAGTTAATATTTTAATATCCCTATAGATATAGTTCAAGTATTTTGGATATCTCTCAATTTGGTTCATAAAATTCTTTTTATCTTATATAATTGAGATTGAGTATAAGTTTGGGGGACTAAATTGAATGTTTTAAAATAATTAAGTGAATTATACCAAGAAAGAGTCTTAATGATATAAGGGGACTATTGGAGTAATTATTTGTCATGAAATATAGGAACTAGCCGTTAGAAGGCTTGTTCTAATCCCCTATAAATAAACATGTGTTTTTTATGTTTAAAACATCCCAATTATTCAATTCTGAAGACCTATTCAGTTTTTGTTCTTTCTAAGAGTTATCATACTGAGAGTATTGTGAAAATTTTCTTGAGAATCATTCTTGAAATATTTTGAAGTCGATTATTGCTAATTGTCGATTTGAGATTTCATTGCTTATCATATTTATTAGTGGATTCCTGGTGAGATTGTTCCAAGTTGATTACTATTAATTGATTTTTTACTATTATCGTATTCTACTTGGAATTTAATCTTTGAAATTGTTTTCCTGCTTTTAAATTGAAAATTATTTTTTGAAACAATTTCTTAAGAAAATCTGATTACGTGCTAAATTGTTTACTACACATTTTTTGTTTAAAATCATATTTTGAAATTCTCACTGTATTTCTATCACTAGTATCGGGACATTAATCCGGTTCAAATTTATTTGGGTTGGTAGAAGCTCTAAGTGGAAAAATCACTTATCAATTTTGTAATTGGTGAGTTGAGTGTCGGATTAGATACTATTGAGAGTGTCTAATCAAGAGTAGCTAGTTCCAATCTCTTCTGATAAAGAGATTGAAGTTTTGATCTTTGCCTAGAGTATAAAGAAATTAGGTGTTAATTCTTTCTTGATAGAATTAATTTGAGTGATTTTGTAACAGTTCAATCCTTACCGGGGTTAAAATATATTTGGAGTATTTTTGTGAGATTTGATTCTTGGACTAAGTATAAAAGAATTAGGTTAATCTTTAGCCTGTGAAAAAAATAGGGTTATTCCTGAGCCTATGAAAATGAATTGTAAAGTTTGATTCTAAACCTGCGAAAAGAATCGTTTTGTAAGGGTTTGATTCCTATCTGGTTAAAAGGATCATAATGAGTAGTGGGTGTGACTCTCCGCGAAGCTCGGCAGACTCGATTAGCCAGGAATAGTTTGGTGAACCAGTATAAATTTCTGGTGTGCTGCATTCTTTTATTTATTTATTTATTTTTGTGTTGTTTGGCGTACACCTAATTGATACTTAATTTCCACTGCTATACAGATAATAATTAATTTATGGTAAAAACTAATTATTTTATTTTTGAAGTATTTTATTTGAATTAATTTTTACCTACCCAATTCACCCCCCCCCCCCCCCCTCCCTCCCTCTTGGATAGCTCACTGGGCCAACAACATGCATTTCTTAGGGAATTATGACCCAAGATATGCTTACTATTTGTATTAAACAGTCCTAATTCGATTGTGTGGTGACACTTTCTTATATTTTGGTAGTTTAACGTGATGTCACATGATCGAAGTAGATTACTGTGTGTTGTCTTAGTGGGTGAATCTTAGACAACTTGTTTAGCAAAGGCTATGATTATTTGTTTATTTGAGATGGATTTTTTTGTAATTATTTAAAGGCGAAGTTAATTGTGACCTTATTAAAGTAAGTTTTAAGTGGATTATTACAGATAAAATGGGTATTATTAATTTGATGCTTATGTTTGATGGTCTATTGGGTTAAGAAGAATAAGGATTCTTGTTCTTTCCTGCTGCTTGCTCCATATCCAAATTTTTGTAAATGCTTTTACGGTGCTAAGCAAGCTTGCAATGCGTGGGATAGAACAAGAATTATTACACTGATTATTATGCCCCAAATTGTCCTATAGTGTTATTCTATATACCTAGTACAACAGTAATATAAATAATTGTACAGAAATTTATGATGACATCTCTCTCCAAGATGAGTGTCCTAAGTAGATCAGGGTTTTTGCTATCCTCTATCCTACGCTCACTATATGTTGTTTTTGTTTTTTTTCTTGCACATCCTAAAAAAGCTCAGTTTCTAGACCTTCAAACCTCAGTGTCCTCCTTAAAGGGAATCCATCTCAGGTCGGTGGTTCGAGCGAGAAAAGGTTTGTAGCCGGATACTGGGAGAGGAACCCCCCGACCTTGCTTCTACTAACTTTACTTTCTAACTTAAGGGTTTTCAGGGCTTAGTCGGATACTGTCAGCCTCTTTATCCCTAAGAGGGTTAAGGCATGGGTTTTCCATCAATGATATGCAATGCAAAGTGAGTGCTCGTACGTTGGAGAGAGTATATAGTAATATAAATGCAAAAACATAAAGACAGTATTTAAATGCGGTATTTAAAGATAGTAATGTAAATGCAGTAAATAAATACAGTAAATATGCATGCATGCTGATATATACACATGAAATTATATTCTTCTTCTTCTTTTTCTTCTTCTTCTTCTTCTTCTTCTTATTATTATTATTATTATTATTATTATTATTATTATTATTATTATTATTATTATTATTGTTGTTGTTGTTCTTGTTCTTGTTGTTGTTATTGTTGTTATTAATGTTATTATTGTTACAATTGTATTTTTGGTAGGGAATTGTTTATGCTCAAAATGAAAGATATAATCCTTGGATGTTATTAATAGTGAATATGGATTTATACTCTAACTAGGCCTGACTCTCTTACAGTCCCCAATGGAGTCTCCAGCTAACACACCTCAAATTTCGATAGCGAAGAATTGAAAAATTGGGAAGATGATGAAAACAAGCTTCATCTCTTCCTCTCCAAGTCATCCAAATCCATTCGGGTTTTTTTTTTTTAAATGGTTTTTCATGGGCTTTTCTAGGCGTCGATTTTAAAAAACTTCTTGGGCCGGGATTTTACGTCAAAAATGGAGTCTCCGCCTAACATATTATTAAATGGTGTGATAGGTCACCAGGATTTTGGAAATTCAAAAATGACCCGTGTTTTAACTTCTATATGTCTATGTACCGAAGATATTCTTTAAGATCAGGAGTAGGTTATGCCTGGGGAAGGTGTTAGACACCCGAAGACACCCATTCGAAGATGGTACTTTAGTCTAAATTTATATTCATTGTAAATAATATCCAAGCAATTTTCTTTGATTGCTTAAACAAAAATAATTTTGTTTTTAAAAGTCTTTCGTCTTTTTATGTTGTTTTGCATGATATAATGTAAAGCAGGTAGATACTATAGCTAATACTAGTTAGTCACACCCAATAATAGCTTATATGTAGACAGTAATGTAAATATGCAAGCTATACTAAATGAAATGTAAACTAAGACTAAGTTGTTTAGATATGCGACCGAACCCGCACGTAGGTTGCCTATGTATCTCAGTTCATTAAGAATCAGGTAATCACTTAATTCGTTCTGGTAGGGTAGCAAACTATTTTGTATTGTTTATGGGGACCGAACCCGGATCATGGGCTACCTACATACATTGGGTGGTTCAAAGCTCAAGTCAAACATAGTTTATTGTTGTCACATTTAAAGAATATGGTTTGTTGTTAAATATGTGACCGAACCCGTATGGGCTACCTATGTACTTTGGGTGGTTACCAGAGATCAGGTCAAACATAGTTCAGTGTTATCACGTTTAAAGAATATGGTTTGTGTTGTTAAAAGTGTGACTAAGCCCGCATGGATTGCGTACGTACTCTAGGTGGTTACCAAAGATCAGGTCAGACGTAATTCAGTGTTATCTTGTTAAAGGAAAGGGGTTTATTATTAAAGGTGTGATCGAACCCACATGGGCTGCCTATGTACTTTGGGTGGTGACCAAAGATCAGGTCGAACGTAGTTCAATGTTGTTACGTTTAAAAGTTGGGTTGGTTTTGATTAAAGACTGGTTTTGGTGAGTTAATAGCTGGGTCAGTTTTGGTTAAAAGTAGAGTTGGTTTTAGTTAAAGATTGGTTTGTTTCAGTTAAGTTTTGTTGATTATTAGTTAGTTTTGGTTATAAACAACCTGAATCGAAACCTTAATTAGCTATCATTAACAGTTTTTAAAGTTGTGAACAACCTGAATCACAATCTTAATTAGGTTTATTATTAGTTGCTTTTAAGTTATGACTAACCTGAATGACAACATGATATATACATAGAACTTTTTGATTTTGTCAAGAACACTTTAAACAAACTCTTTCATTTTGGTTAGTTTAGTGTTAGTGTATGATTTGTTTAGTTAAAAGGAAAAAGAAATACCATATATTTACGCCAGTCCTACTCGTAACTAAGGAAAATAGGAAGGTTTCTCAAGAAAAATCACACATATCCCTGAAGGAATAGAGGCCCTCCTTTTATCCCAAGTTCTTAGCCACAAGGGTCTATCGGTATAGTATATAAGTATATGTATATATAGGTGCCAGTCCACAAGACAATCTGGATGTGATCTTGACGTTTAGCAGAAATTAAATCTAGTTATTAGTAGTTGTATAGTTAATATTAGTTGTTAGTAAAGAATCGATGTGATGTTCTTGAGAGAATCATAGAGACTATGCACAACTCATGGTGTGATAGAAGTTTTGGTTGAATCCTCACATGTTTTTCACATGTTCTTTGATGATTTGGTGTTCTTGAATTTTTTTTTTAATGTTCTTGAAGGTTCTTGAGATGCTTGAAATGGTTTTGTATGATTTGAGCATATTTTGGTTGTTATAGTTAAAAATTAAGTGTTTGTCTGGTTGTTCTTAACAAAATCAAATGCTTGTTTAGTTGTTTAAGTATTTGTTTGGTTGTTTATGGGTTTTATGTGTTATGTACATGAAATTTAAGTGTGTCATCTACATGGTTATGCTATGTACCAGAAATATACACAAGTTTAAACCAAAATCATAGAGGAAACATACCTACTTAGGAGATGTAGCCTTCCCTAAGTGATTACCTTCTTTTCCTCCTTGATCTTCTTGGTCAGTGGTTGATCGTTGATCTCCAATTTATTTGAGAAAAATACTTGTGAGTCCTAACACCCGAGAGTATTGCTCTAGTTTAGAGAGAGAAACTATGCATTCAAGGCTTGGAAAAATGATAAGAGAGCCCCTGTATTTATAGGCCTGGGGGCCTACGCATTGGCCAATGCACAGGCCATTCCAGGGCCTTTATTAGGCTCTGTTTATCCTAGGGGACTTGGTCTCTTGTTTTAGTTTTGTTTTGCTTTGAACGAATTTAGGGTGGAATGAAGAATTCTCAAAGATTTAGTAATAATCAGCAATCATTACTAATTATTGATCCTGAGATTTTGATGGACAATTAAGGATTGATATTTTTGGTAGAACTAACATGTTTATTGCGTGTTTCAGTTTAAGAGTTTTATCCAAGATAATATCATAAACTAATTATGGAGGATGCAGAGACAAACATTATAAAGTATTGAAGATTCTGAAGAAACTAGGCGAAAACAACTTAAATTGTTTTTACTTTTAATGTATCCCAATTAGGATCACACATGACACAAATTAATGAGTAATATTTATGTGTGTTTCGATGAAATTAAGGTCCTAATTTGTGTTCAATTATTTGCTCCAATGTGAAATTGAAAAATGAAAATTGACCTAAGCAAGATTAGTGTTTAAAATTGAATATTAGTGTCAATTAAGTTAACCGAGAAAATAAATCGGTTAAAGGGTTTAAAACGTTGAAGTTCGGAGTTGAAATAATTTGAGAGTAGGGTGCTCCAGCATTGATCAGTCAACCGACCATCAAAGAATCGGTCAACCGATAGGCTTAGACTGGAAAAATGATGAGTCTCTAAATCGATCGGTCAACCGACCAGGGGAGATTGGTCAACCGATTGACCAAAGTAAAACTCTTTGTATCGATCGTTCAACCAGCATGGGTGATCGGTCAACCGACCAGGGCTAAAATTAGGCCTAAAAGAGCATCCTGAATCAATTGGTCAATGGACCCATGGGGGATTGGTCAACCAACCGGTGTTTGAACAATGCTTGGCTAGCATCCTGTATTCATCGGTCGATTGATGGTATGAAGGTCGGTCAACTGACTGTGTAGTTACAATTTCAAGGATTTCGAGGATCTATTCAAAAACTAGTTTTTAACTAGTTGTTTTTAGGATATCTGAGTGAGATATTTTGGAAATTTGGATATATTGAAGATATGATACACTTATTTTAATATTCCTATAGATATGGTTAATAAAATTAAAGAGTTTCTAAATTTGGTTCATTTAATACTTCTTATCTATAAAATTTGAGATTGAGAAATAATTTGGGGACTAAATTGAATGTTTTAAGCCATATCTGAGTGAATTAGACCAAGAATGAATAGTAATGATATAAGGGGTATATAGGTGCAGCTAAAGTTATATCTTGAGGAAACTAGCTATTAGAGGGTCTGTTTCAAATCAACTTAAATAGACCTACGATTTTCACATATCATTACATCACATCAATCAAGAACTTTCAATTCCTGAGATTTCTAAGAGTTGTTATTCTGAGATTATATCGAGAGATCAATTGTATGAAAAGTTCTTGAGTTAAAGCCCTAATTATTTTGGCGTCACCAATCTGAACTATCTAGCGATTTAATTTTCAATCTTTCGGTGGTATTCTGGTGAGATCTTTCTAATCTATTAACTCTTTATTGTGAAATCATATTCTTATTATTGTTTGGTTGATAAGATCTTATTAAAATCGTTTTTGAACTTTAAAGAGTATAAAAATTCTTTGAAAATGACTTTTTTGTGATTATCTGATTATGCACTTAAATTATGTGCTACCCATACTTTATATAATCAGATATTGAATTCCTTACATAAATTCTATCACTAGTAATTTTGGGACATTAATTGAGTTTAATTTATTTGAACTGTAAAAGCTCCGAGTGAGAAGAAATTCATTGATTTTTGTAATTTGTGATTTTGTGCGGATTAGATATTATTGGGAGTATCTAATCAGGGTTAACTTGGGTTTCAATCTTTTCCAGGAAAAATATTGAGGTTTAATCTTTACCTAGTGAATAAAAATATTAGGTTATTCTTTTCCCTTGAAAAGAAATAGACTTGATTCTTCCTTATTAGAATTACTTTTGAGTGAATTGTAACAGTTCCATCCTTATCGGTGAAAAGGATACTTTGAGTGTTTTGTGAGGTTTGATTCTTAGGCTGGTAAAAAAATTAGGTTAGTCTTTAGCCTATAGAAAGATAAGGCTCTTCCTTACCGAGTGAAAGAAAATTATAAAGGTTGATTTTGAGCATGTGAAAAAAATCGTTGTAAGGGTTTGGTTCCTACTTGTTAAAGGGATCAAGTGGTTTAGTGGGTGCAAATCTCCGTGGGGCTTAGAGGACTAGATTAGCCAAGAATAACTTGGTGGACCAGGATATATCATTATGTACTGTTTTGTTTACTTTATTTATATTTTGTTGTTTGGGTGTGCACCTCGATTAATTACACTTATCCGTTGCATTATAAAGATAATAATTGATTTAGGATAAATCGATTATTTGATTAATTAAGTGTTGAAAAGATAAGAAATTTGTTTAAAATTTTTATAACTACCCAATTCACCCATCTTCTTGGGTAGCTCAATGGGCGAACACTAATGATTGGCAATCATTACTTCCCCACCAATCAAATTCCTTACACATAGGTGCATTTATGACTTGATATGACGTATCCGGTTCGGTTTAGGGGCTAAGTACCGATTAGATTCACTATTTCAGTTAAGTTTTCATAAATGCACCCAGGGTGCTTTCAAATGACCACAATTCGTCCATCAAAAAGCCGCATGCGCAAACTATGTGCCACTAAGCAAACAACTTCTACTCTTCTATACTACAGTAGCACCAAACCAGGATCCAAAACAACCTCTTCAACAAAAAATTGTTCCCTAGTTTAACTTTTCTCGTCATCATTTAATTTGATTTTTTCGCTTCCATCCAATTCAGAAGACGGAATCAATTTTTCTTTCATTTCTTCAGATTTTGCCTCTTCTTTAACAAAAGGGTCATTTTCAATCTCAATGACATATCGGTAACGTTGTCCGAGGGGGTAAATCAGTAATTTCATCATCACGAACAGTGTTGCCCTCCTCCGAAACTTTATAAGCTTCTTCAACTTCTCTAAAATCAATAGAAGGCCAATCTGCATATGTCATCATTGGAAAAACGGTTGACTTCTTCCTTTGTGTTGACTTGTTTGGATTCTATGCCGCTACTTAAGGGCTCCATTTTGTTCTTGTTGCCAAATTCTAAGTCTTGTTGAGCAATGTTCGAGATTTTGGGTGTTTGATGAGTAATAAAACAGTGGTCATGCTTGACAATGTTGACACATTTAACAGTGCCAAACCTGCAACATGTTATTTAATTATTTATTTTATTTTGAGAAGAGAATAAGAGAGAAGAAATAGGATTGAAGATATTAAAAGTCACGTGACAATTGTTTAGGTGGCATTTGTTTAGTGTTTTTGTTCCCATATTTATGTTTTGGTTTACGTTTGGTATAACTGAATTAAAGTCTTGCAATTGTAAAATTGGAAATGGATGCATGTATATTTTTAGATTTTACAGGAGTTCATTTCAGATTCCAATTTTAAGGATCAAATTTTTGCTAGAGGAACAAAATTGTGGATGTTCGGTGACTTTTAAGCTGGCAACCATCAGGGCTCCTAAGTGAGAGCCTCTTATATTTCATTTGCAAGCGACACATCTCTTTTGTCAACCAAGAGTGCACCATATCCATTTTTTTATTGCACATTGTGTTTCAAGGGAGCTTCTGGCTTGCGAATCAACCTTGGCAAATTCGATATTCTCCCGTTTAAAAGTGTGTGCATTGTGGATGCTTTAACAACAACCTTAGGGGGTGGCATGGTGTAATTGCCTTCCATGGATCTTGTGCTCCCATCTGGGGCTATATGGAAGTTCATGTTATTTAGGAACTGGTAATTGAGAGGTTTTACAAGCATTTGGTAGGGTGGAGGTCAGGTATTTGTAAGGGGGTAGGCTAACTTGGTCTAGAGTCGAGCAAATTTTCCACCTATTATATGCTTTTCCCTGTATGGGTAGAGAAAAAAACTAAAGAAGATTTAACGGATTTTTAGTGGGTGATTCGAGGGAATGAAAAGATTCATCTGACTGGGTAGAATAAAACTTATCAGTCTTTGTAAGAAGACGGATAAACTTGTTATTCCCAATCTGAGAGTCTTCAGGTGCCTCTAAGTAAATTTTGTGTTTGGACCAAAGAGATATAGATATTGGCGGTTGTTACGAGATTATGTATTGGTAGATTAGGGTGGGCAGCAGTAGTGATTGGTGGCTTCCATAGAGTGAGGGTATGGAAGGCAATTGCAAATGAAGTCAGTTTTTTGCCTCATATCAGGTTCTAGGTCGATAATGGTAAGAGAGTGTAGTTATGGTAGGACCAGTGGCTTGGGAAATCAAAACTTGTACTTACTTTCTCTCCCTTTCTGTAGCGGTGAGAGGTAAATAAGTTTTTGTTCACAAGTATTTCTCAGTTTCAAGGAAGGCGATGTCGTGGACTCCTCTATTAAGGAGGGATTTTATAAGTGCCCAATTTTAAAGAACTCCTTACCCTCCTATAAATGACTATCATTTACTTGGATAGGAGGTTAGGCAGGAGTGGGCCTAGGATTCAAAAGGGGCTCATTTACATCTTTCTATGAGTTTTGTAAGGCGTGCTGGGAACGTCCTCATGGAGGAATATTTTGAGGTTGAAAGCTCATGTGAAAGTGGATATATATTTGTTTGTTCAATGGCTTGGGATGATATTCTCAAGGTGGACAACTAAAAGGGTAGAGTTTCATCTTCCAAACAGATACTGGATGTGTTTGGGAGTGAAAGTCAATCGATCATATCTTGATGTTCTATTTGGTGGCTTGCGATCTCTGACATGATATTTTCGCTAACTGGGTGTTTGTGGAGTATGTGTCCTTCACGTTTAGAGTTTCTTGCTTGTTGGAGATAGAATTAACATATTTTTAAAGAAGCCAATTTGTCTTTACTTTTTTTGGGCTAGGTAAGTGTTTTTTTTTATTGTTTTTTCACACATACACACAAAGCAAGGTTTGAACCCGCACCTTTGGGATATGCCCACAAATTGGGCTATCCACAAAGCCACTTTGTCTTTACTTCTTCCAAAGCAACCCTTCTTATATACTTTACATTTTTTTGTAGATGGTTGCTATCCGCCGGGGAGTCAACACGCTTCTTGATTTTATAGGATAGCTTAAGGCATCAGAGAGTTGATGCCACTCGTGTCTTTCATTTATAATTTTCCTTAAAAAAATGATGAAATTTGAAGCCCACAAATCTTATACAGGTAAGTATAGCATTCAGGACCATGTAGAATGGCAATCAAAGTTTCCATCTATGATAGTGATAGTTAAAGTTGTACAGAGTTAATGTCCCTTGCATCTTTTATTTATATTTTTTCCTTCAAAACGTGATGAAATTTGAAGCACTCAAATCTTTACTGTTAAGTATAAAATGCTGGGACATGGCGCATCTCCCAGATTGTCACCTGAAGATTCACAATTGCTTCATTAAGCTACAGCTTTAGTACTCATTTTGTTGACAAACAATTTTTCTACAAGGAAATGTTTGAATTATGTTCGACTGTTGCATCCTACAATTATCATAGAAGTTACATAAACCTCAATGAAGTACCAATAAAAATAAAGGTGAATAACATTTGAAAAAGAAGTTCATCCAACAGTGCAGTTCCCAACAGAAGAGATTTGTTTATCTAAAGGGAAGAATAAAAAAATAAAAAGTGCCCAACAGGCATGCTTTAAAAGTCTCGTGGGATCAAAATAAGTAGAAACTCTCAACCTTGTGCAATTATTTAATTGATGAAATCACAAGGCTCAACTTTTTTAACATTGCATCATTGAATATTGGTGGTATAATGTGAATTTTATCTTAGGATGGAAAAAATGGAAAGTACCTCTAGGCATAGGTAAGGAAACTGCTAGTGTACTACTACTTTATACCAAATATTATACATCACAATTTGTTGATATGAACCGGTTCCCATGAACAATTAAATGGCTCTCTCTCTAGAAACCTGTGCACACTCTCTTGTAATCGATGCAAGAGTTGTTCTCGAAAAATCATTTGAAGAAGAAGATGGTTTAGACAGTATAAAAAAGGTTTAAAATCATCAGAAATGAAACCAATAAGATGCAAAAATGGAAATCGAAATCACAAAGGTGGTCTCTTCCAAAAGCTCAAATAAAGAGAAACAAGGCTTTGATGAGATGGAAGAAGATCAGAGGAACAGAACTAAGCATGAAAAATCCTTCATGGAAGCCTTGAAAGAGGATCAGAACGAAAAAAGTAAGAAAAGAAGTCTTATTCGATGAGGAAAAAGACGATTTGCTGAGTGATTGGCAAAGTAACCTATCAGAAGCTCAGGAACGTATTTCTTCCAACTCGAGCCCTAATATCATAATACCTGAACAAATGATTGAAATTATAAAATAAAAAAGGAAAGACATCCTTCTAATTCGCCTTCTTGGTATACCTATTGGGTATAAAACTTCGTTTGAAAGGGCAAACAATATTTGAAAAACTCGGGGGGAGTTTGAATTGATTAATCTAAATTACGGTTACTATTTACCTAAGTTTAACAAAATCATTGATGCCTATCGTGTTCTCATAAAAGGTCCTTGGATCATTCTGGATCATTACCTTACTATGAGGAAATGAGAACTTGATTTTAATCCAAATCTAGCTAAAGAATCAAAAACTTCGGTTTAGGTTAGGCTACCTGAGCTCCCAATTGAATTTTTTGAACCCTGATTTTATATAGTATTGGAAAGGCCCTCGTAGGCCGATTAAGATAGATAAGAACATTATTGTTTCTGCAAAAGAAAAGTTTGCTCAGATATATGTCGAAATGGATCTGAATTGCAACACCCCACCCCGGGCCTACAACACCCAAGGCCAGGCGTGACCTCAAATTAATATTACCTAACCAACCAACAAATATATAAACATATACTGATATAGATTTTTTTTCAAAAAAATATTTACCAACTTCAAAATTTAGAAATACACATGTCCCAAATATCCACAACAACAACAACAACAAAAAAAAAAAAACTTGTCACAGTTCATACTGGTCCTGCCAATTCTCAAAAACGACACCACCCTCTAACTCTACTTAGTGTCAGTAGTAGACTTGTCTTTAGCTGCGGTACCTAAGACCAAATATTTTATCAGTGTACTGTCTTCATAATATAAAAATAATTTATAGATCAAGCATTATTATCAAATACCACTTTTCAAAAAATAATTTAAAGATAACCGCACACTGAGCCAAAATAAAACTTCACAGCTATCATCATAGTAAAATAAATGCATTTAAATTAACCAATCAGATTATTTTGATATATAATAAAATACCGAACATATATTTTTCTACTAGTCATAGGATCATTTCACCTTACTATCGGGAGTTATGACAGTACCATAACCTGTACAACTATGCAATCTAAGGTTGCTATAAGTGTCAGTGCCATTTAATATCTCCAATGGTAAAAGCCGACACGTGAAATAAACCACCATATCATCAACATATTAAACCCCATCATATTGATAACTAATACTATACTCGACTCCACTATATTAATAGTCAATAACAATGTTGGCCCAGTGAGCTACCCAAGAGGGGAGTGAATTAGGTAGTATTAAAATTTAATCCAAATAATAACACTTTAAAATTCAAACAATTAATTGTATTCTAAAATTAATTATTATCTTTATAGTAGTGGATATATGTTATTAACTAGGTGCATACCTAAACAACAGAATATAAATAATATAAAGAAACAAAACAGATACCAAGATATATCCTGGTTAACTAAGTTACTCTTGACTAATCCAATCCTCCGAGCCCCACGGAGATTCGCATCCACTAATCACTAAGATTCCTTTAAATAGGTAGGAACAAAACTCAGATAAACGCAAAACTCAGCATGCAACAACAACACAAACATAAACACAAACTATCCTAAACAAATATGCACACAGAAAACAACAAAACATTTAATAGACTATACTAAATACTACACATCACTTTCAAACTCAAAACGGACAGTGTTCCTCAATAGCCCAATCATCATTCTCAATATATGAAATTAAAGCATGCTGACGAATAGGGTTTAGAATACGTACCTGGGAGGCGAGAAAATCTTGCCTCCAACTAAATTCGATTGTGACGGATTTAATTTATTTAACCTTGGGTTGCCTCCCAAGAAGCGCGTGGTTTAATGTCCTCGGCCCGACATTTTCAGAATGCCCTCAAGCTTGGCGAGGTTTTGCTTTGGATGGTTCGATCTTTTAATGACACGCCTCACAAGCTTATGTGCATGGCCACGCACTATAAAACAGCTCAGAATCTCGTTGAAAAGAATGCATCAATACCTGGTGATCTAACATCTTCAAGTACCCTACATAAGAAAAAAAATAAAACTACAAACAAAAATTATATACAAAAGAAATGCCTAAAGTAAAATAGGGTCATTTACTAACAATATCAATAATAAACAACAAACACAATCACCGACAACGGTGCCAAAAACTTGGTGGCGATCGCTGAAAACTGAATTTGACAACAACCAATCCCCGGCAATGGCACCAAAAAATTTTACGGCGAGCGTTTGTTAAGCGCTCGCGTATTGACTACTCGCAAGTGTACAAGGTCAAATTTTAGTATAGTGTGATCGTTTAAGATTGGGTATCATATCTACAGGAATTGGTGTTCGTTATTATCGAGTACCGTATTTATTATGACCTAACTTTATCTAGGCGATAAAAAATATAATTTAACTAATTAATACTAATACTAATATAACCTAAATTAACTATACTAATACAATGAGATGTTTTAGGGGAAATAATTGTTTAGGCATTAACTCAGTTTACAAATACATGTTCGATCTCGATTAACTTATGTTTACGGTGTTCGACCTATTTGACAATCTCAGTTCGTAAACTCCCCTGCCACCTCTCTCGAGTGTAAGATGAGGGATATAATGCGACTTCGTGTCAATGAAGAAGTCCCCCTCAACATCTTAACGACCTTAGGTCACGTGAGTCTCTCCCTAACGTTATTGATTGCACACAATCCAACTCCCGACCGGGTTATTGGATCGTCGCGTTGTGTTTACCCTATCGACAATCTCAGTTCTAAAACTCCACCACCACCTCTCCCGAGTGTAAGATGATGGAATACATGACTTCGAGTCAACGAAGAAGTCCCTCTCAACGTCTTAACGACACGTGAGTCTTGCCACAACGTCATTGATTGACATTATGTTTACTTTATTCTGAATCTGGGGTTATCTCTCTCGAGTGTCAAACCCTGTATTCTCGATATATCTATCTAAGCATAATAAAAATAATAATACGATAAACACAATCAAACTTCAAAGAACAAACATAAACGCAACACCAAAATCATTTGAAACACATATTTATAAATGTATCGTAAATCCCTATACAATCAAGTGTTAATAATATTATTGGCCAATGAAATACAAAAAGTTGTTGTCACAACCCGTCCTGGACACCCGTCATCCCAGGGCCAGCATGACGACAACATGACATCACCTTTAAACATTTAAATCTTTTATTACATTACAAATTTACATAATTTACTATACAATTCATTATACAAGACAACATAATCTTTATCGTTATTATGGTTCACCTCTAACAGTTGAACGAAAAAAAAAATTCCCAAATGACTCCACCTAATGCCAGTAGGGGACGTCTCCTAAAAGATTCAACTGCAAGTGTACTGCTTCCTTAGTAAAAACCATTTTTAACATAAAAATAATACATTCTAAATAATAGAACATTTAAATGGATCAAGCATAAATATATATCCACCACGCAATTGGTAAAATCTCCAGTATCAAATAAGCAGTGAAAGTAAAGCAGTATAATTAAGTTTCCAAACACCATAATCAATAATAAATCACCCAATATATATATTAAACACCCCAACTCAAACACACATCTCAATCCCATACCCATCGGCTAAGCCATAGTGATCGTTTTAACCTCACGATCGGGAGTTGCAACGGTACCGTAACCATTCGTAGGATATGCCTTCCTAGCGGACCTAACTTCGCAGATCACTGCCTACCGGACGTCTCCGAAGGCCAATAATATAAATCACCATATGATAAATATCCATCTGCCAGACCACCCTCTAGACAGATCATAATATAAATCACCACCTGCCGGACCACCCTCCGGACAAGACATCATAAACTAAGGCATAGTCAATTCAATAATATCATCATCAAATCACAAATAAATATCCATCTGCCGGACCACCCTCTGGACAGACCATAATATAAATCACCATCTCATCCATACCGTCAAAATCACCAACGTTCACCTCTTTTTCGCAAAACCAACTTTTAAATCCGAAAATCATATTTTTATGAAAATCAAATATTTTCTATTCTCTTTTAAAACCACCAAATTCAACAAAACTTATTTTTTTCAACTTTCTTTTAAAGCCACCATATTTTAACGAAAATCCATTTCCGTCAACTCACCCCAAAGTCACACGAAAATTAATAAATATCCTTCTTTTTCATAGACCAATACAATTCCTCAAAAACTCATTTCATCAACTCACTCCAACAAAACCCGCTTGATTCATTATCATTTTGAAATCATACAGTAGAAGCAAACACAGATTTCATCATATGTATATATAAAAATAAGTTGGCAAGAAGACAGTACACTCACTTCGACATCCGTTTTCTTAAACTTTAACCGACTATCCCCTATCCGAACTCCGGTGCCTGCGAACCTAACGGTGACAGGGCCTAAATTAATATTTTTGTATAAAACAAACTAATCACGCTATGAAATCATAATCTCCTTAATTTCCTATTTCCAATCTTTTATTACGAAATATAACTATTCAACTAGTATCGTTTCGTTATGGTTTACTATATATAAACTTTGTTCTTATAACCGATCTCATTATTTGTTTTCCATCATTTCGACAACTTCGACGCTAGTAGTTAAATTAACCAAACATGAAATTTAAACGAGAAACGTTACCCGCTCTGAATCGGTTGTCGATCTCCTCACGAATTCTTTAATTTTTGCTTACTACTGCCCACCGCCTAAGCGAAACGGCCACTGCCTAGGCGAACTTGCGAAATTCTAGTTCCTGATGTTCCACCGCCTAGGCGGACGATCGTCTTCCTCTTTGCTCTGTTTTGGGTTTTTCAACCGCCACACTCTCTCTCTCACCTTACCAACTCAACTCCGGCACTCACCACCACCAAAGGCCTACCCACACACACTGTAACGAACATACACACACACACACAGAGCAGCGCCGATCAAGCACGCTACTCACCTGCCCAAAATTGGAAACAAAGCACAACACACATACACTTGCACACAGTCGGCAGCGCAGAGCACACCCCCATACAAGACCGAGCAACCACTCCCACACAGGAAACATGCCCATACACCAACACACACAACGGCACCCACACAACCTACATCTCTCTCTCTCTAACTTTCCACTGCCGAAAATGATCAAAACCCACACCGCCGGCACATACACACACTCGGTCCGTGATTACCCCCCTACACACACTGAGCACACATAATACACACCCACACACACACTGCCATCGGAACCCATACACATACAGCCTCACCAAAACAGAAACAGGAAACAGGGGAACACAAACAAAGCAAGCACTCACAACACACACATACACGCAGTACATACACACAACGAAACCCACAAGTCACTGCCGGCGACTTTTCTCTCTCTTCCTTCTCCTCCTTTCTCTTTCTTCCTTCTTTTCCTTTCCCTCTCTTCGGTTCCGAACCCTTCCTCCCATCTCTATCATGTATGTTTGTGTATATATATATATATAAATGTGTGAGAGCTCACGGCCAGACAGTGCCCATGCCTTCACCCATCATTTTACCCACTCTAAAATTTCTCTCTCTATAGAACAATTAGGATATTTTTATAATATTACACAAACCTCCCTTAATATTATGTTGGGGTATAAATTAAACCCAATTTACGTTTTAATGTTTATAGAAAATTTCAATACAACCCCCTAAAATTTTAATTCACATAATTAATATCGTAGTCCACCTCAACATTTTCAAAATATTTTAAAACGTGACTTGAATTATATGTAGGTCAAAAGTCGGGATCTTACAGTTGTCATTTTTATAAAATTTATAATTTTCATTTTCAATTATATTATTCACAAATTAAATATATCTATGTATGAATATAGCCACTATATTTCTCAAATCCACGTATATATATTTTTGGCATATATATATATATATATATATATATATATATATGGATCCTAAACTGCCTTTCCTTTTTTTCTTTCAACCGCATTATTATTATTATGTTATTTATTTTTTATTTTTTTTTTAATTTATTACAATACTAATTATCTCTCTTGAAATAAAGAAAATATTAATTATATCCCAAAATTTTTAAAATTATATTTTAAATGACTTAATAAACCCTAAACTTTTAAAGGTTAAAATTAAAATTAACATATTAACTCCCAAAAAAAAATTTAAGTCAAACTTTTAAATACCTTAATAACCCCTGAATTTTTTAAGGTAAAATTTAAATAGCACAATGAACCCCATTATTTTTCTAATTGTTTTAAAATGCAACTAAAAATATATATGAGTAAAAATTAGGCTTTACATGAACAAACCCCTCATTCCAGATTACACCATTAGGGAAACGAAATATAGGTTTGAATACAAAAGTTTGCACGATTTGTGTTATAAATGCGGTAGGGTAAATCGTAGATCTGAACTTTGCCCTTTTGTTAAAAATTTAGAAAAAGATGAACAAAGATCACTAGAGATGGTGATGGAACTGCCAAAAACTCAAATATGGGGGTTGTATGGCAAAAATATGTCCGTTAACCAAAGGTCGAATCAAAGCTCAGGCAATGGTAAGTTGAATGAGAAAAACAGAAACAAGTCCCAACTCAATGGAGTTAACTCAAGATGAGTCAGATGAGGCCACTTATAGGCCTTGGCTTTCGTCTAAGAAAATCAGAAAATTTACAAGTAATAAGCCCAATTTACATGGGCCTAATGGAAAAGGCCCGGTGCCTAAGCACAACAAATTTTATTACTTGTATTCTAACGAAGAAAATAGCTATGCTAGAAGCATTAAGGCCGCGAGGAGTGACCCACATAGATTTAAACAAGCCAAATTTAACTTGCAGCCCAAACATAAATTGCAAGAGGCCCAAAAATGTTCTCAGCCTAAGAATAAGTTGCCGAAAGGGAAAAAAAAAAAGTCGAGGAACACCCGAACGGAACCCATCTCAAATAATAATATAGCTAATATGAGAGGAGGAGATAAGACTTCTGTGTATAGCCCAAAACTAATTAGTACTTAAAAAATTTAGTTTGTTTGATAAATATAAGTTATAAGCACTCAATTAATTAATTAAGTGTCACTTAAAAATTTAAGATAATAGATTTAAAATTTTAAGCCATTGGGCATTGACTTAATTTTTAGCACTTAGTGGCTTAGCCCTTTTTTCTTTAACTTTTTTTTTTTTTTTGAGACATTTTTACCCCTTAGCAGACCTACGGTTAGGGTGAAATTGAATTATTTAATTCTCGAATTTATTATTATTTTTATTGAACTCTATGTTATTATATTGATTTATGATAATTCATATATTTGAATTTTTTACTGTCTCATTGGTGTTTCCACTTTATTTTATTTTTTCTCGAATTTTATTTTTTCCTTATTATCTTGATTTTAGTAAAAAATTAATTTTAAGACTAGTCATGTAAATTAAATAATTTTCGGTCTTCAGATTTTGTACTTATCAAATAGATAAAACGAATTCAGTATTTAAAAATCAACACTTAAAATTTTAATTTTATCAAATAAACTTCTGATATTTTCAGCAGTTAAAATTTAAGTAATTATCGAGCATAGCCTTTGTAGCGTTAAAACGAGACCTTTAAGCCAAAAAAGGAATTCAACTGATAGGAACAACCAACAGAGTTAAAATAGAAATATTAAAGATATACAATCCTTTAAGGCCTTACCAAAGAGGTAAGGTCGTGGATTTAACCTTACAAGATTCATACTTTTTCTAAAATTGGTAGATTCATACCTTTTCTAAAATTGGTGTCGTTCCCATTATAACTAAAGCCAAAGCAGAGCGAACATACTGAAATGAATCAGATGACAAGTCTTGTAAGAAGGCATATTTAATCACACTATCAATTCTCAGGCCACTGCCAAAATACAATACTAATTACGTAAATCACGTAAACCATAAATATCATAACCTACAAAATTGTAAATATTTATACCTTCACACAGGGTAGGATGTGTTGAATTGCAGGCTCTGGGCTCAAAATTCAAAGGAACTTCGTTACGTTTCCTGCAGCAACTATACCTACTTCAGCCTCCAATCTAAGTAGTCGAACATAAGCAAGAACCAGGTCTGTTCTGGAAAATATATCCCCATAACAAAAATTAGTTACATAGCGCGCAAATCATTAATAAAGAATCAGTAGCATATAAACATAACTTGCAAACGTTTCAACAAATCAATGATTGGATCTTTGAAATCTAAATGAAAAAAAAAATTGATAATTAAACAATTTTTCTTGTTCAAAATTTTGAACAAAATATGCTAACTTACTGAATCATTTGTTTTTGGAGAAAACAACTCCTAGACGAAGAAAGAAATCAAAGTGGTCACATATTTTCCATAACAAAAATATAAAATATGAACCAAGTTAGAATAAATGAGAGGCGGAATGTTGAGAGAAGATGAGATATTTGTATTGATTTATGAGAAATATACAATTACAAAGATATATAGAAAATCTACATGTAGGAGGTAACTACAGTAACCATGGTAGATTTTGGGTTTGGTTTTTCTAGTAAGACTAGAATTTTAACATATTGGGTCAAGACTTGTATACATATATTAACATCCCCTCAGACTCAATACGGTAAATAAGACATGAATATGGGCTGTAGCCCACTATGTTATATATTAACAAAGCAAATCTATGGATTTTTATTGATATTTTTGGAAGCAATAAAAGCAAAATTTGGAACTATTTCAGAAAATTAAAAAACAAAATCCGAATCTTAAACATTTGTTTTCACACATACACAGAGAAAAATAAGAAAAAGTTTAAGACGCCAAAGATAAATTCCTATAAGCTAACAAAAGAAAAAACTCTGATACGATGATTATACTAAATTTTTGGTACAAGTTCCATTCAATTATTGTGACATATATTGCAAATACATCATAGTTATATATATATATATGCCAAATTTTGAATGAAAATTATTTTTCAAAATTTAGTACAAATTTACTATCATAGTTTTTTCCTATTGTGTATTAGATATCAAACCAAACTTGGTTTTGTTTTTGCATTATTTTTTGAGAAAATTACCGAATGATCTCAATAAGAGTCCAAATCTATCGAATGATCTATCAATATTTTAATTGAAAGAAATGGTCCATAACTTAAGATGTTACTAATTGGTCCTAATTTCAAAGTCGAATTTATTTATAAACAAATTTACCCTTTGAGATCTGAATTATATTTTCAGCTCAAGGAGTACAGATAATTTTCCCATTTATATTCCACTCTACTCTATAATTCCTCTAATGTGTGCTTAGAAGATATCTCTCTATCTCTCTCTTGTCTGGCATTCATGAATACTCAAAAGCATTTCCCTCAACTCTCTATGTAGAAATGCGTAACATTCGAACTCGATCCATCGATCCATCTATCGATCATTCAATCACATTTGCCAGTGAGTGCGTCGATTTGTTTGTTGTAGTCGTTTGATTTTGGAGTTTGTTGCGTCGTATTTAGGTTGCGTGATTGTTGCGTGATTTAGGTTGTGTGATTTGGCTTTGTGAAGAAATGGAATGGAAGAGACAGATACAGAGACAAGAAAGAGTAAATGGAGCCATCGATCTTTGAACTTAATAGTTTCTTAATAATTACAACTTGATCCCTTGAATTTAATACGAATATGAATTTTGTGCTAAATATAAGACCAACGCGAATTTTTTATGAAAAATTGATAAACGTGATATCATTTTGAGGATATTATTCATACGATTCTTAATAATTACAATTTGACTCCTTGAATTTAACACGATTATGAATTTTGTGTTTAATATAACACGAATATAATTTTTGTGTTAAATATAATATAAATGTGAATTTAGTGTTGAATGTAACTCGAGTATGATTTTTTATGAAAGTTTGATGAACGTGATATCATTTTAAAGATATTATTCATACGATTTTTAATAATCACAATTTGACTCCTTGAATTTAACACGATGATGAATTTTGTATTGAATGTAACATGAACGTAATTTTTGTGTTGACTATAGCACGGACATTTATTTCATGTTGAATGTAATATGAATGTGATTTTTTGATAAACTGATGAATGTGAAATTAATTTAAAGATCTTATTCATACGAATTTGAATCTATAATTAAATCATGAAAAAAAAAAAAAAACTATGTTGAATTCAACATTGTTGGCCCAAAAAGCTACCTAAGTGGTGGTGAATTAGGTAGTTACCAAAATTTAACAATTAAACACTTAAACACAAATAATTAATTTTACTAAATCAATTATTATCTTTATACGCAGTAGATATGTGTTTAATACTAAGTATACACCCAAACACAAGATAAAAAATAAATCAATGCAGCACATAAGAATTTATCCTGATTCGGTTAAATTAATTTTGCTTACGTCAAGTCCCCCCGTGCTCCACGGAAATTCGCAATCCATTAGGTTCTTTGGGTTTGGTTTCTAGTGTTCCTTGACAAAAACAAAATGATATGTAAGGGGGTTGAAGAAGGTTGAAGAAAGTTTACCTAGCTTAGGAGGATGGTCTTTCCCTAAGAGTTTCACCTCTTTCATTTTCCTTCTTCCTCCTTTTTCTTCTTCTTGTTCTTTACTATCTTTTGGGTTGGTTTTTTAAGATGGGGTAACGAAAAGATCAAAGGGTGTTTCATTGAGCATTTCTAAAGAGAGAAAATGACAGGAAATTGGTTTTTCGGAGCCAAGGAGTTTTAAAATGTCCTTTTGAAGGGAAAAAGAACGGCCTTTTATAGGAAAATGTAACCTTCTAAATTTGGTATTTCGTGTATAAGCTTCAAAACCCACCTCATTAAGTCTTTTCACTTATGAAAATGACCTAGGTATACTCACAAATAACTATTGGCACTCTATTGAAGAATCCAAGGCTTCATCCTATTCCCAGGAGATGCACACAAAGTAAAATTGGTGCTTTGGGCACCTTTTGTCAATTAAAATAAATTTTTTTATTCTTGAAATCGACTTGAAAATCATGAAATTAAAACATCCAAAAATATTATTGGAGTGTCCAATTTTTTAAAAATAATTGGCCGTCAATTTGACGAATTCAGCAAAAAATACAATTTTCGGGGTCAAAATGCAAAGTAGATGTTAAAATCAAAATTTCTTAAATTTAAACGTTTAAAACAAAAATTAAATATGTTAAAAGTGATATCCCATGAAAACACACATTTAAATTTAATCAATTAGCCCAAAATTAACTTTTAAAATTTCAATTTTTGCCTGAAACTTTACTGTTTGCCGAAATTCCTCAAAATTGTTGATTTTTTTTGTTATTCTTTAACTAAATAATTATGAAAAAATTAAAAATGAAATTTAAAGTCGAAATTCGTCCTTTATTGACTTAAGTTTCTCGAAAATTCACTTTAGTCCCAAAAACATTTTCATAGCAAAACTAGGCGGATCAAAATGCGGTGTCTACGGGTTATTTTTTAAAACCATGTCTTTAGGCACAGGTTATACGCTCGTATGTTCCACAAATCAAGACATATTTTACATTTGAGACACTTTAAACCCTTAAATTAGATATTTAATGGTCAAGATTAAAGGATTTTATGTGACATTTCTACCCTTAGATTAGATTCAAGGGTGAGATCGTAAAACTCTCAGTAAATATACAACAATTGATTTAGATCTAACGGTTTAAATCAAATAACGTTTTAATTTTTTTAATTTTATATATATGATATTTCTAATAAACTAACAACTTACTTCAAACTATCTCATACAAATTTATGTAATAAATTAGAAGACAAAATTTTGGAGCGCCAAAAAATTCACATGCCCACTTATATGGTGGTTAAATTAAATTATCTTTTTAATTATTTGAATTTTACGTTTACGATTAATTTATCATTTTTTACATACATATAAATTAAACATTAATATAATGTTTTCAGGTACCAAGAATATATGGCTGCTAAATTTTGAATGAGAATTATTTTAAAAAATGTAGTAGAAACTTACTACCAAAGTTTTTTCGTATTCTCTATTAGGTTAAGGCCAGACTTCTTTTCGTTTTCACATTATTTTTCCCTTTTTTTTAATTAATGTACTAGATATTTGGCCGACGTTCTTCTTTCGCATTATTTTCTCTCTCTCCCCCCCCTTTTAATTAAAATAAGTAGATGGTTGACTGAATTGAGTGCTGTTACATCCAAATTTAAAAATATTCAAATTGATTGGTAGTTTAAGTTGGAATACTTAAGGGGAAATTCTATTTACACCCCCTGATCTATTGACCGTAATCACGGAAATCCCCTCAACTATTAAAATTACATGGGACACCCTTGAACTCTTTAATCAAAGGACAGTCAGATCTCCAATTCATTTTTTATTTGGAAAATGCCCTTTGAAAAGTCAAAATTGTCAATGTTAATTATCTTGACCAAGTAAAAATACCATATTACCCTTGTACCCTATAAATGTAATGGTTCAAAATAGAACTTTATCAAAGTTTCAGGGTACTTAGTGTAATTACAGCCCCTAATCCTATCATCCTTTCTGGCCTTCATCGTCTTCCTCCATGTTGAGCCCCAAATCGGATTTGTTTGCAGCCCCAAATCCATTCTAGCCCCAAATTGAATTGAAATCGATCGATCGAAATCGAAACCCACCTCCGAATCAAAATCTAAACCCACCTCCAAATCGAAATCGAAACCATTAGAAATGTGTTTGTTATGAGATTTTTTAGAAACCATTAGAAACATGTTTGCTATAAAATCGAATCGAAATTGATCGAAATCAATACTTTCGTTCATTATCTCCTCCTCCGCCTGCTTCTGCTTCTCCATCTTCTCCTTCTTTAGCAACAGATCTGAAAAACAGAGCACAATTTCACAAAAATCAATCAAACAAACCCTAATAATTCGAACCCCATTTGGAGAAACGAGTTCAAGAATTGACTCTGTTGAAGATGGACTATGGTTGTTTATGCATATAATATATATATATATATATATATATATATATATATATATACACACCAAATAAATGCAGTAACTGAAGCCAGAGAAATGTATAGCTTATCCAAAATTCAATGAGGTTTCAACCACTTTTAGAGAGAGAGAATTGGCATGTTGCATTTAACTTTTGATGAGAGGCGAATCGGATAGGAATTTGCAGAAGAGAGGTTACAATTTTTGCAAACCCATCTCTCTCTCTCTCTCTCTCAAACACACACACTTTCTCTCTCTAAAATCCACAATAAATGTGAGTTTTCCTAGTAGGAAAAATGGGTTTTTTTTTTTGCAAGGATCAGAGCTTGCCGAAGAAATGTCCAAAGATGGGGGAATGGAACGGGAGAGGGGGTTGTCTCCAGAAATGAATAGGGAAAGGGCAGGGGAATTTTGTTGCCGGAATAGAAGGAGAGAAACCTAGGTTCGCTGAACCTGGGTTCGCCGTCGCAATGGAAGAAAGGCTGAAAAATGGATCTCTCTTGTTGTAGCAGTGTCGCCGGAGATCTGAGATCCTTCGTCTTCTATATCTGAGGCTGGCTATCACTGACCTCGTCGCCGGTGTTTTCACCGGCACATTTGCATCTGACTTCACTGTCGTTTAAACCAACAACGTCGTCGATGGAGATGATGGTAATGTTTGGATCGGCGGTGGTAACATTTGGTTCAGTACTGTTGTTTGGCGAGGAAGATTCTCTGATCAGGATAAAAATAAAAAATAAAAAAGGAAGAAAAAGAAAAGGAAGAGAAAAAGAAAAAATAAGGGCAAAATGGTCAATTCCTTTTCTAGTCTACATGAGATTTTTTTATTAATTTTTTTGGTATAAATTAGTAAGGGAAAAATAGTCTATTCATTAAAAATTGCTCTGGCAGGGGGTCGCCGTGGTAATTTTGAAAGTTAGGGGGGTGCATGTGAAATTTCACTATAATTGAGTGGGTGTAAATGGTATTTCCGCAATACTTCATGGTCTATTTTGAAATGCCAGAAAATTTCAAACCGCGACAAAAGTGATTTGCAATATAATAATAAATAACTGAGATATTTATATTTTGCCTCCATTCATTTGAGCCTATTTTCACTTTACCAATCTCAATTTTGTAGAATACATGTTTCAATTGAATATATGTTTCTCTATGTGCGTGTATCAGTCTCAATCTGTTTTTCGAACTCTATTTTTTTTTTTTTTAAATACAGATATTGCACGTTAAAATTAATCTTAAAATCGAATTTTAAACCCCTTAAAATTTTAAAATAAATATATATATATATATATATATATATATATATATATAACATAATAGGAGACTCTTTATTTTTACAATTTTAAAATTAAATTTATTTTGAATATTTCAAAGAAAGAGCATGTTACGGGGTCAAACTTTCAATTTTTTCTTAAAAAAATTATGTTCAAAAGTTGAAGGTATATGTTGTGTTAGTGGTTTTTCAGTCTTTTTGTTGATTATGTCAGATTTAATTAAAAATAATAATTTTTTGCACTTTAATCCAAAATTTAAATGGTATAGAGTATGTATTTTGAAAGTATATAGGTTAAAATAAAAATAGGTGAAAGTATAAGGAGGCATAGTGCTTGGTAATAATAATAATAATGCTAAGTCATACTTTATACCCTTAAACTTCACACTAAATTTTATTTTGCACTTCAAATACAACACAGTATATGAGGCCAATTGTTTAGCTTAAAACAAAATTTTATTGGAAAACAAATGATTTCTTTTTCCATGAGAAATTAGCCCGTATATAAAGGTAGAAAATGTTGCAATTGAAAGTTAATGTGCAAAATGAAATGGAGTATAAATTTTAGATGTGAAAGTGTATAATAAGTTGAAGGAACACCATACTGGTCTCCCATCGTCTCCATGGCCATGGATGACTTGATTCCTCGCTGCTTTCACCCAAGTCAATTATGCTACCCATATTAGAGAAATCGTGAAAAAGATTGGAACTGCGATGGAAGAACTGAAGGAGATGAAGAACGACATGAAAAGAAGGATCGAAGTGGCCGAACGGGCAAGGAAGAAGCGGTTAGACCAAGTTCAAGGTTGGGCTTCACGTGTGGAAGTCATGGAAATTGAAGTTGGTGAGCTGATTGTATCATGTAGCAATCAAGATTTGAGCTACTTGTCGAAGTACAAGTTAGGGAAGAAATTAACAAAGAAGCCAAAAGATGTAGATGATTTGAAGAACAAAGGAGTTTTTCAAGAGGAGGTAGAGGTCTTACCTCCATCTGTTGTGGATGTGAGTCCCATAGAGATCACGGTGGGCACAAAATCAATGTTTGATCATGCCTGGGGGCAACTCCAGGAAGAAGAGGTTGGAATTATGGGCATATTTGGGCTAGGAGGAGTGGGAAAGACCACTCTTTTGACCAAAATCAACAAGAAGTTTGCTCACACTCCTCTTGGTTTTGATGTTGTGATATGGGTGGTGGTCTCTAAAAATCCATTTATTGAACAAATTCAATATGACATAGGAAAGAAGATTGGACTTCATGGTGAAACCTGGGAAAAGAAAAGTCTTGACGAGAAAGCTCTAGCCATTTATAATGTCTTGAGCATAAGAAATTTGTTTTACAGTTGGATGATATGTGAGAGAGACTTGATCTATCAAAACTTGGGATTCCATTTCCTGACAAACAAAATCAATGCAAGACCGCATTCACTACTCGTTCTGAGAAAGTTTGCAATAACATAGAACCGCATAGAAAGATTAGAGTGAATTATTTCCCTTGGGGAAAGGCTTGGGATTTATTTCGAGAAAAGGTTGGTGAAAATACACTTAATTCTCATCCTGAAATACTTCCACTATCTAAAACCGTTGTCAAGGAATGTAGCGGTTTTCCGATTGCACTAATTACCATAGGTCGAACTATGACCTGCAAAAAGACACCCGAAGAATGGGAACATGCTATCCATGTGTTGAGGAATGCTGCAGTTGAATTTCCAAATTTGGAAGATAGAGTATTTAGTCGTTTGCATTTTAGTTACGAAGGGCTACCTAACAAGACATTCAAAGATTGTTTCTTAAAAAAGATGATCTGATAGATACATGTATTTGGGAGGGCCATTTGGGTAATGTTGATAGTAATGAAGACCAAGCTCAAAACCAAGGGTACGACATTATCGGCACACTTTTTCATGCATGTTTATTAGAAAATGTCTCAGAAAATCATGTAAAGATGCATGATATGATATGTTATACGACTTTGTGGATAGCAGGCGATTATGGGAAGTGGAAGAACAACATGTTTGTTTAAGCAGGTATTGAGATGACATCTCAACACTAGAAGAAACCCCATCATGTCCTGAACTCTCAGTTTTGCTTCTGAGTAAATCGTCAATAGGATATGATCACTACATTCTTTTTCCAATCAATGCACAACCTAAACGTATTGGATCTTTAAAGATGTTGAAGCATCTCAAATTTTCGTTTAAAGAAACATGTTTAAAAGAAAATAAAATAAAGCATTTTTTGGAGAGAGAAAAAAAAAGGTAAATAGGGGTTTTTAAAGCGTCGATTTTCTTAATTAAAAAAAAACTTAAGCTAATTTTTTAAAAAATAAGTCGCCACCTAACATTGAGTTTAAATGGTGTATTAGGTCACCATATTTTTCTTAAAAAAATCAAAAAATACTAAGTAATATTTTTACTCCAAAAGATACAGTCCAACCAGAGATTCACTTTAAAAGAGTTTGGGGGTCAGTTACGCTCGATAAAGGTATTAGGCACCCCAAGAAGACCATAGCTTATTAAGACCAAAGACATGTTTGCTAACAACTTAATTTTTAAGTGCTGAAAATTAATTGCTTAAAATTTAAGTGTTGAAAATATCAGAAGATTGTTTGATAAAATTAAAATTTTAAGTGATGAAAATTTAAATATTGATTTTTTTATTTTTTTTTTATGTTTGATAAGTATAAAATTTGAATGTTGAAAATTGTTTAATTTAGATAACTACCCTTGAATTAAAAAAAAAAATACCAATAACAAACTAAAAATTTCAAATATATAAATCTTTCACTTTTTCAGATTTCACTCATCAAATAAACATGCATCAAACCATCTCGATAAATCAAAATATATACGCAAACATATATTCATATATATAGATAAAAAGAGAAAAATAAACGAGTGTCTTCAGTTCAGGTCTCCATATGCATTCAACATGGAATTGTTGTCAGAATAACGAAAGTTTTTTTAATTTGTTCATCATTAAAGACGTTAATAAAACAAATACCGATTCAATTTAGGGAAAAAATCATATGTCACAATTGTTTTTAGAAAATAGTTATGAATAGCTATACAAGCAATAACAATATTTCTCAGATTTTTAAGAAATTAAAGAAATAGTCTCAAATTACTCCCAAAATTTTGGAAACATAAATGTATTTAACAAACCTATTTCTATACAATAAACCCAAAATTTTTAGAGCAAGAACAAAAATCAAGGAACAGAAACATTAACCAAACTGGTACTAGTTCACTACATTGAGCCAACAAAATTAAGGGGTTCTTGTTGAGAAGTCCCACAAGTGAGAACCACCACTTTCTAAGGACCATCCCAAGGTTTGGATGGTTCTCCCATAAGTGGTGTTTTCTACTTATGAGACCTTTGGAGGAATTTCCCCAAAATTAATGGGTTGTGATCAATATTTTCCCTCAATGACTATTTCATCAATCAAGTAACTGCAATGAACTGAAAAACAGATAAATATTTGAGTTAAATAGGAAGAAACCCAACAAAAACACACCTAGATTACTCCGAGTGTTCACGAAAAGATCACGAGGAAAAAATTGAACCATGTAGGATCCACATACTCCCTTATCATCCCATTTGATTTTCTTGTAGCCTTTCCTCTCTTCTTCGGTAAGATTTCAAGCTAATCCAAAGCCAAAATTCATTAGTTGAACCTCTTGATGGAGTAAAATGACACAAACAAATAATGGAAATGGGAGCCATTATCTTCAAACAAATTCATTCCAAATAAGAAGCGTTGCAACTAAAATCTAGAGCTACGCATTCCTTAAATCTATGAAGTATGAACCCAAGTACACTAAAATCATGCCAAAAAAAAAAAATCAGCAAATGAATATCTGATTTGAAGTTCGAGTTCGACAAAAGCGTATAAAGATCAGTACATATGTTTTAGTAGAAGTACCAGAGCCCACGAGTTCATCCATCAAAGCTCTTTGTGCATCCATGGCTAGGATTTGAGTTGTGAGAAACGTCAATCGCGTTCTATTTAGAGCTGTAATGACAAAATCAGAGACTGACGGAAGAGAATTTAATTAAGGCGATTGCAAACTTCGGTGAATCAGTTGAATATTTCTCCAAGAATTAGGGTTTCATTGTTTGAATAATCGTGATGAAATCGGACTGTAGAGAAAAGCAATTTTAGATTTCAGATCTCGTTGTTCAAGATCTCTCGCCCCCGCTTCTCTCTTCTCTGTTCAACTCACTGCCTCTCTTCTCCGTATGATCTAGACGAAATAAGAAATTGAATGGCCTGAGAAATCGTCGCTGCTTCTCTATTTTCCACTTCTCTTCTTTGCTCTCTCTTCTCTGGACAATCTGGACAAAGTGAGAAAATGAGAAGAAACCTTGGATAGAATGAGAAATCGTTGCTGCTTTTCTCTTTGCCGCTTCTCTTCTCTGCTTTATCTGCTCCAGACAAAATGAGGAAATAAGAAGAAACCCTGGATAGAATGATGGGAAAAATGTTTTTTTTATATTTTTATTTGAAGAATGTTGAGCGTTTTCTACAAAAATAAATAAATAAATAAAGGGGGCTTTGCTGAATTTTTGACTTAATTTTTAAGCTAACTTAATTAATTCGGTGAATTTAATTACATTTTTCAAGCATACTTAATTAATTAAGTGTTTAATCTAATCAGTTTTAAGTGCTTAATTTAATTATCAAATATGTCCCAAGTAACTTTTAAGTCCGAATATTTTATTTTATTTTGAAATCTTTCCCTAAAAAATCTTTTTGGTGTTTTTGAAATAAAATAGGACAATTTTTTGGTATTTTTTAAGAAATGTCTCCCCAGCATGATCACTTGCCAAATATTGATAACTTAACAAGGACGACCCCCCGGGGGGTTTGTTTTGACGATTTTTAGTTTAAGATTCCTTTGGCAAAGCTAAAAACCTTTCTCATAAAAAGGTAAAACTAAAAATGCTTGACCAAAATAACATTTTTAGAGATCTTATTTTAAGTATTTTTTTATTTTGGAAGAAAATGATGAGTTTATAAAGAAAATGGAGAAAATATTTTTCACAAAATCCTTGAAATCAACCTTAAAATATTTTATCCGAAAAAAAAAAAAGGACATTTTTATAAGGCCATTTTTATGAAGAAATTATTTTTGAAATTTAGAGAAAACTTTTGTAAAGAAAACTATATATTTTTGGATCTTTTCCAAGAAGAAATTCATTTTTTGTTTTTTTACGAAAAGACTTTTCTTTTTGAAGAAAACATTTTACGAGAAATGGAATACAAGTTTTGGTTTCCAATTTAACCTTAACTAAAAACTGTCTTGGGGAAGAACCTCTCTCAACCCACCATTTAAAGTTTCATGCAAGTTGAAAAACCTAAAAATGAATTATATGAGAAACTCTTCCCTCCTCAATTTTCTTTAGTTAAGAGTTTTCTTCTTTTTATTTTTATTTTTAATGAAAGCAGTAAATATATTGAAAAACACTAAAAAACAATAATGTGCAAGTTTTGAATATCATCTACCGGCCAAACGATTTTTCCCTCATCGGCCCCCAATCCTATCAAGTTCAAGAATAAAACACACTATGTGGTGTTCTAGAATTTCAACATTCGATGATAGTAAGTATCATTCTAGATCCTATCAAAAGTGTGTGTGATAAAACTCAATTATACAACTATCCGTCGATCAGATGGGATTATCCCATAAATAAGCTCATGACTAAAACCAAAAAGGTATAGGGATTCCATAAGCCTAACTTGGGTTCTATTCTCCACTAATGTAGGCTAAGAAATTTAAAAATATCATTAGGACTTGGTTCAGTTTTAGGAAAATTTGGCCAAGGGTATATCGGAAATAGAAAACAAGTTAACGTCGTTAACTTGATGATACCCGAGGCACATGCTTGGCACAAAATCACTCTCGAACCCCCACAGATTAATTCGAAACAACTCTAATCATACATTTAAGAATGACGTACTCACTTGTCAAAAGAAATAGAATTGTACTATATGTACATATGTTTTTTTTTTTTTTTTTCAACATACCCCACCCCCAAACTTATTCGATTATTTGAATTTCACAAATGTGGTTTAAACAAAATAAAAAATGACAAGTGAGTACTCGAATACTGAACCAATTAAAAGTTTTCCCTAAACCCAACCGCTCACTTCAAGTAGCATTTGCAACTGCTAACTTGATTCACTCAAATTGTGTCTTCGGCTCAGCGGTATACGTTTGGAAAGAAGTTTTATCGGCCAGGGTATTTGTTACGTGTTTACAATTAAAATGGATATTTGGCTTCGACAGGGTAACGAGGGATAAATGATATTACGTGGTAGGCTTAAAAGGCTCAAGCAATCAAATGAATGCCTAAATCATATCTCTTGAACTACCTCGCCTAGGATTTCGCCTCGAATTTTTCCCAAATCAAGTTCTAGAATCCCTATTATCATGAATTTGGGTAAAGGATAATCATTTTCAAATCGATTGGGTAGTTATACATTGAGTTTACGTACTCGTGCAAGTATGATCTACAATAACTTTTACTAAAACGATACATCAAGTACATATAACACACATGAATGAGCTTTACGCTCGACCTCAATAAACAATCAGGTGACAGACTCATCATTGGGTAATGGCTCAAATAAAGTTAAAAGTCATCACACAATAACAACTAACCTAAACTAACATGCACAAAATAAAAACAATAAAACATAATGAACAATACTAACACATACTAAACATATTACACATTACTACCGAACTTAAAACGGGTAATGTCCACAACAACCCATCAGCGATCCCAATGAAAGCATAAAGCATGATAATGAAGACGAGGGTTTAGAACATATACCTGTGAGGCGAGAGAATCTTGCCTCCGAATCAAGTCAGTAGAGATGGATCCAATTTTATTTTTTTTTACTTGGGTTGCCTTCCAAGAAGCGCATGGTTTATTGTCCTTGGCCCGACATAGAGAAGTGTTCATCAAAGAATAGCTTCTGCCCATAGTAAGTGTCGTACAATACTACGTATGGGTCTTGGTTTTATACGCCCACAAGACTGGTAAGATTTGGCATTGTATAGCTCGAACTTTCAACAAAACTCCCCACCAGCTCGTATGCTTGGTGGGCATGAAAGAGCATTGCTTTTAGCAACAAAGGACAAGTGAGCCACATCGGATCCTCGTGGATGTGATCGTTTTAGATCAGTGGTGGCATCACTATTTAGATCTCCAATGGTGATAAACCACAATCATCGATCTATGTTTGGGTTCCCGTCTCATAAGAGTAAGCATAGTTGAACTCTCCCAAGCTCCTTCCGCTCGTTTTTGGCTCCTCGTGGTGGCTTTCGATGAATGTGGCATTTGTGTCTCTCAGTGCCACCACATCTGACTCGGTCTCAATTAAGCAGAAACGATGACCAATTTGAGTCTAAAGAGATGTTATGGTCGCATCGATTTCAGCGTAGACCGTCTCGATATTATCAAGATGATCCTCGTGCTCATTGATCCGGTCATGCGTCTCCCGCCAAAACGCTCGAGTCTCCCCAAGAAAATCAACAAATATTTCTTCCAGGTCAGGGGAAGACTCCATATTTTGGTCCGGGGTGTCAATCCATGGCTCCAAAGCGGTGAAACTATCCCCCAAGATTTGATAACTTGGTGAATAATTCCAATACTAAAAATCAAACTCGGTCATGTCTTCCAACAATAGGCTTTATCCACGGTTAGTTGGTTGAAAGAGGTGGTACCATTTCCTCTTTCAACCCACATTCTGGTTGCGGCTAATAACCTGTCGAGGAAGTTCAGTAGTTGACACTCCCTTGGAAAACAATGGTTTGAAAACTGGAACAACAATTCCTTATATCGATCCCAAGCATAGTAAAAAGGCTCAGAATCCCGTTGAAAGAATTGGATCAATACTTGTTGATCTAACATCGTCAAGTACCCTACATTAGAAATAGAAAACAAAACTACAAACAAAAATTATAAACACTAAAAAATGCCCAAATTAAAATCAAGTTATTTACTTACAACATCAATAATAATCTAAAACTAATCCTCGGTAACGGCGCCAAAAACTTGGTGGCGCAAATTAACGCACGCCACTTTCACCGCAAGTGTACGGGTTAAGTTTTAGTATAGATAGGGAGAGTAAGGGTTATCGTGTTCATATTGATTGGTTGAAATTATTATTGAGTACCATAATTATCATAACCTAACTTTATCTAGGCAGTAAAAAATGAAGTTATAATTAATAAATACTAATACTAAGTTAATTAAATATAAATATACTAATATTACTATATTGAGATGTTTAGGGGAATGGATTATCTAGGGATTCACTTCATTTACTTAAATGTGTTTGATCTCGTTTAGTTTACAATAATGGTGTTCATCCTATCTGACAATCTCTGTATCGTAAACTCACTTACCACCTCTCCCGAGTGTAAGATGAGTGAATATGTGACTTCGCGACAACGAATAAGTCCCCCTCAATATCTTAAAAACACTAGATCACATGAGTCTTTCCCCAACGTTATTGATTGCACAATTTCTAACTCCCTCTAGGGTTATTAGATCGTCGCGTTGTGTTTATCCTAGTTTGAATTCGGGGTTATTTCTCCCGAGTGTCAAACCCCAATTTCTCATTATATCTAAACAAGCATATAAACATGACAAATTGATAAACTTAATCGAATTAATGAAGAATAACCGTTAAAGAAACACATCTCAGACAAACAACAATTTCATAAATATTATTAATCTCTAGACAAAATCCGTTTAGCTCATGGCCATAGCCATTTATACAATGAAAAACAAGCTAAACATGCTCAACAAACTACCGAAGTTGAGAAAATAAAGAGAGAAACGAAAGAAACTTAGTCGTAATCCAAAAATTTGGCGCTAAAACCGTTCAACGATCACTTCTCCTTCTTCGTAACGTGTTCTTCTCCTTTGGATTTGGTTTAGCACTCCCGAAAACACACTCAAAATATTATAAACCCTAAGGGGTCTCTTCTGGCTGGAGGACAGGAGAGGAGAAGAAGAAGATAAAGGGCTCAAAAATATCTAAATAAATATCTAAATTGTGTACAGAGTGACCGTCGAGGCGGTGGGTTTTACCGCCGCAGCGGTGAGTATGTCGGTTTGGTCACGACCTCGGCGGTGGGTGTAGAGACCTCTTGTTCTTTCACCGCCGCGATGGTGGGTTTTCAGCAACTTTAGGGCTTTCTCTGTATCTTGACCGTCGCAGCGGTGGGCTGCAGGTTCTGAATTTCAGTCTCTTTGCTCTTTTTCCACTGTTCTTGATCCGATTTGATTGTTTATGATCCGTTTTCATCATTTTTCACTCCACACACCTAATTTATAACAAAAAGAATAAAAACATATTAAAACATAATAAACATACTTGAAAACTAACAAGTTCAGTTTGAAAATAGATAGGTAAATTACACCTATCATATATACATGAAAATAAATTGGAGGAATTTAAAGTGAAGAAAAACATAAAATAGAAAAATAAATTGCACAAATTTAAAGCGCAGAAAGGCGTAGAACGGTAAAGTAAATGACTGAAATTTAAAGTGTAGAAAGGCACAACATTATAAAGTAAATTACAGAAATTTAAAGCGGTAAGATGAAAAGAAAAAAAAAATGTATTTTGAAAGTAGTGAAGGTGACTTACCTTTGTGACTAAGAAAGTTTTATTTACTTCTTCTCCTCTTTTTTCTCTTTCTTCTTCCTTTCTTTTCTTTTCCTTTTTTTTTTTTTTTTTTTTTTTTTCTTTTCTTTTGGCTTTTCCTTGAGATGGAATAGGGAAAAGTTTAAGGATGATTTCTTTGGGACTTTGAGTGAGTGACAGAGTTGTTTGGATAAAAATTTCAGGCAAGCTAGTGGCAATTTTCTTGTGCCCTTTTGAGGAAAAGAGAACTGCCCTTTTATAGGCAATTCATCCTTCTTGCGCACAGGTGAATAAGCAAGGTTGTTGGGCCAATTTCCCAACAACCTCATGATGAAATCCACCCCTACTCGAATTTGACTCTTCAGGCCCCTATTTCGGGCATTGTGTGTTTAGGCTTCCAAACCAACCCTGTTGAACTCTAGATTTTGATGAACAACTAAGTATTGATGTTTTTTGTGGAACTAATGATTTTGTTGAGTATTTCGAAAAAGAGTTCCATACAATTGATCAAGAAGAATATTTCATGAAGAAAACATAAAGGTTTCAAAATGGACGCAATGAAGAGTGTTGAAGATCTTGAAGAAAATTAGGTGAAAACAATTCTTTACTTATATATTCTTAATGCAACCTGAATTCTGATCACACACGATACTTTAAATTAGTTATTTATATGTGTGTCATGGTAAGAAGTAATAAATTCAAGATCCTAAAATGAGATATTTATGTGCTCTTTATATGAAATAAAATTGATAATTGACCTAATTGGAAAACATGGTTTAAAGCATAAAAAGTTGTATTTTGCGGTCAATTTGGTTAACCGAGAAAAAATAATCGGTCAACAGAATTAAACAATGAGTTTTGGAGTAGAATTGAGGTGCTACTGATCCAATCGGTCAACCGAATTAAAGAGGTCGATCAACTATTTGAAACAATGGCTGAATTGGCGAAGGAAGTGAACAATCTGATGCAATCGGTCAAGTCAGTGTGTTTTTTATAGTGAAAGTAGAACATCCTGAACCAATCGACCAACCAATTGGTGGGATTCGGTCAACCGACTGGCCTAAAGGTTTAGGCTGTGTTTCAGCTTTGAATCAGCAAGTCAACCGAATGACAAGGCTCGGTCAACCGACTGTGTCGGTTGAGATTTCTTGTGACTTGGTCTCTTGGTTAGAAATTATCCATTTTTGAGGATTCTGAGGGAGAGATTTGAGGGATTTTAACTTAATTGAGATTTGGTCTACCTATTCTATTATCTCAATTGATTTGGTTCACATACTTTGTGAATCCCTTAATTGAAGTAGATTAATAATTCCTATCTTAATGGTTTTAAATTGAGAATTATTTTATAGACTTATTTGAGAGATTTAAAATACATTTTAATGTGGAATACACCTGAAATGGAAGATAATATTATATGGGGTCTGAAAGTGTATTTTAGAAACATATCTTTTGAAAAGTAGCCGTTGGAGGGCTTAATATCTGTCTATAAAAATAGACCTTTGGGATTAGGAAAAAAAAACATCAAGAACTATCAGTTCAAGCTTTTCTAAGAGATATATTTTTGTTGAGATTTTTGTGAGAAATTCGTTCTGCATTCTTGATCTAGAGCTCTATTGATTTGACGTTACCGACTTATGCTCTATTACGATTCTGTCATTATCTTCGATGTTTCCCGGTGAGATCTTTTCAAGCTTCATTGTTTATTTTGAATTCATATATTTATTGTTTGCTTGATTTTAAGATTGTTCAGAAAATCATTTTAAACTTAAAAGTCTGAAAAATCTTTTTAAATAATTTTATTTGATTATTTGATTACGTGCTCTAAATTGTGCTACCCACTTTATTATTTAATCAAATTTTATTTGTTTCACATTGTATCTATCACGTACTAATTTTTGAGATATTAATTAAGTATATCTGTATTGAGGTGGTAAAAGCACCTTATGGGAAGAAACTTATTTTTTTTGTATTTGTGAGTTTGAGTGGATTAGACATGTTTGGGGTGTCTAGTCAGGGTAGCTAACTTATCTATTTCATGTGAAAAATATTAGGGCTTGATCTTTGTCCTGCAAAAATATTAGGTTATTCTTTTCCCTTGAAAAGAATTAGGTTTTGATTCTCCCTACAATTGAGTTTTTATTTTTGAGTGATTTGTAAAGGTTCTTCTTAAACCTATGAAAAGGATAAGTGAGAGAGTGGTTATGTTAATCTTTGGCCTGGTAAAAAGATAGGGTCCATCATTAGACTGAGAAAAGAGTAAATTTGTGAAGCTTGATTTTGTGCCTGTAAAAGAACCATTGTAAGGGTTTGGTTCCTATCTAGTAATGGAATCAAGATTTTAGTGGGTCGCGAATCTCCGTGGAGTTTGGGGGAGTGAATTAGGTAAGAGTAGCTTACTGAACCAAGATATATCTTGGTGTGCTGTATTATTTACTTTTCATTGTATTGTGTTTGCGTGTGCACTTAGTATTAAACACATAACCGCCACGTAATTAAGATAATAATTAATTTAGGATAATTTATTTTTTGATATTAAGTGTTTAAAGAATTAATTGTTTAAATTTTGCAACTACCCAATTCTCACCCTCTCTTCGGTAGCTCTTTGGGCTAACACACACTATTAAAGCTTACTACATATAGTAATGCCTTGGGGGCCCTAGATGGATAATTCCACTCCATTGAGGAATCTAAGGCTCCATCCTATTATTGGGAGGTGCACACGAAGCAATTTGGGTATTTTGGGCACTCTTTATCAATTAAACTAGCAATTTTTGGCTTTTCTTGAAATTGATTTTAAAATCCAGAAAATAAAATATCCAACATATTATTTGAATGTTCAATTTTGAAAAATAAAATGGAATTGACCCCAAATTTATGAATTTGGCTAAAATGCAATTTTTGGGGTCGAAATGGCAATATCGACAAAATAAATATTTTTTTTGAAATTCAAGATTGGAAACCAAAATTAACCATATTAAAAGTGATATTACTTTTCAAACCACTTCAAATTTAATTAATTCGGTAGAATTTATTTTTAAATTTTTAATTTTGACCCCGAAACTTTCAAAATTTGCCTGAATCAATAGGGATCTCTAAGTTTTATTTTTTTATTTTTTTCCTTGAACTAAACTATTATAAAAATATAAAATAAAAAATAAATAAAATGAAATCTAAAGTGGAAATTAGTCCCTTTAAGAATTGACTTAAAGTTTCTCAAAATTTTACTTTAGACCCGAAAACTTTTATAATGCAAAACCGGGGGGTCAAAATACGATATCTACAACTATCCCTCTTTGTCATGCGAGTTTACTCGTAATGATAATGATAAGAGACACGTAACAATTTATTTCGCCGTTAGAATGTAATCCCAAAAGGAGACTTACCTGGGAATGGACCCGTCTTGTTAAGATCTTTAAGAACTAGGTAGAGATATGACTAAACCCATGCGGGTTGCTTACGTACCTTGGGAAAACCAAAGAGCAGGTCAAACGTAGTTCAGGGAATGCCATTTTCAGGGTAGTAAAGAAATAATTAGGGGAATATCATGTGGGTGAGATTACAATCGAACTCTATTAGGGTTGCCCATGTATCTTAACTTCGTTAAGAATCTGGTTACGCGTAGTTCAATAAATATGTAACGATCCGATTTTCCAGGGCCTCTAGTTTTCTCCTATAGAGAATTCTGCCCAAAATATTTCACCATTTATAAATTAATTAGTATTACTAATAATTTTGTTCTGATACCAACTGTAACGACTTGGTTTCCCAAGGCAGCCACTTAATTTCTCTTCTCGGAGAATTGACGCCAAATTCGAATGACCAATATTTTATTTCATAAATCTAAGAATTTTTACAATGCGACAGCGACAATATAATTTGTCAACTTATCGAATCAATTTTACAGCAGTAAGTAATAGATATAAATTCAAAATACCATTACAATTGAAATTATAATTGTGAACTCAATTATAATTTACTAAAGAGTTTTTAATATACACAGTAAGTTATAAATGTACATTAATACACATGTATAATTCTCATGTATAATTATAATTTCAAACAGTAATATTCTCATGCATATATTAATACCGTGTATCTATTCTAATTAAAATACTAAGAATTATACGTATGTATAATTCTCAAATTATTATTCACTTACGATTCTTACAACGGTAAATTATAAATACAATTATTATAAATTAAATAAAAATTCAAATAAAATTTCTGATGCCGTTTCATTCTCACCAGTCCTGCAATCAAAACTGCGGGGTTGTGAGCTAACGCTCCATAAAATTTCAACCCCTCTAATCTGTGCATCTAATTTAATGTAACAAATAAACACATAAACATGTATCACACATAATTTTCACATAATCATAATTATTTAATAGAATTTAACAGTTAAAATTCAACAATAATATTAACATAAATCACACAATAGAGGAATTAAATACATATATTAAAAGAGTTAGAAAATCTACTTGAAATATGAAGCCGAAATCTGAACTAGAACATATTTCTCGCATAAAAACATTTAACGTAATATCCCGTAACCTTATCCCCTTAGCCTTATAGGCCTATATATTGTTTTAATATGATAATCTAATGATTACTTATTTTTTCATTATTCTTATCATTGATTATTATATAGTCCATACACATACATGTGTAACATATATGTGGTCTCCATTTTTTCTCTTCTTCTTTTTTTCCCTTTAATCCTTGACCACAAGTGTATGACTTAATATGTAAGAAATTAAAAATTACAAATTAAAAATTACAATTAACACCCTATAATTATAAAATAATTAATATTAAACCCAATAATTATACTTATCTCTTAAAAAATTATCAAATATTTATCTATACCATAATTTTACAAAACAGTCCCCAAAAATATTAAACTTATATAAAATAATATTTTTAAAAATATAAATTTAACTCTTAATTCCAAAAATTATCAAGCATATATTTATATCACAAATTTACAAAACCATCCCCAAAAATATTAAACTTATATAAAATAATATTTTTCAAAAATATAAATTTCTGAGATATTACAAAATGCCCTTTTCAGGGTAAGGCAAAGGATGATTTCTAAGAAATTACTTATTGGGAAGTAATTAAGGTTACGCATTGGGACATAATGAAGGTTACCCATTGGGAAGTAACAGAGATTACTTAGTGAGATGTAATAAAGATTACTCTCTAGGAAGTAAAATAGATTACCTACTGGGCAGTAACAGATATCACTCATTAGGAAGTGATATTGATTACTCACTGGGAAGTGGAAGAGATTACTCACTTGGGAGTAGTGGAATTTACACACTAGGAAGTAATCAAGATTATTCACTATGAAGTAATGGAATTTACCAACTAGGAAGAAATATGAGGAATACTCCTGCAAAGGTAATGTGAAACAGGGAATACTCATTGAGAGTTAACGTGAAATTGGTTAGAGGAACATAAGAGGACACGTGATGAACAAGGTTTGTTTAGTGGGATGAAAGATAACTCATAAAGAACAAGCTTCATTTAGAGGTACTGATAGCAAAACAAAATTTAGGAAGTTAATTTAACAAACTCCTAGTAAACAACATTTGTTTAGAATCACTTAGTAAAAGAAACTTTTAGAAGACACTTTAATAAACTCCTGATGAACAATGTTTGTTTATAGAATAGTTTAGTGAAAGGAAATTTTTGGAAGACACTTTAATGAACTTGTTGGATCAAAGAGCTACCCAAGAGCGGGTGTAAATTGGGTAGTAACAAAAATTTAAATAATTTAATCTTTCAACACTTAAATATCAAATAATTAATTTTTTCTAAATCAATTATTATCTTCCTTACGCAACGGAAAAGTGTTTAATTCTAGGTGCACACCAAAATATATCTTAATTTAGCAAGTTAGTCTTACCTAATCCAATCCCCCCGAGTTCCACGGAGATTCACAACCTCTAAACCCCTAATTTTGTTTAATGGTAAGAACCAAGTCCTTACAATGATTCTTTTTCCAAACTCAGAATTAACCTTTACAATTTTTATTTTCCTAGGCTCAGGAAGAACCTTATCTTTTTACCAGGTTAAAGACTAACCTACTTCTATTATAAGAAGAATCAAAACCTCACCACACTCTCAAGTATCATTTTCACAGCTAAGGATTGAACCTTTACAATTCACTCAAAATTTAAATTATAGGGAGAATCAAAATCTAGTTCTTTTCAAGGTAAACAAATAACATAACCTTTTTTACAGGATAAAGATCAAACCCTAATCTTTCTCACAAGAAAAAGATCGAAACCTAACTACCCTGACTAGACATCAGCCCAACCGTGTCTAATCAGCTCAAACTCACAAATACAGAAAAATATAAATTTCTTCCCACAAGAAAATTCTACCACCTCAAAACAGATATACTAAATTAATGTCCTGAAATTTACTACGTGATAGATACAATATGAGGCAAATTAATATCTAATTAATAAATAAGTGGGTAACACAAATTAGAGTACGTAATCAGATAATCACATAAAATCATTTTAAAAAGATTTTCAAACTTTTAAGTTTGAAAATGATTTTCTAACAATTTTACAACCAAGCAAATAATAATAATATAGAATCAAAATAAAGAACAGTAGCTTGGAAATATCTCACCGAGCAAACACCGAAAATTGAAACAGAATCGCAATATAGCACAAATCGGTAACGTCAATTCAACAACACTTTAGGACAAGAACTTCACACAAATATCTCACAGAATTCTCAGTGTAATGATCGTCGTTAGAAAAGCTTAGAACTGATTTTTCTTGATGTAATTAACCTCAATCCCGCAGGTTTATATATATATATATATATATATATTGATAATAAGCCCTCTAATGACAATTTTTCAAAAGATATGTCTCTAAAAAACACTTTTAGACCCCATATAATCATATCATTTATTTTTAGGGTAATCCACTAACAAAAAACTTTTAAATCTCTCAAACAAGTTCATGAAATATTTCTCAATTCATAATCTCAAAGATAGGAAGTATTTAACTACTTAAATTGAGAGAAACATTTCTCAATTCATAATCTCAAAGATAGGAAGTATTTAACTACTTAAATTGAGAGAAACATAAATTATGTGGACCAAATCAATATAGATATCAAAATACATGTACCATCTCTTTAATAAGATCCGATCCCCCAAAAATCTCCTTTAGAATCACTAAAACTGGCTAGTTTTTTACCAAGAGACCAAGTTTTTTGAAATCTCAATCGAAACGGTTGGTTGACTGATCCCTGGTATTTGGTTGACCGATTGAAACATTATTGAAACTAAGAGAAACTATAAAAGCTAGTCAATTGACCAAAACACCTTGTTCGGTTGACCTATCGCTTCAAAGCCAACCTCTACCAAAATCTCAACCCAATCGGTTGATTTATTTCTTCCCAATCGGTTGATTGATTGCTTCAAAGCCTTACCCAGCCAAAAACTTATATCTAATCGATTGACTGAGTTATTCTATTCAGTTGACCGATCGTTGCAAGGCCGTTTCATTTTGCTCTAAAAACTAAGCTGTTCAAACGATTGACCGATTTCTTCTAATCGGTCAACCGATTACATCAGAGTGGTCTTTTATTTCACCAATTCTACTCCAAAACACACCGTTAGATTCAGTTAACCAATTTCTTTTCTCGGTTGACTGAATTAACCCTTAAATTCAACTTTTTATACTATAAACCTTATATTCAATTAGGTCAATTATCATTTTCAATTTCATATAAGGAGCACATATCAAATCTTTAATTAGCATCCTAAATTCTATCATTTCAAATACCCATAAAGATAAGTTTTCAAGGTCTTCAATCACTCTTTGTTTCTTCATTGCATCCATTTTTGCACCCTTAACTTTCTCTTCATGATGTCTTCAACATAATTAAATATATGGAACTCGTTTTTTGAAATACTAAAAAAACACGTTAGTTCCACCAAAAATATCAACACTTAATTATTCATCAAAACCTAGGGATCAACATAACTCTTGACAAACATTGTTCATTTAGAGAATCACTTAATAAAATAAACTTTTTGAAGACACTTTAACGAACTCCTAACGAACAATGTTCTCTTAGTGAAAGAAATTTTCAGAAGACACTTTAACAAACTCCTAATAATTAATGTACCTTGAGAGAATCACTTAGCGAAAGAAATTTTTGGAAGGCACTTTTACAAACGCCTGACAAACAATATTCATTTAGAGAATTTCTTAGTGAAAGGAACTTTTGGAAGACACTTTAACAAACTCCTGGTGAACAATGTTCATTTAGAGGATCACTTAGTGAAAAGAACGATGGATATTAATGATAAAAGAAGACTAACACAAGATATCTCCTAAGCTATGGTAGGAGGATTGAAAAGGTAAGCACAACGTAAAAATGAATTATCTTTATAATGTGCCCTAGCCTGTAGCTGGGACCTAAATAACAATTCGGATCCTCAACAATGGGCAGACACCACATAATGTGCCACAACCTTTGGCTGGGGACTAAATGGAAGAGCAAAAGTATAAAATATACCCTAACCTGGGGCTAGGGCGAGGATGACATAAAAAGTATAAAATGCGCCCTAGCCTATGGTTGGGGCGAAGGAGGGATTAAACGTTATGAAATGTGCCCTAGCTTGGGACTATGCTGGCACTAGAAGACTAAACCTTAAGATGTTGCCTACATACCTTAGCATAATGCCTATGACATAGTTCACTCAACTCCTCGTCCACCAGGGAAGAGGGATAAAAGTTAAAAATAAAATATGCCATGAAAGGCTAGGCACAAAGCTCTGAGAAGAGTCAACAGACTAATCTTAAAGAAAGTGAATCGTAGCATAAGGGCGGAGGATATCTATCATCATTTCTTAAATTTAGATCGGACCCACTCAGGATTTCCTATATATCTCATATTGTGCCAAAAATTAGGTCACATGTAGTTAACTTAAATGAGAGCAAAGGAACACATGCATTCTAGTTCATGACTGGTATTAACGCAATCAAAAAGAACCCATTGAAGGGGGCACCCATTAGGTGAGTAAGTGTCATTGGTTTTGTGTGTTTATTGATGACTCTTTAGTCTCTTGGAAAGCCAAGAAGCAAACAAAAATTTCACAATCTTCAGCTAAAGCTGAATATCGTGCTTTGGCTTCCACTGTTAGCGAGTTGGTTTGGTAATCACTTGTTAAAAGATTTTCACGTTGATGTTTCATCTCCTGCCCTTCTCTTTTGTGATAATCAGGTTTCTATTCACATAATTTCCAATCCTATCTTTCATGAGCGCACTAAGCATATAAGGATCTATTTTCATTTCATCCATGTTAAAGTTGCTGAAGGCTTAATCAAACTTATGCTAATTCAATCTCAACATCAACTTGCAGATGTTTTTACCCAGGCTTTGTTCTCTTCTTTGTTGTTTCCACTTTTATTAAAGATGGTTGTTAAAAATACTCACAGTTCATCTTGAGAGGGAGTATTACATCATCAATATTATTTATTCTCGTTGTTTGTTATTTGGTTAATTTGTCGTGCATAGCTGGCATAGTCTGTAACTGATTCTTGTTGTGCTCAGCTATATATATAGCTCAAGCTTCTTGTAAATATATAGGTATGGAAGAATGAGAGAACCTTTATCTATTATTTAGTACTAATATGTGCTTTGTAGAATTTTGATATCCAAATATAGGTCCTTAGAGAAGTTGGGACACTTATGACAGTGATCACTTTATACCTCCTAGAGGTTTATAACATTTAATCATCAACCTAATACCATGAGACCCCTACACCTCTCACACTATGAGCAACATAAAGAGAAGTTAAAGGCTCGCCTTCTAAGGAATACAACATGTTTGCTTTTAAGATAGAATACCAACATCATTTCTAAAATTATGTAAGAAGTGACAAGAGCGAAACATATTAGTTTTCTCACTTTTTTTTAAGGAAGGGGGACCCAAAAAAATCTAAATGAAATTCCAATAGAGAAGAAACACGATCGTGAGGAAATGATGTCGTTTGAAAATTAAAGAAATGGTAGAAAAAAGAATTGTACTCAATTTCAAGTCTGAAAAAGCAAAGATGTTAATCCTTGCTTAACTAGTATCATATTGCAAACAATTTACGTTTTTTATAACTAGATATATTTGCTTAACTTCATTTATTTCCTTGAAGGTTGAGTATGAATAAACTTTATAGTATAGCCCGATTCCCAATATAATTTACCAAATTACACACATCCGCCCCTTTACTACCATCAGCATGTTGTTTCTTGTTTTTCTTTCTAAGCATTATATCATCAAAACTCAAAGGTCTCATCTGAGCAACAATTAAGGTCACCAGTCCTTTCATATTTCTCTTTATGATGATTATGTTTGCTCATCCTGCGCTATAGGAATTTTGTGCCCTCAACATTTCTAATGTTCCAATACGTAAAGGTATTGGGAGTAGAAAAATAGAGTCAGTCCCCATAAAAACGAGATGATAACCTCAAAGGCTTTATAGAGCGGAAAACAATCATTGAGCTAAAGATCAATTAAAATGAAGTTATGTATCATAGAACAATTTAAGGAACATGCGAAGAGCAATTTCTATGCACGCAATACATGATAGTCGTTATTTTATAAACCTAGCCTACTAATACAATATGGTCTCAGTTGAACATCAGCAGAAAAAGAAGAATTACTAGAAGTTGTTCGATTGTTGCATCCTACAATTATCATAATAGTTACATAAACCTCAATGAAGTACCAACAAAAGTAAAGGTGAATGACATTTGAAAGAGAAGTTCATCCAACAGTTCAGTTCACAACAGAAGAGATTTGCTTATCTAAAGAGGAGAATAAATAAAAAATTAAGTGCCCGACAGGCATCCTTTAAAATTCTCGAGAGATCAAAATAAGTAGAAACTCTCAGCCTTGTGGAATTATTTAATTGATGAAACCACAAGGCTCAACTTTTTTGACATTGCATCACTGAATAGAGCTAGGCTAATGTGAATTTTGTCTTGGGATGGAAAAAATAGAAAGTGCCTTTTGGCAGAGGTAATGAAACTACTAGTGTACTATTACTTTATGCCAAAAATTATACATCACAATTAGTTGAGCTGGAAACACATGAACCAGTTCCCATGAACAATTAAATGATCTTTTTCATTTCTTTTTCATTATCAACTTAGACACGCAACTTAAGCTGGAAGAAATGTTTATCGCTCTTGAAACATGTGCGCACTCTCTTAAAAGTGATGTCAGAGTTGTTCTGAGGAAGATGATGGTTTAGAGAGAAGTACGAATCACAAAGGAAACCAAGAAGATGGGAAAATGAAAATCGAAATCATGAAGCTGGTCTCTTCTAAAAGCTCAAATGAAAAGAAATAAGGCTCTGATGAGATGGAAGAAGATTAGACGAATGGAACTAAGCATGCAAAATCCATCATGAAAGCCTTGAAAGAGGATCAGAACATAAAAGTAAGAGAAAAAGTCTTCTTCGATGAGGAAGAAGATAATTTGCTGAGTAATTGGCAAGGTAACCTATCGGAAGCTCAGGAAGGTATTTCTTCTAACTCGAGCCCTAATATCATTATACCTTAATAAATGATTGAAATTATAAAAGAAAAATGGAAAGACATCCTTCTAATTCACCTTATTGGTAGACTTATTGGGTATAAAACTTTGTTTGAAAGAGCAAAAAATATATGAAAAACTCGGGGGGAGTTTGAATTTATTGATATAAATTACGATTACTATTTAGCTAAGTTTGAAAAAATAATTGATGCCCATCGTGTTCTCAAAGAAGGTCCTTGGGTCATTCTGGATCATTATCTTACTGTAAAGAAATAAGAACTTGGTTTTGAGCAAAATCTAGCTAAAGAATCAAAAACTTTAGTCTGGGTTAGGCTACCTGAGCTCCTAGCAGAATATTTTGAACGCTGATTTTATACGGTATTGGAAAGGCCCTAGGTAGGTCGATTAAGATGGATAACAATATTATTTGTTTTCCAAGAGGAAAGTTTTCTCGGATTTGTGTCGAAATGGATCTGAACAAACCCCTCATTCTGAATTATACCATTAAGGGAACGAAATATAGGTTAGAATACGAAAGTTTGCATGGTTTGTGTTATATATGCGGTAGGGTAAATCATAGATCGGAACTTTTCCTTTTGTTAAAAAACATAGAAAAAGATAAACAAAGATCACCAGAGATGGTGGTAGAACTACTAGAAAAATCTAATACAGGGGCCATATGGCAAAAATACGCCCGTTAACCAACGGTTGAATCAGAGCTTAGTGTTACAGGATCATATTTTTGCAGCGGCATTTGCCCGTGTGGTGCCCCAACACATTTGCTTGGTTGGGGCAAGCCTACCTTCCGCAGGATATTGACTGGTTTCACCTTTCCTTGGGCTCATCAAGAAAGAAACTTTTACACCCAACAAGTTTGTACAAGGGAGGCGTAACCCATTCTTCTTTTGTCAGGTCCTAGACCAGCAACGTAGTCTCCGAATTTATCCGGGTCGGTATGTCTTGACTCCAAATGGACACGTACTTGTGTCGATGGCCACACCTTGTTGAGAGTCGCATTTGAGAGCTCAACCCTCCAACCAACATGATTTTTAGTTTTGACCGCCTTGATAACAAGGGTCCGTGACACTCTCCCCTACCGAATATCGCAAACGTCCTTGTTGCGATGCGAACAGCTCTTGATGTTGCGCCCTTCGTCGTGCCTTCACACTTTATGCGACAGAGAAAATATTAGGTGAGGTACCAGGATTGCATGATTCACACCTTGACATGGCTCTCCATAAAACCTTGCGTGCTCGTCACTATTGCTTGGTTAATTATAACTCTTTGCCCATCTATCGATGGTGCTATGTGCAACATCTTTACAACTTAACTCCTTCCCATTTAGAGTACCATCCCCACGGCTCGTGCGAGTCACCTGCTGGTGGAGCTAATTGTGCCCTACTCTTACACCACTTGTCACTGGCTCACATTTTCACATTGGCATTTGCCCATGCGGTGCCCCCAATGTGTTCACTTCGTTGGGGCAAGTCTGTCTTTTTTAGGATGCTAACTGGTTTCACCTTACTTAGGGCTCATCAGGAGAGCAGCTGCAACTCCCGTTTAGTTTCTGCAGGAGAGACCTAAGCCCTTCTTTTTTTGTCAGGTCCTAGACTAGTGACGTAGTCTCCGAATTTAATCGAGTAGGTACACCTTGACTCCAAATGGACACCTACTTGTGTCGACACCCACACTTAGTTAATAACCGCATTTGAGTGCTCAACCCTCCAGCCAACATGGTTCTTAGTTATGACCTCCTTGATAACAACTGTCCATGACATCAGGTAGTAGTAAGTTGAATGAGAAAAAAAAAACAAGTCTAACTCAGTAGAGTTAACTCAATATAAGTCGGATGAGGTAACTTATAAGCCTTGGATTTCGACTAAGAAAAGCAGAAAATTTACAAGTAATAGGCCCAATTTGCAGGGGCCTAATAGGAAAGGCTCGATGCTTAAGCCCAACAAATTTCATTACTTGTACTCTAACAAAGAAAATAGCTCTCCTAGAGGCATTAAGGCCGAGATGAGTGACCCAAATAGATCTAAACAAGGCCCATTTAACTTGCAGCCCAAACATAAATTGCAAGAGGCCCAAAAATTCTCTCAGCCTATAAATAAGTTGCTGGAAGTAAAACGAAAAAAAAAAAAAAAAGTCGGGGAACACCTGAACAGACCCATCTCAGATTATAATATAGCTAATGTAAAAAGAGGAGATGAGAGTTATGTGCACAACTCAAAAATAACTACATTAAGTATTTAATAAAATAAGTTTGTTTGATAAGTAGAAGTTATAAGTACTCAATTAATTAAGTGCCAATAGGTTTAAAATTTTAAGTAATTGAGCCTTGACTTAATTTTTAGCACTTAGTTGCTTAGTAGTTTTTTTCTTTAAAGTCCTTTTTTTTTTTTTTTTTTTTTTGAGACATTTTTATCCCTCAGTAGACCTAGGGTTAGGGCGAAATTGAATTGTTTAATTCCCGAATTTATTATTATTTTTTTGTTGAATTCTATGTTATTATATCGATTTGTGATAATTCATATATTTGAAATTTTTACTTTCTTATTGGTGCTTCCATTTTATTGTTTTGCTCTCGAATTTTTTTTTCTCGTATTATGATTTTATTAAAAATTTAATTTTAAGACTAGTCATGTAAATTAAATAATTTTTCAATCTTCATATTTTGTATTTATCAGATAGATAAAAATAATTCAGCATTTAAAAATCAACACTTAAAATTTAAATTTTATCAAACAAATTTTTGATATTTTCAACACTTAAATTTAAATAGTTATCAAGTATGGCCTTAGTAGTGTTAAAACAATACCTTTAAGACAAAAAGATATCAACATATAGGAACAACTGATAGGTGTAAATTTCCTATATATTTCCAAACCAAAATTATTAGTTTTCGAGTACGTTTAGTACGTTTTTATAAGTTTTAATTAGTTTTTATTCTTTTTGTATAAATCAAATGTGTGGGGTGAAAATGTATGAAATTGGAGCGTAAATGATCAAATCGGACCAAGAACGGTCGGAGAACGGTAGAAAAACAAGTACGGAGGCAATAATCAAATCAGCAACCCACCATCGTGGCGTCAGACCACCATCACAATAGTGAAAATATAGATAAGGGCAAAGTCTTGCTGGACATCCACCGCCCCAGCGGTGACATCCACCATTGCAGCGGTGAAACTAGAGGATGGTCCCTGAATCCACCGCCTTCTCTACCGCCACGGTGAACATTAAACCGACATACCTACCACTATGGCGGTGAATCCCACCGCTGCGGCGGTCACCTCTTCACAGATTAGATATTTTTTTGGATATTTTGCTCCCTATTTAAATCATCTTCCTCTCTCTTCTCCAAAAGTCTGGCCATTAGAGAGCTCCTAGGGTTATGATATTTTTTAGAGTGTTTTGGGGAATGCTCCACCAAATCCGAAGGAGAAGATTACAAGGCAAAGAGGGAGAAGTGATCTTGGAACGGTTTTAGCACCAAATCTTTGGACTACGGCTAGTTTCTCTCGTTTCTTTCTTTATTTCTTAACTTTGGATTATGGTTTGAGCATGTTTAGCTCATGTTTCATTGTATATATGGTTATGATTGTTAGCTAAACGGATATTGTTTAGGGATTAATAATATTTATGAATATATGATTTTAAAATCGGTGTTTCATTAATAGTCATTCTTCGTTATTCGATTGTGTTTGTTGTGTTTTCTATGATTATATGCTAGTTTAGATATATTGAGAATACGGGATTTGACACTCGGGAGAGGTAACCCCGGATTAGGACTAAGATAAACACAACACGACGATCCAATAACCTGGGAGGGAGTTGGAAAGTGTGCAATCAATGACGTTGGGGCGAGACTCACATGACCTAGGGTCGTTAAGACATTGAGGGGGACTTCTTCATCTACACGAAGTCACGTATTCCCCCATCTTACACTCGGGAGAGGTGACGAGAGAGTTTACGAACAGAGATTGTTGAAGAGGTCGAATACCATTAACGTAAGTCTAACGATATCAAACACGTTTAAGTAAATTAAGTTAATCCTTAGGCAATCTACTCCCCTAAACAATCTCAATATAGTATTTATAGTATAGTTAATTTAATTAGTGTTTTAGTTTAGTATTAGTATAAATTAAACACATTTTTATTGCGTAGATAAAGTTAGGTTATGACAATTGCGGTACTCGATAGTAATCTCAACCAATCCTTGTGGAAACGATAATCCTAAATCTCCCAATCTTTACTAAAACTTGACTCGTACGCTTGCGGTGAAAGTGGTGACACGTAATTGCGGCCAACAACAACCAACAAAGGTAAGACAAAAATATCAAAGACATACAAGCCTATAAGGCCTTCGCAAGTAAATAGAATTCAACATGTTTTTCATGATAGACAATAACCATATTTTATACAAGAGTTGTGTTGTAACTATTCCTAAATTACAAAATTGATAACTAATATGGAATAATTCCTAAATACCTAAAATATAGATTTGTAACTGATTGTGAAATGAATTATGAATTGTAATTGTTAATGTAATTAAGGGAGGTTTAATACTCCCCCGCAACTTGGCTAGCCTGGAAAGATGAGATTGGTTCGTAAAAGTTGGAAGTGTGTCTTGTGAAGTCCCTTGGCAAATATATTAGCGAGTTGATTAATAGATGGGATAAATTGAACTCGGTGTGTGTGATAGAAGAATATTACGTCACTACTTTCACCGCAAGTGTACAAGTCAAGTTTTAGTATAATGGGAAGAGTAGGGTTGTCGTATCCACAGGGATTAGATTAAATTGTCGTTGAGTAACTGTCATAACTGAATTTTATCTAAGTGACTCAATTTATATTCTTGTTAATAAAATATACTAAACTAAATTAATAACTACAATACTAATATGACATTTAAGGGATTATATTGCCTAGGGATTAACTTTGTTCACTTAAACGTGTTCGATGCAATCTAGTTTACATTAACAGAAATCAAACTATCCGACAATCTAGGTATCGAAATCTCATTCACTATCTCTGCCGAGCGTAAAGTGAACATCGACGTCCCCGTCTAGCATCTATATGACACTTGGTCATGTAAGTCTCGTCCCAAACTCACGTATTGCATACTTTCTAATGCTCTCCCGAGTCATTAGATCGTCACGTTGTGTTTAGACCTTAGTCTGAATCTGGGGTTACCTCTCCCGAGTGTCAAACCCCGTATTCTCAAACCAACTATAATACTATAACAAGCATATAATGATTGTAATAAAATGGCAAACACAATTGAATATGGATGAAAAACCGATAATGAACGAAAGATCAAACAAACAACGTTTTTATAAACAAATCACTCCCTAGACAATATATGTTTAGCTACACATGGTCATAGCCCTATATTCAACAATACACAAGCTAAACATAAACAAAGTTGTCAACCAAAACTAAGAAATAAAGAGAGAAACAAGGAGACTAGCCGTTATCTAAAAAATCAACGCTAAAATTGCTCCGAGATCGTTTTCTCTTCTTGGCTTTGTGATCTTCTCTTGGTTGATAGGCCATGGAGTTCTCAATGAGGTCCCAAAAATGTGATCTAAGTGTTGGGGAAAAAGGAGTATAAAAAGGGATCCAAAATATCAACAAAATATCCCAAAATATCTAAAACATCTAGTGTCAACCGCTGCAGCGGTGGGAAGTCAGTAGGCTTTCTGGCAAGTGACCACTGCAGCAGTGGTCAAGTAGAAGGTTTCTGTTGGATTGATCGCTGCAGCGGTGGGCCTGCATTCCTGAACTTGCCTTCTTGCTTATTTTTCCACCGTTCTACCACCAATGTTCCACTGATTTACTCGATTATAGACTATTTTATCCCTTTTCGTCCCAAACACCTGATTTATAGCAAAACAAATAAAAACGTATTAAAACATATTAAAACATTATAATAATACTCGAAAACTACCAAAATCGATTTGAGAATAAATAAATAAATTCTACCTATCAGTGTGCCAATAAGAATGTGTTCTTGTATAAAGTGATAATCTAGTTCAATATGCTTAGTACGAGTGTGAAACACAGAATTTGAGACCATATATGTAGTATTGAGATTTTCACAAAGTAAGGAGATAGGCATAGTGATAGGTGTGAAAGCCCTATCTATTTCTAAATCGGATTTGTTAGTTCTCAAGCATTTTAGTTATATTTAATTGTGTTTTAGTGTAGAACAGGGAAATGACATCAAAGGGCGAGAAACAAGTGAAAACGGTGGAAAAACGGTGAACAAAATGTGCAAAACAGGGTTTCGGTGAATGAAGACCACCGCCTAAGCCGAAGTTCCACCGCTTAGGCAGAAAAGAGGCAGAATGTTGGAGTGCTGAAGGGCTGAACTACCGCCTAGGCGAGAAAACCACCACCTAGGCGAGAAAACAACAGAATATCTTGCCAGCAGCCACCGCCTAAGCGGAAAAATCACCGCTTAGGCGAAATCACCGACAGATTTTAACCGACTTAAGTCCACCGCCCGAGCGGTGAACCACCGCTTAGGCGGTAACACTCTGCACAGAAATATCTGTTTTTAGATATTTTGAAGATATTTCCAACCCTTGCCTATAAAACCCATTTTTCCCCCAATTGCTAAAGAGGTTAGAACCCCTTAGACGTGAGAAGAGGCTCCGGTTGTTCTTGGGAGCTCTCTTCCACCTTAGTTAGATTAGATTAGTTTAGGAAGTAGATTAGATTAGTTGTAAAGAGTGTTCTTGGCCAATCCTTGAAGAGCCAAAAGAGGAAGTTCATCAACGGAGAAGAGGAAGCTCGGGAGGATCGTTCTTTGGCGAAAGTGGACTACTCCACTTTGAGATTTGGATTTTCTTCCCTTGTTTTCATCTTTGTATTTAATATTTATAGTTGGTAATGATGATCTCCTCTTGATTAAATGTTGTATTGGCTAAGAACATGTTAGTGTAATTTAGAGATTAGTTAGGGAAAGGTTTAGTTGTGTAAATACTCGTTTGGTTTAATATATGTTTCTTTAACAGATGTTATTTTAAGTACGATTGTGTTTATCATTTGATGACGGTCTTAATATTCTTATAACTATATTAGGGTTAGACTTGAGAATCTAGGGTTTGACACTCGGGAGAGGTAACCCTGGATTCGGACTAGGGTAAACACATCGTTACGACCTAACGACCCAGGAGGGCGTTAGTTAGTATGCAATCGATGACGTTGGGTTAAGACTCACGCGGCCTAGAGTCATTAAGACATTGAGGGGGACCTCAGCGTCGATTCAAAGTCACGTATTCCCTCGTCTTACACTCGGAAGAGGTGGTGGAGGAGTTTACGAACCGAGATTGTCGGATACCCAAACTCCGTTATTGTTAACCAAACGAAATCAAACGTGTATTAAGTGAACGAAATCAATCCCTAATTAATCAACTTAGTTAGAATTAGCCCACTAATTGTAATTTAGCTTAGTTTAATTTCAATTCACGCTTTCCGTCGTCAAGATAACACGAGACTACGTCAATTGCGGTATTCAATTCAATTATTCACACTTTTCTCTGTGGGAACGATATCCGATCTTCAAAGATCCACTATATTAAAATTTTAGACCTCGTATACTTGCGAGCGTAAGTAGGCGTGCACAAAATATGCCCCTATCACATAGATATTGGAATTTGTAACTCCTGGAGTAGATGAAGTACCTATATGGTTTCGACACAAACATGAGCAAGAGAGAAATACTCAACTTCGACGCTTGACCAAGAGACAGTGGATTATTTCTTGGCGATCCAAGAGATTTGATTAGAGCCCATGAAAACACAGAAGTCAGTGGTAGAGCGACAAGAGTCAGAAGAACCTTCTCAATCAACATCAAAATAATCCTTGAGGCCCAAAGGGGTTGCACTACTCTGAAAAATAAGCCAAAGTTTAGAGTTTCTGTGAGGTACTGAAGCATTTGTTTGTAGTGTGTTTGAGATTGTCTCATGAATTGAGCAACATAATGAACAACATAGGTAACGTCTGGTCTTGTGAAAGTGAGATACTGCAAGGAGTCAACCAATTGGAGATAATCAATGGCATCTGACAAGAGATCCTCACTTTGAGATGACAACAGAGTTTTAGCACATACAGGAGTGTTATAAGGTTTGCAGTCTGTCATTGAGAATCATGTAAGAAGATTGATAGTATACTTGAGCTGAGAGAGACGTAAGCTAGCAGCGGAAGAAGTTGCCTCAAGGCCCAAAAAGTAAGATAGGGAACCAAGGTCATGAAGCTCAAACGCCTTGCCAAGAGTAGTGACGAACGATGAAACTGGAGACAGTTGATTGTCAGTGAGTATAATATCATCAATATATAAAAGAATAAGCATCACAATAGAGTTAGAGCGATAGATAAACAAGGAATGATCAGCTTGACTCTGAGTAAAACCATACTGTAAGATAAACGTGCTAAGACGTTGGACCCAGGCACGAGGTCCTTGTTTAAGGCCATAGATAGCCTTTTGTAGATAACAGACATGATAAGGATGAGTTGGATCTATGAAACCAGGTGGTTGTAACATATTGATAGTTTCATCCAAAATGCTACGAATAAAGGCATTCTTTATATTAAGTTGGCGCATTGTCTACCTAAAGAATGCGGTAAGGATGACCACAATACGTGTAACGGCCCGGTTTTCCAGGACCGCCACGCGGTTTCTCCCTTCGGAGAATTAATGCTAACACCGAGCGACCAATATTTTGTTCTACAAAAATTTGAGAGATTTTACCCATTTCGGTGATAATTCTCATTATTGAATTTTTTAATGAATTTTTGCTACAGTAAATAATCAATTAAATATAATTATAATTTGATACTAAAGTTATAATATATAAATTACAACCTAACCAGTAAATTTAATACACGACCAATTTAATACTAAAGTTTAAATTTGTAATTTAATATACAATTACAGCAACAATTACAATTATCAATTTAAATTTTACAATACGACGACAATAATTATACTTAATTTATCGAGTCAATTTTTACAATGGTAAATATTAACACAGTTATTACAAACAGAAATTCTAATATAATTCATGTCGTCATTTCATTCTCACCGGCCCTGCAATCAAATTTGTGGGGTTGTGAGCCAGTGCTCAGTAGAAATTCAACCTAAAAACCGAAGTCGAAATCCGAACCGAAATATTGTTCCTCCGTAAAAACATTCAAATAAAACTCTGCAACTTTTTTCTTTCTTACGGATATATATATAATAATTGTTGTTATCATAGTATAACACACACCCGCCACTTTATATGGCTATTTATTTTATTTTTTTTCCATGGTCACAAATTAATCCTTAACCATTAAGAATTCTAAAATTATATTTAACACACCATGATTATAAAGTAATTCATATTAAACTCAATCATTACACTTATCTCTCCAAAATTATCAAATTGCATAATATACAAGACAACCCAAAAATATTAAATTTATATAAAATAATATTTTCAAAAATATAAATTTTTAGGGTATTACAGTACGAACAGTAGTTATTTTGATATCAGGACTAAGTGTCTCATCAAAGTTAACACCCACTTGTTTATGAAATCCCTTAGAAACTAGGCAAGCTTTATATCACTCAATGAAACCATCTGCTTTGCACTTGAGTTTGAATAACCACTTACAACCCACAACATATTGATGTTGGGAAGGAGGGACAAGAACCCAAGTGTTGTTCTTTATTAAGGCATTAAATTCACTATTCATGACTTGACGCCATTCAGGGACACGAACAGATTGAGTATAGAAAGTAGGCTCATCAGTAGGAGATGGAAGTTGAGCAAGTAGAGCTTGTGGGAGAGGATATCATATTGTACCATCTGTCTGAATGAGAGGATGGCGTGTGTCATCCCCATGACGTGTGACCATCGAATATTACGAAGAAACTAGAGGAGCCTCGGGGAAGGCAGCAACAGAAGAATTGAGTGGGATAAACTGGAAGGGCCTCAGGGGTGGCAGTAATAAAAGGATTAGACAAAGGAACTGGGAGAACCGCAGGGGTGGCAACAACTGAAATATTAGGTTGTAAGGGTTAATTTTGTTGACGCTGATAATGAAACGGAAATGGTTGATGAAGAGAAGGCATAGTACTATTTTGTATAGCCAATTACAGAGGTTGAGCAAGAGCTAGTGGTAGTAGAGGAACAAAGGCCCATGATAATGGGTCTAGTAGAGTGTTTTTGGTGTTAGATGCAAACGGGAAATGTTGTTCATTAAAACGATCATGTCGGGAAATGTATACTCTACTAGTTATGCGGTCGAAACAATAATAACTCTTGTGCTGCAAGCTATAACCTAAAAACACACACTCAATAGTTCTTGGCAAAACTTTATTTGTTAAGTAAGCACCTAAACGAAGATAACATGCACAACCAAACACACGTTGCTTTGAGTAGGAAGGAGTATGACCATGAAGACATGAGAATAGTGAGGACTACTAAAGTTTAGATGAGGGTAGACGATTGATGAGGTGAATAGCAGTGGAGACTGTTTCTGGCCAGTAACAGAGAGGAACATGACTTGTGAGGAGGAGGGTGCGAGCCATGTAAAAAATATGATGGTGTTTCCGTTCATCAAGGTCATTTTGTTCGGGAGTGTGAGGGAAAGAGAATATATGATGAATAACTAGGGAAGCACAAAGAGATTTGAAGGGACCATTATCATATTCGCCACCATCATCACTCTAAAATTGTTGGACGTGTGTGGCAAATTAAGTTTGGATATAGGCTAAAAAGTTTTTGAAATGTTGGAGAACTTCGTATTTTTGTTTCATAAAGGATAGCCATGTTAAACAAGTATAATCGTCAGTAAACAACACATAATATTTATAACCAGAGGCAGAAAGTACAGGAGATTGCCATACATCGGAGTGAACTAAACTAAAGGGAAAATATATTTTTATTTCATGTGAGCTTGGAAACGGGAGATGTGTGGACTTATCCAAAGCGCACCCGAAGCAGAAGGAAGATTTAAATGTAAAAGGAGTAGATAACAATTTATTTAAATCCAAGTAAGACATTACTTCAGTAGATGGATGACCTAGCATATTGTGCCAAAGGGTGGATAAGTTGACTGAGGTAGATAAAGCGTGTAGGCGGGGAAAGATGGCAGGTAATTTGTAGAGACCATCCTTACATAGGGCTTTATAGAGGAGAGAACCAGAAGTGAGATCAAAGATATAGAAGTGGTAGGTATCAAAAGCACAAAGAACACTATTATCCATGCAAAATTGAGCAATAGAGAGTAAGCTTTTATGCAACGATGAAACAACATAGATATTATTAAGAAAAAATGATAAGGAGCCAAATGGTAGTTTCATGTTACCTGTATAAAATATTGGTAGGTGATCATCATTGCTAAGTTGAATAGAAGCAGAACCACTGTATAGGGTGTAGTGCTGCAAGAGAGTAGGGTCGCCCATCATATGGGTAGATGCACCAATGTTAGGATACCAGCTAGATCATTGAGTATCCACTTTTGAAGTTTTATTATGCTGAAGCCCCTAAGATAAAGCAATTTGTAAGCCTGCAAAGACAGAGTTCAGCGATGGAGAAACAGATTGTTGTGTAAATAAAGAGATTTGGTAGCAGTTAAGGGCAAAATGATCAGTCCTAAAGCACAATTGACATTGCAGCATGGATGTGGGTGTAGTATACATGATTGATTTGGGGAGGCAGGTGAGATGGTCAATTGGGAAAAGTGTGGGATGCAAATAGGAAGTTGTAGAAAGTTAAAGGGAAGAGATGGTGAACTCGTGACTTCATTTGAGGATCATCTTTTATGGCATCCCGACTGCAAAACTAATAATATATGCATAACAAGCAATTAGGATCTCATCATTTGTTACTGGAAAGCTGATTCTAACGGTCCATTGTCAGAACCGAAAGGTAATTTTGATTTACCTCAAGTAAAGATAATGAATGTTAATTGTTTAGAATCGGCGCACTCGGCTGATCTAAGATGGTGTTTGGTAGCACGGAATTCAAGTCTTGGAATTGAAATTAAAAATGAACGCATTTGATTTTGTAGATTTTTACATTCGGTCATTTGTAATTCCATGAAACCCAATGCTACTTTTTTTTTTTTTTCACAGCATTAGTGGTAGAATACTTCATTAATTGACTGTGATGTGTTAAACATGATAAGAACCTAACTAGTAGGGTGGCATTTGTTTAGTAAGCATATTTTGTTCCCAGATATCTGTTTCTGTTCCCAGAATACGAAAGAAATGGAAACAGAAACCGAAATCATGGAACTGAAACACTAACCATTAAACAAGTATTTGTTTCTTCTTTATTGTATACCACATTAGCAAGAGAAGAGAATGCTTTTTTAGTTGAATGTTTGACATGATAAGTTAGGTAGCATTTGTAATGTTGTTTACTCTTCCCAAGTTCCTTGATTTCTGAATCTGTTCCCAATTTGAGAACAGAAACAGAAATATGGAAACAAAATAGAAAAAATGAAAAAAGAGGGGCCTAACACCATATCGAAATCTATTTTCTTTTTTGGTCATAGTTTCAAAAACATTGTTTTTAACTTCTTATGCCGCAGGTTCAATCAATATCAGCAATATCTTGACCGGAAAATGCCTTGCCATGATAAAAGCAAGCAGTGGCAACTATCACATCGATGAATGTAGTTGCAGAGGCAATTGCGGCAGCAGAAGCTGCTGCAGGTCAAAGAAGAGACGGATTCAGACTGTCTTTTTATATAATTCTTTTTGTAGGAAGTTTGGGTGAATTTAAATGTCTTTTGAAATTTTATTTTATGGCATAAAATAATTCAATAAGATAAAGAGAACAACAAAACGATACATGAATGACAATGAATTTACTATCATCCTTCCTTTCAAAAGTCCCCAAATCCTACTAAAAAATTCAATTATAATAACCAAGCATCTCTCCCTCTCTCTAAAATATTCTGTCAAAATGAAATAAAAAATACTATGATTCTACAAATCATTACTTGTTGAAGGTTAAATCAGAAACAGCAATATTGTTTTGAGAGCAGAAGCAGTCCGACCTGGAAATAGTTCATAAATCCTTAACCCTGCTCAAGCTTTTCTTCCCGGTCTTAGAAACTTAAAACGATCTGTTTGTCTAGTACTCCGTTCCCAGATTTTAAGAACAAATTTCTGGGAACAAAAAAAAAAAATTAATCCCAGATTTCGGTTTCTTTTCCAAGTTTTCCAGGAAGGAAAACACTAAAACAAAGCACCATCATCTCTATTTTCCAAACCGTGCACAGTAAACATCATGAGAAATGTATCCAACGGTCACAATTCGGCCATCAAAAAGCCGCATGTGCAAACTATGTGCCGCTAAGCAAGCAGCTTCTTCTCTTCTATACTCCACCAGCACCAAACCAGGATCGAGAACCTCTTCAACAAAAACCTGTTCTCCATTTTCACCTTTCTTGTCTTCATTTAATTCGATTCTTCTGCTTCCATCCAATTCAGAGGATGGGTTCAATTTTTCTTTTGTTTCTTCTGATTCTGGCTCTCCTTTAACAGAAGGGACATTTCCCATCTCAATGTCATTAGTCTGAATAATATCAGTAACATTGTCCGAGGGGGGTAAATAAGTAATTTCATCGTCAAGAACAGTGCTGCCCTCCTCCGAAGCTTTATTAGCTTCTTCGGCTTCTCTGAAATCGATTGAAGGCTCTAATCTGCTTTGGTCATCATCGGAAAAACAGTTGACTTCTACCTTTATGTTGACTTTTTCGGATTCCGTGTCGCTGTTTGAAGGCTCCATTCTGTTCTTGTTGCCAGAATCTAAGTCTTGTTGATCAATGTTCCAGAGTTCGGGTGTTTGATGGGTGATAAAATAGTGGTCATGCTTGACAATGTTGAGAGATTTAACAGTGCCAAACCTGCAACATTTTATTTCTTTATTTATTTTATTTTGAGAAAACAATATTAAGAAATAAGAAATAGGATTGAAGATATTAAGGCCCCGTTTGGTAACCGTTTCCATTCCAGAAATTCTCATCCCATTCTCAGATTTTTGAGAATTCTGTTTGAGAATAACGTTTGGTAATTTTTATTTTCGTTTCTATTTCATTCCCATTTGCCCACTTTTTTCTTAAGAAATGAGAAACAAAAAAAAGTTGTTTCTTATTATTCCCATTCCATTCCCAAAACACAGTCACAGTTCACCCGCCGGCCGACCACCGTCTGCCGCCGCCGCCCATCTCCGGCGACCGTCGCCGGTCACTGTCCGGACGGACACTTTCCGGCCACTGTCACCCACCCACCACCGCTGTCCGACCAGCGCCGGAGCCACCACCATCCGCCGGAGCCGGCGCCGGAGCCACCGCCGTCCAGACAAAACAGCTCGCCAGCACCATTGCCTTCCGGCCGTCGCCGGCGCCGGAGCCGGAGCCGGAGCCACCGCCGTCCGGCCAAAACAGAAAAAAATAAATAAATAAATAAATAAAGATTTTGGAATAAAATCGTTACCAAACACAATTCTCTTCCCAAAACAAAAAAAAATATTATCGTTACCAAACGCGATTCTACTCCCAAGAAAAAAATAAAATTCCCATCCCATTCCCATCTCACCACTGGAATGGAAACAAAAACGGTAACCAAACGCCACCTAAAAGTCACAGGTGGCAATTGCTTAGGTGGCGTTTGTTTAGTGTTTCTGTTCCCACATTTCTGTTTTTGATCCAAGATTTAGGGAATAGAAACAGAAATCTCGTAACAGAAATTCTAAACAAACACCACCTTAAACTTTGGTTCCTATTTGCCATAGAAACAGAAAAACTGAAAGACAGGAACAGAAGAAAAACATTTGTTTACAGTTCCCAAACAAAAAAAAAAAGAAACCAGAAACACTAAACACTAAGATGGCTTTTCGTTAGTGTTTTCGCTTTTCTGTTTCTAGTACTATTAAACTAGGATGGGAATTTTGTTTCCGTTCTGAAGTATTTTGGGAATAGAAACATATTTGTTAACGACCATTGTCCTGAAATTGTTATTCATAAGAACAGAAACAAAGAAACCCGTTTTGGTTGCAACATTTGTTCTCTTTTTTTTTCTTTACATATATGATACTAAATATACATATTTTTTAGCAAGCGTGATGGCGGTGGCCAGTGGGGTGGTGGTGGGAATAATTTTGTCAACATTTTTTTTATTTCTTAAAGTCTTAAGGAATTCAGGAAATGCTCCCAAAATTTTGGAAACAAAAATGTGTTTACAAATGCCTTTTTGTACATTAATCCCAAAATTTTGGTAGCGGGAAAATAAATCAGGGAATGGAAACAGTAACCAAAAGGGGCCTAAACAAACGCCACCACAAATATTGTTACCAACCTGGAACACTCTAGTCGTACATCTTCCAATATTTCTTCCACTTCTGCTTCAGACATTGATGAGATGCCTTCTGGATCCAACTACATCACACAAAGAAAACAGAGAAAATTTTAGTCATTGAAATCCATATATGACTTCTTCTCTGATTGATTACTGGATAGTAATTTTAGGTAATGTTTGGTAGCATGAAATTCAAGCTTGAAATTGGAATTGAAAATGAACGCATGTAATTTTTTATATTTTTACACGTGTTAGTTTCTAATTCCAATTCCAAGCCCTCCAATTCCATGAAACCAAACACTATCTTGGAAGAAACATAAAAGCAAATTACATATCATTTAAAGGCCATACCACGTTTCTGAGCTTCAAAACCTTTGTGGGCTTCTCAAGAAGTGGCTTTGCATGCTCCGGGATCCCGTAGAAAGGTTGGTTTCCATCATTTTTCTGTGATTATTTGTCAATTCAAACAAGTCATAGCCAAGCAAAGTTTAGGCACTTTTGGTGACACTTGTTTTAAGTACTTTCTAAAATTAAAAAATAATAATTTGACAAAAATATACTTTTACTTAAAAAATTAAAAAATCAGAATAGTGTTTGATAGTGTAGAGAGGATATTTTATTGTTATCCCCATCCATAAAATATCTCTTAACCCAAAAAAACAATCATGGACAGTTGAGAAAAATTGGGGGGAGAGATCCTAGTTCATCTATTTCCATCTATATTTTAAAAAATGAAAATTGAGGAAACAAAAAGAAACTATTTTTTATTTTTCAGAAAAAGTATTTAAGATCATGCTTTTATATATTTATATTTTTAAAAGTATTTCTGAATTGTAAAACAAATGGTACTTTTAAATTCAGTAATTTTTTTCTTGAAAGCAAAAAATAAAGTACTAAAAAAATGATATCAAATGGTCTTATTTTTGGGAAGAAGGTAACAATGACATGCAATAATGTACCTCTGATGATATATCTAAAAATGCTTGAACAACAGTTAAAACTTGTCCTCCCAATCTCATACCGTTGAGACCCGCACACGCCTTTGGAATAACTGAATGGTCAACGTACTGAACCAATATAAATACTTCGTCACGAAAACATGATCAGAATATAACAAGACAATAAAAAGAACACAGGAAAACCAGAAAGGTAAATAAAATATGAGATAAAAATAGCAAGAACAAACAACAACAATCGATACAAATAGAGAGGGGTAACATAGGGCAGACAGCTATTTGTTATCACCATATTTCATCATTTTTTTATATAATTGGATGAAAATATTAATAATTATTAACATAGAAAGTAATGATTATTAAAAAACTTAATATTGGGCACACGTTGTGGGCCTCCATCACTAGTTGTTAATGAAGAATAACACTAGGGCACAGGAATTTATCTGCCGACCAGCTCCTTGACTTTCTTTCTGAAAACTAAACTTTGGTAGCAAAACAAAAGAGAGGAACAAATAATTGAATGTAAATACACACAGGAATGTGTAGAAATTCATATTAAATTTGTTTTTATTTATTTTCTGAGGTCAAAAATGATGTTTTGTATTTAATAATGTACAATATGCATGCTTCACTGTATGCATAAAGTATTATGCAAGAAATATGAAGAACATTTCACAGGTGCATATCCAACTAAAACGTGCATTTGAAAGATTTTGAAGAGCTCATATACCAAAGCTCAGTTGAAGCAATAATCACAACTCTAGATACTATAAACAGCTAGATTGAGGACAAACATGCTTGAAATAATATTTTCACTGGAAAAGTACCCAAGGAAACAGAAATCTAGGGCCTAACTAGCCTTGAAGGAAGATGAATATGCCGAGTTCATCGTCGTAACTTTACAAAAGGATTCAAACGCCAATCAACTACCATGCAAGTAATTCAGTCAAACAAGATTATTTAAAATAACAATTTAACTTTAATCTTTGCCCAAATCAATACCATAAAACAAGGGGCTGTCGGGTTATGTTCTACAACACTTTTCGGTTTTCAAGAACAAAAGATACAACTATATTAACAATACTCTACGATTGCATCACCAAATTTTGATATTACTTTTACTATTTTATAAATTTTATTTTAACTTTGTATCAATAGTTTATTTTTTATTTCTCCACAAATTCTCCCCACTACAAATTCACTCAACAAATATCATTCTCTCTTTTCCAACAAATTCACTCAACAAATATCACTCAACAAATTCACTCCACTATTGCATCACCAACCATCATATTTCAATCAATAACATCACTTTTAATTTTAATTTTTTTAACACATTATCAATAAATTTCTATTTTCCATAGCTTTTCAAAATCAAACCAAACAAATTTTCACAATTTTAAAAACCTGTTTCCAGATATATTTTCATAATTTTTGAAAACTGTTTTCAGAAACAAAACTAAATGGGCCACAAGTAATTTGGTATAGTACCTCCAGAAAAGCACATTGTTCATCAACATCAGTGGTAATCTCAAAATGAAATGCCTTCAAGGCTCCAAAAACACCAACAATTTGCTTGATCTAAAAAGAGCACGATATTCGGTCACACAAAGCTAATGAGAATCAAAAAAAGAAGTCAACATTGTCAATAATGAACATTGATCAGCTTACCATTTCATATGAAACAACCTTCGGAATCCCGCCAATAAATATCTGCAAAGAAAAATGAGTATACCAAACTTTCAGAAGAAGAAACATATTTAGAAATTATACGGCAACACAGCACAATAGCATTTATATGCTTTAACCAAAAATAACATGGTATTGTTTAATTAGTGTTCTATTTCTGTTCTTTGTTTATTTTTATTTTATTTTTTCTGTTCCTTGCAATCTCAGACCAGAATCATAAAAACAGAAAATATAAAGTTCATGTTAAAGGATATTTATGTCATTCTTGTATTATTTAGGGTTTCCTATATTGTTTAGGGTTTCTGTAATGTTTTCTAATTTCTATTATAAATACAGAGAGAGGCTAATTCAATTGTTAAGCCTTCTCATTCTTTTCTACTCTCTTGTTAGTTTAACATGGTATCAAGAGCAAATATTATTAGACACTAATCCCATAGTTCTATTCAAGATTCATTATTTTAATTTTATTTCCAATCTTTTTTTTTTTTTTTTTTCTTTCACCTTCCATACAAAGGAAAAAAAAAAAAGATTTGCAGCTCTAGAACCCATAGATCCCTCGCCGTCACCATCACTGCTCACCAACCTGACATCCGACGACCTCAACACTAAGTTCGTCAGTCCTTGCCTTCGCCGTCACCGTCATCCATGCCTTCGCTGTCGCCGCTGTTTTGGCCTCCAGCCAGCCTCGCGCAGCCGTCCAGCTAGTCATTTTCTCTTTTCTTTTGTTTTTGTTTTAATTATTCATTTTATCATTATTAAAATAACAGGGAAAAAAAAATCTCTCGTTTAGAGTTCTACGCTTGTTTTAGGTTGCTTGTTTTTTTCCTCATTTGTTTGTTTGTTTTCCTTTTCCATTTTTTTTATATGATTAATTGTCGAATTGGAGGGCACTAATATCGACAGTCTAAACCCAACTGTTAACAACCTACAAGTTCAATGAGGCTATTATTTAAATTGGTCCGAAGTTGTGAAAGTGACCCTTATCAGACAAGGGAAAGACGGTCATCTAATGGAATCTACCCCAGCAGAAGATGATAAGAAATATGAAGAGTGAATTCAAGCTGATACACAAATTGTATCCATGTTGCGGAATTCAATGAAGCCTCAAGTTGCGCTTATATGTGTACTCATTTTGATACGTGCAATGCAATATGAGAATATCTTCACGTGTCGTATTCCAGTAATTTTACCCAAATGTATGATTTTTTGGTCGGGTACTTCCAACTTCAATAAGCCATGCAATCAGTTATGGAATATTTTTCCACGTTCATCGGGATCATTGGAGTAAATTCAGGAAAATAATTGAACATAACAGTAAAGTGCAAGCTATATTGTAAGATGTTTAACGTATACAGCATTTGAAGGTATTCTGATACCAAAATATAACCAAAAATTGACCAAAGATGAACTTGGCTCAAAATTAGTGGCCCATAGACCAACTTTGGAAGATCTCGTCTTTCGGAGCATTTCAACAGAGGACAAGGGTTCCTGGAGGAAGAGTATTCAGAAGAAGGAAAATGGGTGGTGCTTTCAAGTCTTGACAACTAACTTTAAAAAGTCACCGTCTGATAGATTCACTATGGGTTTCTTTCCCATTGTTGGGATTTGGGAAGTGGTCAAGGGAGATGTGTTTGCCTTTTTTGGGACTTCCATAGACATGCCAGGTTTGAGAGAAACATCATTACTACGTTTATCTCCCTTATTCCCAACAAGGAAAGTGTGGTGGGGGTTAGTAATCTCAAGTGAATCAATTAGGTGGGGTGTATCGAAAATTGCTTTCCACAGTTCTAGATATTTGTAAGGAAAGTGACGAATAATCTAATATTGAAAGTTCACAATGTTTTTGTTGGAGGTAGACAAATTTTGGATGGAGTCCTTATTGCCAATGAAGGCATGGATGCAAAACCAAGAAGGGCATGCGAAGAGTCTTCTATAAGCTTTGGTATCGAGAAAGCCTATGACACGCCAATCAAGCATCTTCTAAACTTTTTATCGTGGGAGATGGGATCTTGCCAGAGCAACAGAAATGTGGATGTTTGATGACTATTGAGTTGGCAACCATCAGGGCTCTCAAGCTAGGAAGCACGGACATTCCGCCGAAGGCCGAGTGTTGATGTCCGACACGTGTCGGAACGTGTCCGACATGTGTCAGAACGTGTCGGAATTTTTTATTTTTTTTTATTAATTCCGACACGGCACAGACACGCGAAGGTAAACGTGTCGGTCAAGTGGTGAGATGATACCCTCCGATCTACCACACCTAACGGGATGGAGAACTCACCGAGCATGCATCGAGGGATTGCTACGCAGATTTCGATCGGACCTCGTTGTCAACTGTGATAAAACGTGGATGACGACGGCAACGACCTCGAAATGGATGACGATGGCGACGACCTTGAGCATGGACGATGACGGCAAGACCTCGAGCGTGGACGATGACAGCAACGATGATGAGGTTGGACGACGATGGAGACGATGACGAGGGTGGACGACGACGGCAACGATGACAAGGGTGGACGACGACAACGGCGACGGCTACGATGAATGCTTCTCCTTGGACGACGGTGTCGGTAAAAAAAAAAAAACAGGGAAGTCGTTTGATGCAGGAGTACATCGAGATAGGGAATATGTTTTTTGACTTAGTGGAATACAGCTAATGACTTATTCAGATAATAATAATAATAATAATAATAATAATAATAATAATAATAATAATAATAATAATAAATAAATAAATAAATAAAAAGTTACAGCTAATGCCCATTACCCAATATCTTTTTGAATCTATCTTTTTTTTATTCTATTATTTGTTTTTGTTTTTTAATCTGAATTTTCTCTGGGTTTTTTTTTATAAAATTTTTTTGTTTTATTTTTTTTTATAATATTTTTTAAATTATAAATTATAGCATTATTTTATTTATAAATTATAACTTATTATACTATAACTTCCATCTCTAGGTTAATAATAAAAAAACTAAATGATATTTTCTGCTTTTCTTTTTTTATTTTTGATATATAATTATAATTATCTTAATATTTTTTAAATCAATTTACTTAATGATAATATATATTTCGTTAATTAAACTAATATATATATATATATTTATTTTTTTTATTGACGTGTCCATGCAGTGTCTGTGTCGGGGTTTTTGAAAAATTGTCATGTCACCGTGTCCGTGTCGCGTGTCCGTGTCCGTGTCCGTGCTTCCTAGCTCTCAAGTGAGAGCCTCTTATATGCCATTTGCGAGCGACATCTGTCTCTTTTGTCAACTGAGAATGCACCATATCCACTTTTTGAGTGCACATTTTTGTGTTTTAAGGGAGTTTCTGGCTTGCGAGCCGACCTTGGCAAATTCGATACCGTTTGATCGTGTGTGTTGTATGGATGCTTTAATAGCAATCTTAGGGTGTGGTACGGAGTCATTGCCTTCCAAATATCTTGGGCTCCCATTGGGGGCTATATCGAAGTCCATGTTATTTTGGAACTGGTGATTGAGAGGTTTCAGAGGCATTCGGTAGGGTGGAAGTCAAGTCTTTCTAAGGGGGTAGGCTAAGTCAATCTAGAGTCCAACAAATTTGCCACCTATTATATGCCTTCGCCCATGTGGGTGGAGAAAAAAACTAAAGAAGATTCATTCGAATTTTTAGTGGGTGATTCAAGGGAATGAGGAGATTCATCTGATTGGGTAAAAAAAAATTGTCAGTCTCATAGTTGTCAAAGTCGCGCCCAGGTGCTCACCTAGGCGCAAGGCTCCTCAAGGCGCAGGTCCTGCGCCTCGCTCAGGTCTAGGCGTTGAAGGTACAAGAAGCGACCACTTTTACCGCCTGGGCGAGATTCGTGTGCATTGCCGGAGGCGCGCCTGTGGTAGACAAGGTGTTTTTTTCCATCCTGGCCTTGATTGACTCTCGAACCAACCCTAGCCCAAGTCCCCAATAAATACCCAGATCCCTTACCTAAGCTTCTGAAACCCTATTGGAAGGAAATCGGCCTTGATTGACTCTCGATTGCTGCTCCTTCGATTTCTCCTTCGATTTCGTCTGCTCCTTCGACTGTTGCTGCTCCGATTGCTGCTCGTTCGTCGATTTCTCTCCTCATCAATTGTTATTCGTTCGTTCAGTTGTCATTCGTTGTTCGTTCAGTCGTCGATTTCTCTCCTTCGCTGTTCGTTCGTTCAGTCGTCGTTCAGTTCAGTCGTTGTTCATCCTCTGACTGCTGCTGCTCAGGTGCTCAGGTATTTCTTTTATTTATTTATTTACTTAATTAATTATTTATGTTTTATTTATTTCATTTATATAATTACTTAATTAGTTATTTTATTTATGATTTGCCTGTTTGTTTCATGTTTCATCTGTAAAATGTGTTCTAATTTTCTGTTTCTGATATTTGATGATCTATGTTTATGTTAATTGTTTATAAAATAATTGTTTAATTATTTATTTAGTTTATTTTTGTTATTATTTGTTCATTTAATTGTTTGTTAGGAGTTGGGACAAATTAAATGGCTAGTGAAGGATCAAGGGACCCCGCGTGGAGACATGCGTATTTGGCTACTTGCGAGTATATTTTATATTTTATAATTAGAATTTAGTCATAGTTTTACTTCTTGATTTTAGATTTGTAATATATTAGTACTATATATTATTTTATTTTTATTTTTTAAATGTTGTGCGTTTGGTGTCGCTCAGGCTAGCGCCTCGCTGTGCGCCTAGCGCCTAGGCTCCGGGACACCTTGTGTGCCTAGAGCCTTTAACAACTATGGTCAGTCTTTGAAGGAAGAAGGATAGACTTGGTATTCCCAATCTAAGTCTTTACTCTATTTTTTTGGGCTAGGTAAGTGTTCGTTGCTGTTTTTTCACACAAACAAGGTAAGGTTTGAACCCGCACCTCCTGTGCGGAATTGGGATATGCCACCACTTGGGCTATCCACAAAGCCAATTTGTCTATACTTCTTTCAAAGCAACCCTTTGTATATGTTACAGTCTTTTTTGTGGAAGGTTGCCATCCATTGGGGAGTTAATACGCTTCTCGATTTTATAGGAGAGCTTAAGGCATTATAGAGTTAATGCCACTAGCTAATTTTTCGGGAATTTTAGACCAGGCTTTTGAGACACTTTGATTCATATCCTCATTTATAATTTTGTTTTTAGAAAGAAGATGAAATTTGAAGCCCACAAATCTTACACGATTAAGTAGCATTCAGGAACACGTAGAATGGCAGTCAGGGTTTCCATCTAATATGGTAATAGTTAAAGTTGTACAGAGTTGATGCCCCTGGCATCTTTTATTTATATTTTTTTCCTTCAAAACGTGATGTAATTTGAAGCACTCAAATCTTCACTGTTAAGTATAGAATGCAGGGACATGTAGAATAGCAGTTAGGGTTCCATCTAAGATAGCCATATTTATAGCTGGAATTCTAACCTTGTGAGGTGAATCCCCTACAATGTCGCTTACTGAATCTCCCTCAGCCACTGATTCCTTGGGAACACCAGTCTGCATGAAAATAGCAACTGTCTGAAAACCTGCTACATAAATGGTAACCACAGGATACCTCAGATACTGCAAACTGAAAGTAAAAGAAAAAAGTGTTTCAACTGAAATTGCTTTTTACGACAGAATAACTCATGCCTGAAAGAACTGATGCTAGCTTAAAGATGATAGACAATAGTTCAAATAGAGAAATCAGCAAAGTATTCATGCAATATCATTATACATGTAATTTTGTAGAATTCTGATATCCAAATACAGGTCCTTAGAGAAGTTGTACTTATGACAGTGATCACTCTATACCGCCCAGAGGTCCATAGCTTTTAATCATCAACCTGATACCATGAGACCATTACACCTCTCACACTGTGAGAAGCATAAAGAGAAGTTAAAGACTCATCACCTTCTAAGGGATGCAGTATGTTTGCTTTTAAGATAGAGTACCAACATCATTTCCAAAATTATGTAAGAAGTCACAAGAGGGAAACATAGTAGTTTTCTCACTTTTTTTGTTTGGGGGGGGGGGGGGGGGGGGGCAGCAATGAAATTCCAATAGACGAGAAGAAAAGGATCATGAGGTAATGATGCAGTTTGACTAAATACAGTTGAAAATTAAAAAAATAATAATAATAAATAAAAGAATTGTGCTCCATTTCAAGGCTGAAAACCAGAAGATGCTAATCTTTGCAGTTACTTAAATACCCCATAAGTAGTATCATCATGCAGATTCAGATTTTTTACAACTGGATATAGTTGCTTAACTTCATTTACAGACATCCACCACCTTTTTTTTGTTCCTTCAAGTTTGTTGTTTAAGGTTATATTTCCTTGAGGGTTAAGCATGAATAAATTTCATGGTATAACCCTGTTCCCAATATACTTTACCTAATTACACACATAGAAGCCCCCAGGAAAAAGAAGGGACTTAAAATATCCCCACACACCATAACTCCTAAACCATCTTCTCCACCCTTTTCTTCTGCTCTTGTTCTCGCTCAAAAGTTTCAGTAACTTTTAAAACCAAACAAATCAAACCTAATCATCATTGGCTTCAACATCACACCTCCAATTTTATTGCCTATTTAAACTCATAGGTTGCTTAAGCTCCAAAGTACATCAAGTGATCATCAAACCACCAACACCAATCCTTCAGACTTTCCACTTAAACACGTTCCTACAGATTTAAAAACAACTAGTCTCAGCCGATGTTCACGAGCTTATAAAGCCTTTCTGAGACTGTGCAATGCAGACCCCAAACCCCAAACCCTCGGTTTGACCTGCATTGGCTTCAAGGTGCAATTCCTCGTCTCTAGTATCTTTGAATTTTTCTGCAATTTAAAGCTCTTCCAATCATAAACTGTGCCAATTTTCCTTAAAAATCTCCAAATAAGAACCCTAAACTAAAGGATTCAGGTTATTCTTTCATTGATTCTTTATAGACTCAAAACCCAAGTCCTTTCTTACCCCTTTTAAAACCTTTAAAACTTAAGATTTCCCTCAAGATTTTAAGCCACAGTCTCGCCAATGAGGCCTAAAAACATCTTTCCCTCGGCCCAAATTTGATTTTACATTAGAGCTTATAATATATTAGCCTCTCCCTAGCCGACCTACATCAATATGCTACTCAACCTAAATAGTAACACAATAACAATTTACGGCCAGAATCAAGACCAAAGTCCAGCTGCAGAAAATAAACATGGCAGAAGACACGCATACTACTATCTACAAAGCACTTAAACAAATGAAATACATAAAGGAGCAATAAAGAGATCGCCTTTTGATTTTGCACTGAGAAATTAAGGTCAAGCTATCATGAACATAAAAAGGACAAGGAAGAACAAAGTATTCACAAGATCATATCAATGAGCATCGTACTCTCAAGTAAGAATATCATCAAATGCATGTAAGTTTTTATTAGCATATCATAACCAGTAGCTGAAACGAACAAGAATATCCATAGAAATCATAAGCACAAAGCAGAAGTGAGGAACATGGTTATCATTCTTACGGTCACTTCAACAAAGTCTTTGGGTCGTCTGATTTTTAAGATAGTGCCTTCAAACAATCTTCCATCAAACAAGAGAGCAGCAGAAGCATCCTCAGGTGTAAGAAATTCTACAACTGCTTGGCCCTTCTCCTTGTGAATCTGTGATCGATTATGCTAAGAATGTAAAAATCCCCCTAATTGCAAAAGCATGCATGTATTTGTAAAACATGTAGAAACTTACAATACAGCTGATACATGGCTGGGTTCCTCTAATATAATTGGCGCCTGAAGACAGCAAAAAACTATTAATGCATTGCATCACAGCTTTCTCAGACGTTGAAGGTGAAAGATTATCTATATAAAGTCTCCTCATAGGTCGAGTTGCTTGTGTAAGATGAATGGAGTCAATGGAGGGATTCATGATTGAAGAGGACACCATGGGAAAAACGCTGAAAGGCTTCGGCGTAATTGAAGTTACAGGAACAACACTGGGAAACTCATGTGCCTTGGATGCTGCAGTTTGGTCGGAAGACGGCAAACTGGAAAGAGCAGAAACAATGACACTGCTCTCTTTTCCAGCAGATGGGATATCCCACCCACCACTTCTCTTCTCCGGAGAGCGATTAATTGGAGAAGGAACCTTAACAACTGCCTCAGTTCTTCTCTTCCTCGGTGAATAGCCACCAAGCCCACTTGAAGACTCACCTTGTCGACGGCGGTGGTTATTTGAACCATTAGTGGATATCCCCTTCCTATCTACGTCAGTTTGTGATCTTCCAAACCGATCTTTAGAAGGATGAGAGGACAAGTCTTCGTGCTGCTTGACATCATATGGCGTACGTCGACGTGCCCTAGGGGAAAGCGAAATAGACTTCCTACCCTTTTCTTTATCACGCTCTCTACTCCTAGAACGTATCCTTTTTTGCCTTGAATCTTCATGACTAACATGTGTCGATTCCTTCTTCCCCTTTTTCTCTGAAAATTCAGGGTCATGCCATTTTCCTGAGCCATGTTTCTTGGTTGCATTCCTGTCTCTACCTCTCTCATCATCCTCATTTTGATTCCTCCTTTCCCTATCTTTCTCATGGTTTCCTCTGCTTCGGTCAGCATATCTTTCCTTCCCCACCGCATCCCTGGAATGTCTCTTCTCAGCTCCATTTCTAGAATCATCAGTTATGCGCTCATCACTTTTTCTCTCTCTATGGACCCCTCTGTTATTATCTTCACTTCGGTATTTCTTTTTGCTTTCTTTTTCAGATATCCTACTTTCTCTATCTGCAGTCCTGTCCTTTTGTCCTCTATCTCTAGAATGCTGCTTCTCATATTCATCTTCAGAATCATTGGTTGACAAATCCTCAGTTTTCCTCTTTCCATGAACCGATCCATCACTCTTGTCTCTCCTAGCTTTATCATTGACGACATTTCTTTCCAGTGTGACTCTTGATTTGGTTTCAGAGTCAAGTCTTCCTTTATCTTTAGCTTTCCCCAGCTTGCCTTCTTTGGTAAAAGAATCAGTTTCGTTGTTCCTACTACTTACCTTCACAGAACCCTCCGAAGCATGTCGTACAGCACTAGGTACAGAATCCTTGTTGAATTTATCTGCCTCCAAATGATCAGAAATCATCTCAACAATGTCTTTCCCCAAAACGTGGCCTGATACGCCAGCCACCCCTTTACCACCATCAGCATGTTTTTTCTTGTTTTTCCTTCTAAGCATTATCTCATCAAAACTCAAAGGTCTCGTCCGAGCAGCAGTTCCATCATTGTACTTATCCTGGGAAACGTCACCACTCTTTTCATATTTCTCCTTATGATGATTATGTCTGCCCATCCTGCTCCACACTACTGATGTTCCAATACAGAAAGGTCCTAGAGTGGAAAAATATCTGAATCAGTCCGCAAAAAAAATGAGATGATAAACTTACAGGCTTTTTAGGGCGGAAATAAACATTGAGCCAAAGATCAATTAAAATTGCTAATAGAAGCACCTCAATCTCTTCAATAAGCTGCAGCTCTGGCACTCACTTTTTTTCACCTTAACGAGTTTTCAATATAGAACAAGAGTAACATTATTTAGCAATAAATAGTAATTCATTTTCAGTTTTTTTATATATAAGCAACAAGAAATTGTAATTGATCACTGGAAAATGTTTATTGACAATAAAAAGGGAAGGAGATAAATATTCCAAAATTTCAATCTTTCAATTCTTCTATTTGCTTCCGAACAAGCAACGTTTATAATGTATCCTAGTACCTACAAGGAAACGTTTGAAGTTATGTATCATAAAACAATTTAAAGAACATGCGAAAAGAAATTTCCACACAAGCAAGACATGATGGTTTCTGTTTTATAAACCTGACCTACTATATGGTTGTTTGGAGTGTTACAGTAAAAACATATTTAACTAACAAGAATAAAAAATAAAAAGGAAACAGTAACAGTTATTCAATTTCAAAGGTCTTTATTTCTCTCTCTAAAAAGAAAACAAATGAAAAACAATTGAAGAATTTACATATACTTTAGTTAAATTCACAACAAGAAAGTAACAACCATCAAGAAAATATATTCATAATTGACATTGTTGTAAAATGTTCGGCAACAGTCAAAATTGCCTAACCAAATATACCACAACAATATCTCATACATATTTTACACTATAGGAGAATGCTCAATCTTCATATCTCTAATATGTATATGCAACAAGAAAAGTACGTGCATAGAACAAACCCTCGAAATAATAATTGAGATCAATCCAAAATAAACATCAAAATCATAAATAGGAGTTACTGACCCAAAATGAGAAAGTTATCAGACGAGCATTGCATAAAATAGCCATGGGGAACCGGCAGGGGGGTGGGGGAGGGATATTAAGCAGAAAATTTTGCACTAAACAGAAATAAAGAACAAGATACAAATTCAACACACAAGTTATGTACCGAAGTAACACATAACAAGGTCTGTAATCATAATAGACCAAAGAAATTATCAAGTTCGCACGTTTAGAAACACAGAAGGGTCGACTATAAATCTATTTGTTTACAAATTACAAGAAAATGTTAACCTCTTACAAATTTTTAGTCTTAAAGAGTGACGAAACGATGCAGTGTATTTCAATATTAGTGCAAAAAATAATTATTACGGTAAAAATTAAGAATGCGAATCCAATCAAATACATGACTCTACTCGTGTGCGATTTCTATTTCGACATGGTACCCTGCAAGTATCAAATTGACGCATCAGAAAGTGAACACGAGGAGACAGTTACCTCGGAGAAGTCAAATCAACGCCGGAGATTCAGCAGGGAAACGGAGATGGTACCGGAGAAATTTGCAGAGCAGAAAGAAAAAATGGCTACAGGGAAATGTTTTGGTACAGCCCTAGGGCTTGATTCGGAACGATGGGAAACCTAGAAGATATTATCTATGATTTAATTTACCATTTTGCCCTTTACTCGGGAGAGCAAAAGGGAAGAACTACTTTATGACACTCTGTGGTCAAATTAAACTTTAGTCTTTTAAAAATAAAAAAGTTTGCTTTTAAATATTAAAAAAAAAAAAATCCATCTTTATATTATAAAAGATAAAAGATTAATGAGTAGTTAGCACCGGGGACCCAGCCACATGTCCGTTCTCGTAGTGATATGGATGATTTCTGAAATTCGCAGCACTACGTTGGAACATATGCCGACTACGGCTCCTCCCTAGAATCTCCTTTGCACCCAGGGAAGAGTAAGGTGCCCCGCAGGGACATATCACCATGAGCTCTACGTCATGCCTTAGACGGAAAATTTCAGGGACTCAGCCGTTCACCTTAATCGGCTCCCCATTTCAGCTCGCTTCTTTTCTAGGACTCCACAAATCTCCACTCTCCTCCACCAACTCACCACCACAAGACTGATAGAGACCCGCGGGCATCGCCAAATGGGCTCAAAAGCCCAAGCCTAGTGATTATCTCCTAAGCGCCCTGGATTATTGGCCAAACACATGATTTCACCTAATTAACCGTGTTTAGGCCCACTAATTATCTCTAATGCCTATATATACCAAGGGCTATTGGTACGCTTCATTTTACGTGCGAATACTTTAAGTTCATTTATCTACTTGACGTATTTCTATACCTCTTCTCTCTAAGCTCTTATTCTCATGCCGGAGGGACTTCGTCAAGACAAATCCCGGGCCGAGCCTTCTGCAGGTACCATTCCCCGAAGAGCAAAACTCTAGGCATAGCAGGTCAGTCTCAAGACCCAGTACAGCTCACGTGAGGAATTTTCAACCGTTGACTCCACATCAACAAAATGATACCTATCACTCGACTGAACCATACTCGAGGTGTGTATCAATTTTATACCCCAATAGTTTGGCACCGTTTGTGAGAACCATGCAAAAACCTTTCCCGTTATCATTTTTCTCTACTCAGTTGAGCTTGGATGATTACAAGGTCTGGTCGGAAAGACAGACACAGGACAGAATAATCGAAAATATCGAAGACTCCAAGGCCACACACCCCCCAACTCCCACCAATGAGGATAACTGCCCCTCAAGACTAGGCAGGGCTATCTACCCTACCACCTAGGGTTGCGGGATAAACCTCGGGAACTGCAGAAGCATCTCAAATTGATCATCTCGAGCCAGATGGTCGAGTTCAAGTCATGGGTGCAGCTCCTCCTAGCCCGCCTGTCGCTGTCTCCCGCTCAAGGAGGACCAACTCTCCAAACTATAGGGCCCGATGAGCGACCCCTAAACTACAATTCGTATGGAATCTTCGAATGGGCGCATGCCCAAGGACCGCCCTCTGCCTAGAGACTATGAGTCTGCAGGACAAGAAAAGGCCCCCCAACAACGCCAAGATCCCTACCTCCTTCACTGCGTGTACATATAGTCAGGGACTTGTTAGCATCCCCCAACAGTCAAGCTCCCCATCGGTCAACCAAGTCCGATCCCAAGGGATGGCGCAGACATGAAATCGACTCCTACTCGCCTCTCTCCCGTCACTCTATGGCTCGAGCTACGAGCAGTCATATACGGGGGGAGCTCCGAGTAGGGGAAACCATGGACTGCTGTCTAGTTGACATAGAAGCCCGCCTCCAAGAGGTGAATGGAGGCCAGGTAGGACAAGGCATTATTACAAAGGTAAGGTCTTCGTTCGTAGAGAAAGTTCTGGAAGAAGTAACGCCGAGGCACTTTACTCACCCCCAGATGAGTCCATATAATGGGATATCAGATCATGTTGACTACTTGTTCATGTTTAAGTCTCATATGGACATGCATGTGGCCTTTGTAACCCTGCGGTGCAGAGCTTTTCCTATCACCCTCAAAGGTACTACGAGGTCCTGGTTCCAAGGTATAAGGCCGGCATCCATCTCCACCTTCAAGGAGCATGAACAGTTATTCCTGGGTCATTTCAACAGCTCCCAGTGGAGGCCAAAGACCATGGCTCATATCCTTTCTCTTTAGTAAGAGCCCATTAAATCTTAAGGAGACTACATCGAGCGCTTCAACCGAGAAGCAAATGCGTGCGACGACCTCCCTGAAAGTGTAGCACTGAATGCCTTTGTGGACGTGCTCCGACATCAGAGGTTGTCCTATAACCTCTACTCCAACCCTACTCTCACTCTCAATCAAGCTCTAGGCCGAGAAATTAGGTTTCATGGTGCTGACCTCCGTGCTGTAACTAGGAGGGAGAAGGAATGAGTTAACAAGCTAAGGGAACTAAGTGATAGATGTCTAGATCAAGCCCAAGGCTCAAGAAGATTACAAGATAAATGAAGATCAGGACCTATGCTAGGGGATAGGAAGCCACTTCTTCTCCCAGGGTGTCACCACCCAGGGTTTACTCTGCTCATGGCCTCGATAGCCGCCATCTTCGCAGAAAACTCAGGGCATAATTTCTTCTCTCTTTTTGCCACCCCTAAAAGGGGGCCGTTTGGGAGATCAATCAACAAGTACTATAAATTCCACCGAGACCGAGGCCACTAAAAAAAAAAAAAAAAAAAAAAAAAAAAAAAAAAAAAAAAAATTATTTCCTGTTCTGACAAGGGATTGAAGCTCTCATCTGAAGAGGCTATCTTAGGAACTATGTTTAGCGAGAAAATCTGGAGCAGCCCGGCAAGGATGAACCTCGAGAAGAGTCTCAGTCCAAGAGAAGATAGGAGTATCGCGACCGTCCACCACCCTAGGGGGCTGAGGCCGGGGGTGATCACCAACACATAGATGGTAAAATCAACATCATTTATGGAAGATTCAGCTTGGGACCTACAAAGTCATTAGGGTCACACGTTCGAGTGCATACAATCTTAAGACAGAAGAAAGTGTGCCGCTTAGGCACCCGCGAAATGTTGACCACCTGAAACACAACTTTTATAGGGAAGATCTACTTTTGTGAACAATTTCCAATTTGTACAAAGTATTCCAATTTTACTTATCAAAATAAAGAAGGTGTTTTGTACAATGTTCCTTGTGTTTTCCCAAATAAAAAATATTTCAACCCGCCTGAGTTGCGGATGATTTTCTAGATCAACATCCCGACTCCCAGTATTACGAATGATTTTACTCAGCAACATTCTGACCCCTTGAGTCGTGGATGATTCTCCAGATCAACATCCCTACTCCCGGCGTTGCGGATGATTCTCCATAGCCTCATTCCAAGTAGTTCTCCACAAGCCTCATCCCGGTGCTCAGCATCGAGGGTAACAACCAAACCCTTTGCGGAGGTCAATAGTCCATACTCAGGGAAAGACCAAGGTCATCCACCAAGGGCGGGGCATTGATCGGGTCAGAGGGCCTGCAACTAAGTACCTCTCCCCATCAGTCGACTATAAGTCCGGTATTCTAAAAGAAAATGTGCTCCTGCATGGATTAAATGGAGATAACCTGAAAGAGTTCTTGATTGAATCTAACTATGGAGAACTCCCCGATGACTAGCCACGGGGGACCAACCACGGTGTTGCACCTCTATAGACTGAGAGGACCAGGTATCTTGGGAAACTCTTCTCCTAAGTCCACGAAACGATTTCCTTACAATTAACTTGTGTCTCAGATTGGGAGCTCGTGGTCCATGGTCCTAGACAAAGATGAGAAGTTTTTTCAAAAAAAATTCAAAATTTTACAACTCTGAAAACAAGACCAAGAAGAAAGCGAAGTGGCAAAAATGTCGGAATAAAGTAGTAGACTATAAAGTACCCTAGCTATGCCACTTAGAATCTTACACGCTCATGCGCAAAAAAACAATAATAAGTGAAAATGAGTCTACAAAATCCTAAGTACTGAAGAAGCAACGGTTCAAAGCTTAGTCCTCCCCGCCCTCGTCTTGGGTGGCGTCCGTGCGAGAAGAAGTAACGTCAATCTCGCCCCTCTCAAGGGACCCATCGTTAGCATTGTCCTTCCTAGTATCTCTCTACTGCCTTTGTGCTTAGCACCATCCTCCGGCTTTGAGAACTTCATCTTCATAGGGCCGGTAGGGAAATCTGGTTGCAAATAGTGGATAGCCATCATTGTGGTCTGGTTCCCTGACTCCAAGGAGTCATTAGCTATCTTCTCCTGGAACTCTAGATATTCAAGGTCCTTCATTCACCATTCTACCGCCTTCAGTTAGGTCTTCTCCTTAACCCCGATCAACGGAGTCCCGCTACTTTTGCTCTCAATCATGATCATGTCAACCAGGAAATTAAGGTTCTAGCGGTCAACATAGCATCCGAGGTTCTAGGACCAAACAACAATAAGGCTAGCTTGGAGACTATCCTCAACCTTGTCATTTTTTCTGAATTGTGGATCAATAAGATTCCAACTCGGCAATAGACTTGCTTTTCTGGGAAAAACTAATTCACCAGCCCAATGAAAGAAAGTTAAGGGAAGAAGGTGGAAGATCAGAGGAGCTCCGCTATATGGCCTCCGACTAGAGCTCCGCGGGAGACGTCTAACTCTCCAATCTTTGGTCTCCTACTGGAGCTCTCCAGCATCTGAGCTCTTTACTCTGTTCTTTGACAAAAGCTCTCCACAACACAAATTATGGGTGGTTCAAGTGACAGGCATTGTAAGACTGTACAAGTTTGAGTTTTGCATTGTTTAAAGATTAACGGTAAAAAAAAGCACCACTCATAGGAGCGTCTCTTAAAGCTTGCCACCCAAAATCTCTTCACTCAAGATAGCTCGTTAACGGGTTGAGAATCATCATTCAGAATTCTACCTGACAGTGGTTCACTCAGAATCTCTTTGCACAAGATTGTTTACTAACAATTCAGAAATCTATCGCCCAAAATTCCCAAAGGGTCACCCATCTCGAAATTGCTGCTACTCAAGCACGCTTAACCGCAGAGTTTAGAAATCTATCGCCCAGAATTCCCAAGGGGTCACCCATCCTGAAATTGTTGCCGCCGAGCACACTTAATCAGGGAGTTCAGAAATCAATCGCCCAGGAATCTAACCTCCTGAAGCTAGCAGCTTGACCCCAGTAGCTTGACGTTGATAGTTTGACCCTTGCAGCTTATCTCCCAGCAGCCAGGAACTTTACCCTGGCAGCTTAACCTTAGCAGCTCGTCTCCCAAGAGACAATAACTTGACCCCAGCGGTCCGCCTCCCAAGAGCCAGCAACTTGGCCCCAGCGGTCCGCCTCCCAAGAACCAGCAACTTGACCCCCAAGAGCCAACATCTTGCATCCCAGGAGCTAGGAGCTTGACCTCCAGGCATTTGTCTTCCAGGGGATGGCTACACAAGATTCTACCTATCAAGAGAGCCGCCCAGAAGATTTGACAGCCTGAGCTCTAGAAAATCGAATAAATTTAAGGTTGTCTTGCCATGCTACCTAACCTCGGACCCTGTTCGTATGAAGGCCTATTTCAAATTCGCTTCTCATAAAAAGTTAAGCATGGGAAAAGTGTCATCCTAAAAATCAAAGAAATTCGGAGTTGCCCTGCCGTGTTTCCTGACCTCGGACCCCATCCATATGGGAGCCTATTTCCAATTAGCTCCTCAAAGAAAGTTAACGTGGGAAAAGTGTCATCCTGAAAATCAAAGAAATTTAGGGTCGCCCTATCGTACTACCTGACCTCGGATGTACATGGGCCTATCTTGAATTCACTCGCCAGAAAATGTTATTTGTTGGAAACATATCGACTATAGGTATTTCTCATACTTCAAAGTCTCCAGGGATGCCTGTTCCAGCCAAGAATTGATACCCTTGACTATCTCGCTTCCCTCGCTGCACAGGGCTAAGAGCAATTGATAAGGGTATTTTCGAGCACCACTAAGTTACCACCTAGGACCCAGCCACGTGTTCATCCTCGTAGTGACATAGACGCATTCCGAAATCCGCAGCGCCACGGTGAAACATACACCGACCACAACTCTTTCCTAAAATATCTTTTACATCTAGGAGGAGCAATGTGTCCCGCAGAGACGTGTCACCCTGAGCTCTGCGTCGTGCCTTAGACAACCAACTTCAGAGACTAAGCCGTTTACCTCGACCGACTTCCCATTCCAGCTCGCTTCTCTTTCAGGACTCCACGGATCTCCACTCTCCTCCACCAGCCACCACCACAGGCCTAACAGAGGCCCGCTGGCTTCGCTAAATGGGCCCAAAAGCCCAAGCCTAGAGATTATCTCCTAAACGCCTTGGATTATCAACTAAACACATGGTTTGACCTAATTAAAAGTGTTTAGGCTCGACTAATCATCTCCAACGCCTATATATACCAGGGGCTATGCAAGCCTGAGGTACACTTCATTTTATGCGCGAATGCTTTGAGTTCATTTGTCTACTTAACACATTTATGTACCTCTTCTCTTTGAGCTCTTATTCTCACGCTGGATGGATTTTGTCGGAACAAATATTTGCCTGAGTCTTTTACAAGTACCACTCCCCAAAGAGTAGGACTTTTGGCACAGCAGGTTAGTCATCCCAAGACCTAGTATAGCTCATGTGAGGAATATTCAGCCATCAACTACACCTCAGTAAAAGAACACATGCGACCTGAATGGACCATACTCGAGGTGCATACCAATTTTATATTCCAACAAAGATCGATACACAAGAAATTGAAACATACTTTTGATTTTTACCCCAAAAAAATTAACAAATTATTTTTTTCTAATTTAAAAATAAATAAATTGTAAAACCTTACCTGAATTATTAATCTAATCAATATAACTAGTGGTGTCTAATTATTTCAGTTGTCAGCATATGTTAACTTTTATAATTCATTTTAAACCCTTATATGGATCAATTATATTTTTGTTCGCCAAATGTCTTTTCTTAAGTTAATCACATGCATTTTCTATGTCAAAGTTACTCAATAAATTTTGAAATTGATGATTGTTTGTTTTTTTACAATCTTAATCTAATTAGAATTTCTGGGCACCATTTCTTAATATATAATGGCATTTGAGACATTCAATCCACCACTCAACTGAGCAGCATCCACATCAATATCATAACTAGTAAATTTTTGAATTCAATTAAGGCTTTAAGTACCCATTTAGAAACTTCAATTCATGATTAAAAATTCAAATTGAGTTTGGCGTTTCTGAACCACATTCAAAGAACTCCAATAAACCGAAAATGATGAAATTCAGTATATAATAAGAACCCAACAAAATAAGTAGAAGTTAAAAATAATTTTAATTTAATAAAAAATAATTGTAGATACGGCATTTTGACCGTTCCGCAAAAAAATTATTCTTTATTTTATTTTTATTTTCAAAAAAATAAAAAAATAGAGAAAAAAAGAAAATGAAAAAAAGAAAAGATAGATAAAAGAAAAAAAGAAAAAAAAATAAAACTAAAAAAAAAATGGAAAAGAAAAGATTTCCTTATTGAAATGAGATTAGGTTTTCTTTTCCCTTTCCCTTTAAATTTTGTTTTCTTTTCCACGTCGAATTGGGACTAGGGTTTTCTAGGATTTTTCACTCCACATCCTACCTATAAATAAGACCCTCCTTCTCATAGTTTAGACACAAAAAAAAAAAAAAAAAAAAAAAAAAAAAAAATCAGAGAGAAACCCTTCGGGGACATTAAGAAATTGAGAGAAAAAAAAAACCCTTAGAGAGTGATTCTCATCGTAAACCCTTTCGGAAAGCTGTCTGCGTGAGAGAAAAGCCCGAGCATCGGGATTCTTGACCTAGAATAGATATTTTTTTCTAATTTTTAGTTCTTTTTTCAGTTTACTTTGTTCTTTTCGCAATTTAAATTCCTGCAAGCTTTATTTTTTTATTGTCCGATGACTCGATGAAAAATGCCGGAATAAGGTTCTTCATTCTCAATCTGAACCTTTAAGCGTTTAGATGAGGACACCCGTATCTCGTTGTTTTTTTGTTTTTTTATTTTATTATAATAAAAAGAAAAACTAAAAAAGCAAGTCGCCCGATAATCCGATGAAAACGTTGGAGTAAGTTTCTCATGCTTAAACCTAACTCTGAGCGTTAGATGAATGATGTTTTATTATTTATTTTGCTGTATTTTTTTTTTTTTTTTGTATTTTTATGTATTTTTTTAATATTAATTTTAATTTTATTCTTCTTATCAAAACCCTAAAAAATAAAAAATAAAATAATAAAATATTTTATTGGTAGGAATTAATCCTTACGAGCCTTAAATTGAATCCGACGATTCGATAAATCGTGAAAAAGTTTTCCGTGACCTCGTTTTCATTCCCCAACCCGAGTGGAATTTAGAAACGAATGGTTTTAGGAAATCTCTTCCATCGGTAGATTTTTCGTGAGATTTCGTTTAAGTTTCGAAAAGATTAATTTCAACTAAATTGTTTTTGCGAATCCCCCTCGATTCTCATATTCATAGAATTTGAGAGAATTTCAAATCAGAACTTCTTTAAATTAATCAGACAAACTCAAAGTAGATTTTTTTTTTGCAACCACTTAATATATTTATTTCTTGCATTATTTAGACGGCATGTTTAGTACATTTTTATTACTCACACATTTTTTTTCTACACATGTTTTTTTTTTTAATTTCATAAATTTATGTTATTTTTTCATATCTAGTCATGACACGTGCACCACTTACGTTTTTGGTTATAATTAAATCATTGTCACATATAATCAAATTAATTCACGTAGTATTCATATCAGTTAGCATTGACATATTTAAATTAAACCATTTAGTTCTTTTTTGGTCATTTTTGCATATAAAATTTTAGTTTTTGCATTCATAGTTTCATATTTATTCACTTATTTGAGTTTGCCCATTTAAAATAAAGAAATCTGTAGGAAACATATATGAATACCCCCCGAGGATCATCTTTGTCAAATCCTTAATATTCGATAAGAGATTATACCGGGGGTACATTTCCAAAAATTCAAAAACTTGTCCCACCTTATTTGTGAAAATACCAAAAAGATTTTATAAGAAGGAAATAATTTTAAAATAAAATAAAATATTTGAACTAAACTAATTGGACTTAATTTGACATAATATACCATTTCGGACGGGCGTCTTGGGATGCCTAACACCTTCCCCGAGCGTAACCGACTCCCGAGCCTTTTAAATGAATCTTTGGTTTGATTGTATCTTTTTGGAGTCAAATTTTGCTTAGGCCATTTAAATTATTTTTTCTAAAAATTCGGTGACCTAGCACACCATTTAAACCCAATGTTAGGTGGCGACTCTTTATTTTTTTTAAAACAGCCTAAGTATGTTTTTGAGAAAACCGGCGCTTTAAAAAACCCCTCTCCTTAAACTTAATTATTATTTAATATTTTTTTTCTCTCAAAAAAATGGGGTGCATCAATAATATATTCATACAATTACAAACCAAAATTAATTATTACAAGCTAATTCATACTTCTTTTTACCAAAAAGAGTTTACACACTTCATGGAGAAAATATAAATTATTTTGAAAAAAAAAATACAAACTATTATCAAACTAGGACATGAAAATCTCATTATTTTTAAGAAGATTCAAGTCCTTTGCGGTTGGCAATGCCTTGAGATTGGTGCAATTGATCTTATTTTAGACTTGTTCCCTCCATCATACAATAGCTTGATTTAGTCCTTTAATTCACACTAACTTTGCACAAGTAGAACTCAAAACTCCATCAAAAAAATATATTTATTTGCCAAATATAATTATGTATATATGAAACAAAAGACTTGTAGGATGCTCTATTTGTAGGCTCTCAAAATACACAAGATTAAAGACACCAAATAAATTAAAAATGTAACAAAATATCAAAGGTCTTGAAAGTTACAAGCATATATGTAAAGACACCATGAAGGGAATACTAATCCATTAAGATAATGGGAGACTCTACCTCCACAACTTATAAAACTTTAAAATAAATAATTCAATATGTATGTATGTGTGTGTGTATGTATATATATATATATATATATATATATATATATATATATTAAAATATACCAATATGTTTCCACTCATTTTAATATAAAATAAAACTATTGGGAAAAGAGGGATCAACATGCATCATGAAGGTGTGCTCTGCATTGAACCTTCACCTAGTGAAACAATAATCTCTACCTCAGAATCAATAACAGTCTCAGACTTGAATTATGACTTTGTAAGGGAAACAAACAAATTATCACTATCCATACATGATTTTTCAGGTGTTAATATGAGTTTTATTAGCTAGCACATGATGGCCTTGTGTTATCCCATTGTCATATGTGTTTTTTAGAATAACTTAATTCTCATAGGAAGCGGTTCCACTTCTACACTTATATAGGTGATATTGGACAATGATACTCTTGTAATGACAATACCCTACTCATAAGAGATACAAATTACATTAAGAATTCTTGAAACTCATTCCTCTAATCATTACAGGATATATGCACTCACATCATAAGGATAAAGCATAATAAAGTAGTGCATTTTTAACGCTTCATATGATTTTTTTCCTTGAACCTGGTTCTTAGGATTTTTAGCGGTTGAAAAGGAAATTGACTTCGTTAATTTGGATTGGAGCAAACATGCAATACACATGGAGGAAGCTGCATGATTTTGCAACATGAGCTTCTTATCCCTATATTGGTTATCCTCATACGTAACTTACTATAGGAGGGGCTTTAACCCATCCCCCTTGTTATATTCTAGACCTTTTTTCTCTAATCAAAACCTTTGTTAGTGGATCTGTGAGATTATTGTTGGCCCAAAGAGCTATCCAAGAAGGGGTGAATTGGTTAGTTACAAAAATTTAACAATTAAACACTTAAACACAAGTAATTAATTTTCAAAATCAATTACTATCTTTATGCACTGCGGATATGTGTTTAATACTAAGTACACACCCAAATACAAGATAAAAAATAAATTAATGCAGTACACAAGAATTATCCAGGTTTGGTTAAGCTAGTCTTGCCTACGTCTAGTCCCCCGAGGTCCAGGGGGATTTGTAATCCACTAAACCCTTAATTCTTTTACTATGTAAGAACCAAACCCTTACAACTCACGATTCTTTTACAGACTCATAATCAACCTTTACAATTTACCTTTTTTAAGGATTAAGGATGAACCCTATCTTTTTATCAGGTTAAAGAAAAATCTGACTCTCTCTCACTTATCCTTTTCACAGGGAATGATGAACCTTTACAAATCAATTAAAACAATTCAATTGCAGGATGAATCAAAATCTAATTCTTTTCAAGGGAAAAGAATAGCCTAACTTTTTTGTAGGACAAAAATCAAACCCTATTTTTTTTCACAGGAAAAATATCAAAATCTAGCTACCCTGACTAGACACCGTCCCAAACGTGTCTAATTCACTCAAACTCACAAATACAAAAACTGCAAGTTTTTACCCACAAGGAGCTTCTACCACCTCAATACGAAAATATTTAATTAATGCCTTGGATAATTATTACGTGATAGACACAATGTGAGGCAATTCAAATCTGATTAATAAATAATGTGGGTAGCACAAATTTAGCACATAATCAGATAAATAGGTAAAAATCGCTTAAAAAGATTTTCAGGGTTTCAAGTTAAAAATAATTTTTCTAACAATCCTAAACCAAATAATCAAGATAAATATAAGTTTAAAGCAAATAATAAAACTTGGAAGGATCTCACCAAGAAAACATCGAAGTCAAAGATTGAATCACAATTAGAACCCAAATCGATAATGCCAATCAGTTACCAATTGTTCTTGATGTATGTAACTCAATTCCTATAGGTTTATATTAATAGACCAATTACTAGCCCTCCAACGGCTAGTTTCTCAAGTATATGCCACTTAATGATACTCTTGGACCCCATATATAATTACGTTTTATTTCAGGTGTATTTCACTTAAAAATAACTTTTAATTATCTCATTTAAGTCCATAAAACTATTCTCAATTTAAAACCATAGAAATAGGAAGTATTAAACTATTTAAATTAGGAGAATCTCAAAATATATGGAACATATCAATAGGCATAACATAATAAGTTGTTGATAGTTCAATTAAGTTGAAATCTCCAAAATCCCTCTCTTGTAATAATAAAACATGGATAGTTTTTTACTAAGAGACAAAATCACCCAAAATCTCAACTGACTTAGTCAGTTGACCGAATCCAGCAGTTCGGTTAACTGACCTGTCTTGCTCCCAATATAACCGTTGGCTTAAAGCTAGTCGGTTGACTGATGACACCCAATCGGTTGACTGATTGGATCAATGTGATCCATTTTCCCACCAATTCATCTACTAATTCAAACAGTTAACCGATCCTCTTTATTCGGTTGACTAATTGGATCAGTGTGCTCACTTCCTTCGCCAATTTAGCTACTGTTTCAAATGGTTGATCATCCAATTTCAAATGGTTGACCGACTGGATCAGCAGTACTTCATTTTAACTGCAAAACTCACTGTTTGATTCAGTTGACCGATTGCTTTTCTCGATTGACCGAATTGACCCGAAAGTATTTTCCAATTAGGTCAATTATCAAATTTATTTCACATAAGGAGTACATACGATACCTCATTTTAGGATCTTAAACTTATCACTTCTTAACATGACACACATATAATTAACTTATTCTAAGTGTTGTGTGTAATCCTAATTCAGATTGCATTAAGAGTATATAAGTAGAAAGTTGTTTACACTTATTTTTCCTCAAGGTCTTCAAAACTCTTCAAATCTTCATTACGTCCATCTTGCACCCTTTATGTTTTTTTCATAGGTCTTCTTCTTAATCATATGCATAAAACTATAAATCTGAAATACTCGATAAAACCATTGGTTCCACCAAAAATATCAATACTTAATTGTTCATCAAAACCTTGGATTCAACATTCTCTCCCTTTTTTTATGATGACAATTAACTTTGATATTTTCTTCAATAAAAAATGTAACTACGCTCTCCCTAAATCCGAGGACATGTATTTCAACTCATTTAAGCATAAACATGAAAACATAAGCAAACAATAAAGATATTCAATATAAGCCCAATTAATCAATAATGATATTTAACATTATAAGACCAATTAATCAGTAATGATATTTGTTGGCCTAGTGGAATACCCAAGAAGGGGGGTGAATTGGGTAATTAAAAAATTTCAGAGAAAAAATAATACTTCAAAAACCAAACAATTAATTTTATCCTAAAATTAATTATTATCTTTATAGCAGCGGATAAGTGTAATAAGCTCTAGGTGCACACCCAAACAACACATGATAAAATAAAGGAAATAAGCAATGCAGTACACACCAATATATCCTGATTCACCAAGCTACTCTTAGCTAATCCAGTCCTCCAAGCCCCACGGAGATTCGTACCCACTAAACTCAAAATTCCTTTACAGGTAGGAACCAAACCCTCACAATGATTATTTTCACAGGCTCAGAATCAACCTTTACAAATTTCTTTTTCCAAACTCAAGAATAACCTCTACTTTTTACAAGCTCAAGAATAACCTAATTCTATTATAGGGAAAATCACAATCTAATTCTTTTTATACCTTAGGCTCAAGAATCAAAACCTCACAAAAATACTCCAACTATCTTTTTCCCAGGTAAAGATGAACCTTTACAAAATCACTCACAATTAATTCTATAAAGGAAGAATTAACACCTCAATCTCTTTATCGGAAGAGATTGAAACCAAGCTACCCCTGATTAAATACTCTCAATAGTACCTAATCCGCACACAACTCACCAATTACAAAAAATGGTAAGTTCTTCCCACTCGAAGCTTCTACCACCTCAGATTTAATTAATACTCAATTAATATTCCGATACTAGTGATAGAATTAATGTAAGAAAACAAATATCTGATTATAAAAATAATACGGGTAGCACAAAATTGAGCACGTAATCAAATTATCACACAAATCGTTTTAAAAGAATTTTTATGCTTTTAAAGTTCAAAAACGATTTCTCATACAATCAATTTACCAAGCAATGATGATGATAGCAATAAACTCAATTAATAATATGCTTGGAACACTTTCACCAAAAAAATATATAAATCTGATTATGATAAATATGAATAACACACAAATAAATATGTAATCAGATTTTCACCAAAAATCGTTTTAAAATATTTTTATGCGATTTAAAGTTTAGAAAACGATTTTATCAAGATCTTATCAACCAAGCAAATATCTATAAATAAATATGCGATAAAGATTAATAGCTTGAAAAGATCTCACCCGGATAACACTGAAGAATAATAGATTGAAACGTTAGACAGCTCAAATCGGTGACGCTTACACAATCAGCGCTTTAACTCAAGAACACATCAATAATTGATATCACAATTTGATCCCTCAAAATAAATATCAGAATGATGACTCTTATAAAAGCTTATGAACTAAATAATTCTTGATATGGTGTCCCACATTGTGTGAAATCCGCAGGTATTTTTATAGGCATTTAAAACAAGCTCTATAACAGCTAATTTCCACAAGATATGTATTTTAAAATCACCTATAGACCCCATATATTAATACCTTTTATTTAAGGTATATTTCACTTAATAATAGCTTTTAAATCTCTCAATTAAGTCCCCCAAATATTTTCCAATCTTAATTAAATAGAATAAAAGCAATTATATGTACCAAATTGAGAAACATTTAAACTTAATGAACCAAATCAATAGGGATTAAATAATAGGTGTAGCATATTTTGAATATCATAAATCCCTGAAATCTCTCACAAATCCCAATAAAAAACAGCTACTTTTAGATATGAATTCGGAATCCACAATATCCTGAAACTGCGCCATCAGTCGACCGACCAGTCGATCGCTAGATTCAGGATGTAGCCAAGCCAAAGTTTTGTGCCCATCGGTCGACCTATCTGTCGACTTAGAGATTCAGAGAGTTCCATTTTCCTTCACCGGTCGACCTACCTATCGACTTAGAGATTCAGAGAGTTTCATTTCTCTTCACCAGTCGACCTACCTGTCGACTGATAGATACAGAGAGTTTCACCTATTTTATTCGGTCGACTTACCAGTCGACTTATGCATGCTGGATATTTTTTCTAAACTCTCTTTTAATACATTGTCATTTACGTTTTCGCCCCTTTAACCATTTTATTTTCTTAATTAGTTTCATTAAATACTTAACTCCAATTTTAATCAATTATAAATATTTCGTTTTCAATTACACATAGGAGCAAATAATTCAACTAATTTAGGATCCTATCAAACACACATAATAATAAAATCATTTTTGTGTCGTGTGTTATCCTCATCGGGATATTAAGAATTGAAATTAACCTAAATTGTTTTCCCTAATTTATTCAAACTCTTAAACATTCATTGTCTTTGTCATCATCATTTAGCATCCATTCATAATTTGTCATCGTATTTTCATCATTGGAACTAATAAATTGAAACACTTAATCAAATCATTAGTTCCACCAAAAACATCAACGTTTAATTGTCTATCAAAAGCTTAGGATGAACAATATTCAACATAAAAAATATCAATACTTAATTGTTCATCAAAATCTCGAATTCAGCAATCTCCTCTTCTTCTTTTTTTTTTTTTTTATTTTTTATTTTTTTATGACAATTAACTTTGATATTTTTTTCAATAAAAAATATAACCACGCTCCCCCTAAATCCGAGAATAGGTATTTGAAATCATTTAAGCATAAACATGAAAACATAAGCAAACAATGAAGATATTCAATATAAACCCAATTAATAAATAATGATATTCAACATTATAAGCCCAATTAATCAATAATGATATTCAACATTAAGCCCCATAATAACTCATCCCTTTAATTAATGCAATACTTAGGCAAACAAATCCCTAAACATCAACTAACTCATTAAACATCAATTTTCCTCTTTGTCATCTCAAAAAGTGGGGACGGAATAAAGTTAGTCTTTATTCCCCTTGATAAAAATTCTTAGAAGAATTCATCTTTAAAAGATCATAAAACCTTGATTTTCAACAATAAGAATTAAAACTGTTTCCAATTTTACTATATATATGGATCATCATAAGAAATAAATATTAATGCATAAAAGATCATTCCTAGATAATAGTTCACCAAATTAGATTGATTATCACTTAATCCTACTAAGTCTAGATCAAGTACCATAATTCCTAAATTAACTATTATAGACCATAGTACTCCGATGAGACATGTTCAATTACATAGCCAAAATACGATATTACATATATTCTAATGGGGACCTTATCCTATAAACGGATAATATGGTCCCAATGGACTGGTAGCTAGGAGTATTGACCTCTGGGTTGTATGCCTGAGCTAGAAGGCATCTGCTAATAATACGATGTGGATGGTCCTGCCCTGAAAGTCCTACTACCGAAAGTCCTCCAAAGGACTATTTTCCCTCGAAAGAAGTCTGCCCACTCTACTGCTATTGAGCACTGTACTGCTGTTGACCTCTGAATTACTGCTGACTACTGTACTATTGGTTCTGCATGAATAAGAACATTTGTTCTATGTTACTCATGACTCTTCCGAACCCAGCTTCCATTGTACTAGTCAACTTTCCATATCCACCTTCTATGGACACCCTTATCTTTGCTATATTGTCCCATATCCCGGACACTCTAGAATCAAGCACCTCAGTATATTATTGGAAGTCATCAAATTGACTCTGAAGCATGATGATTTTCTGATCCATGCTCAACTCTTCCTTATCTTCTTCTACATCCTCAATCATTCTATCTCTCTCTCTCTTTCTCTTTTCCTATTTTCTTCACCCATTTGTTTCTCTTGAACTCAAATCCCATCAAATAAAAACTGATCACATTTAACCATCCTAGGGTTATCGTGAGAAGTGCATTTTCTTCAAGATCACTGTCAATTTTGAAGTGGTCAAAGATTCTTTTAAGCCCATCACCATAGGGTGGTACTCTTGATGTTTTCTTCACTTGATATTCCATGTGCTCAAACATAATATAAGCCAAAACAAGATTTCTACCATCGATAATCTCATTCAGTAAATACAAATCAAACTCATTGATACTCGCATGACTTCCTCATCTAGGTACAATAGAATGAATGATTATTGAATGAATGAGATGGTGTTCAAGTGATAGTGACCCAGCTCTTCCATTAATTAATTTAAATTTATTCGTAACCTCACTTCTCTTAAGATGTCCTACAATCCATAAGGTAGTATTATAAGAACGAACATCTTCCTTTTTGAACTTCAAATTTTTCCTAAGATCTTCTATATCTAATTTAATTTCAACACCTTTAACAAACAACCTCAACTCTCATTCACCAATCATAAGATTATTGTAAAACATTTTTACCCAATGTGGCATCCACTCATTACTTTGGGTAAGAAAATAGTTCCATGCCATCTTCTTGACATACGTTTCAAGATTAATGTCCTTATTTTAGAGGGTGGCAAAATCAGAGGGTTCAGAGCATACAACGTTTTAACTCTTGATTTCATTTTTGCATTTTTTTTCATCCTCGTTACTTTGAAAGTTTATGGCATTAAACTTAGGTTTTCCTGGGCATGGTTATTTTACTTTACCTCTAGGTATTTTCTATCAACAATGAGTTTCAACAAGTGATTAAAGATCCGAAAACTTAAGAGGATGATGTCAAAATAGTAGGTCTACCGAAACCTTAAAGTAGAGATAAAAGACCAACCTTTTGATGAAATTTTTGCTTCAAAATGATAGATCTGAGCCCACAATCTTCTAATCCAAGCCAATATTTGAAGATCTCTTATAGATTTAGAAGGAACTATCTTAGGTAGTAAAGGGTTTCTAGAGAGAGAAATAAGGAATTCGAAATGGGAGTGAAATGAAGGCCTAAAGGGATATTAATCTCGTAACGGTCAATTGATCGATTGTTTTCGGTCGGATAACTGACCAGAACAGAGTCTTCACTTTACAGGCTCTGTTTTTATCAATTGACCGACAATTCCTATCGGTTGACCAACAGGAGAGTTTCGTCCTTAAATGCCACCTTGTCTTATTTGATCTATTTGCTATATTTTTATCTCTTATTTTGATCCATGCATATTATTTAAAATATTTTCACAGACACGCATACATGTTACAAATAAAATACTTTGAAAAATGTGAAGCATCGGGCTCTCTAACAAAATTAACATATTTGAATTTCAGAAAATTTGACATACTTAGTTTGTCCTTTGGAGCAGTTGGTGTGTGTACCTTTAGTGGATTTTTAATTTCAAGCTTGTTGTCATTTGAATCCGCCATTTCTTCTTTTGCTTGATTTACCATTTGGATTTCTTCCTTACGGACAATGAATTTTTTCTGAATTGGTTCAATAATGATATTTTTTCCTTTACAAGGTGCTTTAAGTTGTTTTCTCTCATTTTACGTTGTCACCACCTTATACGTGTTCTGTTATGATATTGGTTTCATGCCATTCTTTGAGGATAAGTATCAATTGATTCTATATACTAAACTTGCAGCTTTCCGAACTTTCCATTTTGCATATTTTGATTCATCCTCATTAGTGTGTTGAATCTGGAATCCATTCTTGGCATATAGTATTCATTGTACGTTCTTGGTTGATCAAATCTCCCATTTGTATCTGCATAAAATTTCTCTCATTGGTATCCAGTTATTTCTGGATCCGACCTGGTAACTATGCAACAAATAACACATTTTCTCAAAATGACCATACTTTGCACAATAAAAATATTTAGCTTTGTTAGCACGTTTCTTCAAATAATCATTATTCCACACGGGAGCACAATATTGATGGTGATATTGAGGAGCGGCTTTAGTGGTTTTTCAACAAGTTTAGTTTTCTCAATATTCTTGAATTTATCCACTACTTCGTTAAACTCCTTTTGAGTCTTTTCAAATGATCGGTCCAACAAACTAACGTTCACCTGTAGACCAAAAGTCTTTCATTCTTAAGAATTCAACAATCATTTTCAACAAAATGAATTTTCAAATGAGTTCTATCAAGCTCACACCTTGCATTATCCAACTCAATGTTCAAGGCCTCATTTACAGTTTCAAGATTCTTTTTTTTTAAAATCACTTTGCTGAAAATCATAAATATTATTTTTTAAAATTTCGTTATCTTCTTTAAGAGAATCGATTTTTTTAAGTAACTTACCAATTTCAGATAAAACATTTAAAAATTCAGCAGTTTTAAAATACTTGTCCAAATTCTTCTTCTTAAGAGATTTAGTGGTATTAAACTTTTTATTTTCAAGAATCGCAATCTTTTGCCCTAGTTTCAAATTTTCTTTTCCAGAAAATGTAAATAAAGCATCTCAATAGCCTTATCTACAGCCTTATTATCACAATGTTTATCATTCTCACTAATGGGACCCTGATTATCAGAGCAAGCAGGAAATTCGCTAATAGCATCAAGACAAGCAGATGATTCACATACAATATCATTATCAGGGCATTCCATGTAATCGTGTTTAGCTAAGATGTTAAGCTTAACCAGCTAAAATAAGTTTTGATATCAATTGCTGGTCCAAAACGCTACCTAAGAGAGGGTGAATTGGGAAGTTACAAAAATTTAACAAATAAACACTTAAACACAAATAATTAATTTCCCTAAATCAATTATTATCTTATACGCAGCGACTATGTGTTTAATACTAAGTACACACCCAAACACAAGGTTAAAAATAAATCAATGTATCATATAAGAATTTATCCTGGTTCGATCAAGCTAGTCTTGCCTACGTCTAGTCCTCCGAGCTCCACGAAGATTCGCAATCCACTAAACCCCAGATTCCTTTACCAAGTAGGAACCAAACCCTTACAACTTATGATTTTTTTACAGGCACAGAATCAACCTTTATAATTTATCCTTTTTATGGGTTAAGAATGAATCCTATCTTTTTATAAAGCTAAAAAAAAAAAACCTAACTCTCTATCTCACTTATCATTTTCACAAGGAATGATGTTCCTTTATAAATCACTAAAAAATAATTCATTTGCAGAATGAATCAAAACCTAATTCTTTTCAAAGAAAAAGAATAACCTAACATTTTTGCAGGATAAAGATCAAACCCAAATATTTTTTCACAGGAAAAAAATCGAAATCTTGCTATCCTGACTAAACACCATCCTAAATGTGTCTAATCCACTCAAACTCTCAAATTCAAAAAATACAAGTTTCTTCCTACAAGGAGCTTCTACTGCCTCAATACGAATCTACTCAATTAATGTCCCGAATAATTACTGTGTGATAGATATAATGTGAGGTAATTCAAATCTGATTACTAAGTAATATAGGTAGAACAAATTTAGCACAATCAGATAAATAGGTAAAAATTGCTTAAAAAGATTTTCAAACTTCTAAGCTCATAAATAATTTTTCTAACAATCCTAAACCAAGTAATCAAGATAAATATAACTTTAAAGCAAATACTAAAACTTGGAAGGATCTCACCGGGAAAACACCAAAGACAAAGATTAAATCGCAATTAGAACCCAAATCGGTGATGCCAATCAGCTAGCGCTTTAGATCAAGAACTTGAATAAAATCTCCCATAAAAATCTTAGCATAAATCTCACTCTTAGAAAAGCTCAAACTGATTGTTCTAGATTTATATAACTCAATTCTCGTAGGCCTATATTAATAGACAAATAACTAGCCCTCTAACGGTTAATTTCTCAAAGATATGGTACTTAATGACACTCTTAGATCCCATATATGATTAAATTTCATTTCAGATATATTTCAATTAAAATTAACTTTTAATGCTCTCATTTAAATCCATAAAACTATTCTCAATTTAAAACCATAGAAATTTGAAGTATTAAGCCATTTAAATTAAAAGAATCTCAAAATATATGGACCATATAGAGATAACATAATAGGTTATTGATAGTTCAATTAAGTTCAAATCCCCCGAATTCTTCTCTTGGAATCATAAAAAACAGATAGTTTTTGACCAAGAGACCAAATCAACCAAAATCTCAACTAACTCAGTCGGTTAACTAACCTATCCTAGTCACAATATAACCATTGGCTTAAAGCTAGTTAGTTGACTGATCACACCCAATCGGTTAATCGATTGGATCAGTGTGATCCATTTTCTCCACCAATTCATCTATTGACTTAAATAGTTGATCGACCTTCTTCATTCGAATGACTGATTAGATCAGTGTGCTCAGTTCCTTCGCAGATTCAACTGCTGTTTCAAATGGTTGACCTACCAATTTTAAACGATTGACTGACTGAATTAGTAGCATCTCATTTTAACTCCAAAGCTCACTGTTTGATTCAGCTGACCGATTGCTTTTCTCAGTTGACCGAATTGACCCAAAAGCATTTTCCAATTAAGTCAATTATCAAATTCATTTCACATAAGGAGTACATATGGTGGTGCGTAAATACATCGGTACTTTTACCGCAAGTATAAGGGTCAAGTTTTGGTAAAGATGGGGAGAGTAGGGGTATCGTGTCCACAGGGATTGGTTGAGATTATATCGATTACCGTGATTATCATGACCTAACTTTATCTAGGCAGCTAAAAATGTGTTTAATTAATTAATTAATACCAATACTAAGTTAATTAATCTAATTAAATTAACTATACTAATATTAATATGAGATGGTTAAGGGAAGTAGATTGCCTAGGGATTAACTTCATTTACTTAAATGTGTTTGATTTCGTTTAGTTTACGTTAACGGCATTCGACTTATCCGACAATCTCGGTTCGTAAACTCACTCTCCACTTCTCCCAAATATAAGACGAGTGAATACATGACTTCAAATCAACGAAGAAGTCGTCATCAATGTCTTAACGATACTAGGTCACGTGAGTCTCGCCCCAATGTCATTGATTGCACACTTTCCAACTCCCTCCCAGGTTATTGGATCGTCATGTTGTGTTTACCTTAATCCGAATTCGGGGTTACCTTTCCCGAGTGTCAAACCCCGTATTCTCTAATTATCTAAACAAGCATAATATTAAAGAATAACGGAAAACACAAGCAAAATACGAAGAACATCCATAAACGAAACCCAAACTCAAACAAAACTACATTTTCATAAATATATTGTTAATCCCTAAGACAATCCATGTTTAGCTAATGGTCATAACCGTATATACAATGTAAAACGAGCTAAACATGCTCAAACAATAATCCTAAGTTAAGAGATGAAGAGAGAAGCAAGAGAAACTAGACGTAGTCCAAAGATTTGTCGCTAAGAACATTCCAAGATCGCTTCTCCTTCGTTACAATGTGTTCTTCTCCTTAGGATTTGCTTGATCTCCCTAAAATCCTCTCAAAATATCCTCTAGTCTATGGAGGTGTGTCCTAAAAATAGAAAGGAGAGGAGAAGAAATAGGGAGCAAAAATATCCTAAAAATATCTAAATCTAGTACAGAGTGACCGTCAAGGCGGTGGGCATGTCGGTTTGATCTTCGCCGCAGCGGTGGAGGAGGCAGTGGATTCAGGACCTCTCTGCAGTTTCACCACCTAGGCGGTGGGATTCCATCATATTTAGGCGCCTCTCTGCAGTTTCACCACCTAGGCGGTGGGGTGCTGTTCAAAATATTGCCTCCGTGCATGTTTTCCCACTGTTCGTCCACCGTTCTTGATTCGATTTCATCGTTATTGATCCATTTTTGTACCTTTTCACCTCAAACACCTGATTTATACAAAAGCACATAAAAACATATTAAAACGTAATAAATGTACTCGAAAACTAATAATGTTCGATTTGAAAATAGATAGGTAATTTACACCTGTCAAATACCCCCAAATTCGGAATTTTGCTAGTCCTTGAGCAAAACACCCACACAATGCAAGAAAATATAACAACTAATTACCAAATAATAACTAAAAACACTTAAACAAAAATGTGTAAGTTTTGATTATCATCTACTGGCCAAACGATTTTCCCTCATTGGCCCCTAATCCTATCAAGTTCAAGCATAAATCATACCATATGATGTTCTAAAATTTCAATGATCAATAATAGTAAGCGCCATTCTAGATCTTGTTAAAGTGTGTGTGATTAAACTCAAATATACAACTATCCTTTGATTATATGGGATTATCCCTCAATAAAGTTCATGACTAAAACCTTTTAGGTATAGGGAATCCATACGCCTGACCCGGGATCTATTCTCCACTAATGTAGGCTCGGAGGTTCAAAAAGATCATTAGGACTTGGCTCTGTTTAAGACAAATAGCCAAGGGTAAATTGGAAGAGAAAACGGGTTAATGTTGTTAACTTAACGTTACCCAAGGCATATCACTTGGCACCCTCACACTTGAAACCCCACAGATAAAATTTAAACAACCCTGAACATATATTAAGAATGACGTACTTACTTGTAAAAAAGAAACGGAATTAAAACTATATTTACATAGTTTTTTTTTTTTTTTTTTTTTTTTTTTTTTTTTTTTTTTTTTTTTTTTAAAAAAAAAAAACTCAAACAAACACACTCCCAAACTTATTTGATTTGTACAATTTAAGGGGTGTGTGAAATATGAACGAAAAAATGACAAGTGAGTACACGAATATCGAACCAATTAATAGCTCGCCCAAAACTCAATCGCTCACATCAAGTAGCATAACGAATGCTAACTTGATTCACTCATATTGTACCTTTGGTTTAGCGATATAGGTTTGAAAAAAGTTCAATCAGCTATGGTATTAGTGCAGTGTTCAGAATTGAAATGATGATTAGACTTCAACAGGGTAACGAGGGATAAACATTTAACAGGGTAAGCTTCAAAGGCTCAAGCTACAAAAACGAATGCCTAAATCATATCTCCTAAACAACCTCGCCTAGGATTTCGCCTCGAATTTTTGCCAAATCTAGTTCTAGAATCCCTATTGTCATGAATTTGAGTGAAGGATAATCATTTTCAAATCAATTAGATAGTGCTATATTGAGTTTACGTGCTCATGCATTTCGGATCTACAATAACTTTTACTAAAACGATACGTTAAGCACACAGAACACACATGAATGAGCTTTACGCTCAACCTCAATAAATAATTAGGGGACAGACTCATTATCGAGTAAAGGCCTAGATGACATCAAAGCTCAGCACATAACAATAACTATCCTAAACAAACATGCACATGATAAAAACAATAAAAAATAACTAACATACAACACATCACACCCGACTCAAACATGCAATGTCCAAAATAACCCTATCAGTGATCCCAATGACAGTATATAGCATGATAATAAAGACAGGGGTTTAGAACACGTACCTAGGAGGCGAGAGAATCTCGCCTCTGAATTAAATCGGCTATAACGGATCGAATTTATTTTTGCCTTAGGTTGCTTCCCAAGAAGTGCTTGTTTTAAGGTCGTCAACCTGATATGCCGAAGTGCATGTTAAAGAATGGCTTCCGTCTATAGTAAGTGTCGTACAACACCACATATGGGTCTTGGTTCAATACGCCCTCAAGACTAGCAAGATATGGCTTTGATCGGCCCAAGCTTTCAACAAGATGCTCCATCAGCTCATGTACTTGGTGGGTCTAGAATAACATTGTTAATGGCGGTGAAGAACAAATGAGCCATATCAGATCCTCGTAGATGTGATCATCTTGGATCGACTGCAGCGTCACCAGCTGGAATTTGAACGATAAAAATTCACAACGAATAATGTGTGAATCTCCATCAATTTCACCCAAGTACTTATCACTTATCTCCAGTTCCTCGTGGTGGCTTTCGATGAATGTGGCATTTGTATCTCTAAGTGCCACCACGTCTGACTCGACCTCAATCCAATAGATTAGATGACCGATTTGTGTCTACAAAGACGTTACAATCTCATCGATGTCAGCGTAGACCGTCTCAATATAATCAGACGATCCTCGTGCTCGTTGATTTGGTCATTCGTTTTCCTCAAGACTCTATGAGTCTCCCCCATGACAGCAGCAAATATTTCTTCCAGATTGGGGAAATAATCCTCATCATGGTTCGAAGTGTCAATCCATGGCGCCGTAGTGTTGAAACTATAAAAATCAAAGGCCTCCATGTCTTCCAGCAACCAATAGGCTTCGTCCACGGTTAGTTAGTAGAAAGAGGTGGTACCGTTTCCTCTTTCAACCCACATTCTGGTTGCAGCTTGTAACCCGTCGAGGAAGTTTAATAGTTGACACTCCCTCAGGAAACGATGGTTCGAAAACTAGAGTAACAAATCCTTTTATCGATCCCAAGCACAGTAAAATGGCTTAGAATCCCGTTGAAAAAATCGCAAAAGTACCTGTCGATCTAACATCTTCAAGCACCCTGTAGGAAAACAAAAACAAAAATTACACAGGAAAAAAATTACAAACAAAAGAAATACCTAAAGTAAAATCGGGTCATTTACTCACAATATCAATAATAATCTAAAAACACAATCCCCGACAACGGCGCCAAAAACTTGGTAGTGTGTAAATACGTCTCTACTTTCACCGCAAGTATACGAGTCAAGTTTTAGGAAATATGGGGAGAGTATGGGTATCATGTCCATAGGGATTGGTTGAGATTATCATCGATTATCATGATTATCATGACCTAACTTTATCTAGGTGGCTAAAAATGTGTTTAATTAATTAATAACAATACTAAGTTAATTAATCTAATTAAATTAACTATACTAATATTAATATGAGATGGTTAAGGGAAGTAGATTGCCTAGGGAGTAACTTCATTTACTTAAATGCGTTTGATTTCGTTTAGTTTACGTTAACGGAGTTCAACTTATCCGACAATCTCGGTTCGTAAACTCACTCGCCACCTCTCCCGAGTGTAAGACAAGTGAATACGTGATTTTGCATCAATGAAGAAGTCTCCCTCAATGTCTTAACGAAACTAGGTCACATGAGTTTCGCCCTAACTTCATTGATTGCACACTTTCCAACTCCTTATCGGGTTATTGGATCGTCGCGTTGTGTTTACCCTTATCCGAATTCGGGGTTACCTTTCCCGAGTGTCAAACCCCATATTCTCTAATTATCTAAACAAGCATAATATCAAAGAATAATGAAAAACACAATCAAAATACAAAGAACATCCATAAACGAAACCCAAACTCAAACAAAACTACATTTTCATAAATATATTGTTAATCCCAAAGATAATCCATGTTTAGCTAATGGCCATAACCGTATATACAATGTAAAATGAGCTAAACATGCTCAAATAATAATCCTAAACTAAGAGATAAAGAGAAAAACGAGAGAAACTAGCCATAGTCCAAAGATTTGTCGCTAAAAATGTTCCAAGATTGCTTCTCCTTCGTTGCAATGTGTTCTTCTTCTTAGGATTTACTTGAGCTCCCCAAAATCCTCTCAAAACATCCTTCTCTAGTCTATGGAGGTGTGTCTCAAAAATGAAGAGGAGAGGAGAAGAAATAGGGTGCAAAAATATCCTAAAAATAGCTAAATCTGGTACAGAGCGATCGCCTAGGTGGTGGGTATGTCGATTTGATCTTCGCCACAGCGATGGAGAAGGCGGTAGATTCAAGACCTATCTGCAGTTTTACTGCCTAGGTGGTGGGATTCCATCAAATTTAGGCGCTTCTCTGTAGTTTCACCGCCTAGGCGGTGGGCTGCTGTTCAGAATATTGCCTCCGTTCATGTTTTCCCACCGTTCTAGTACCGTTCTTGATCCGATTTCATCGTTATTGATCTGTTTTCATACCTTTTCACCTCAAACACCTAATTTATACAAAAACACATAAAAACATATTAAAACGTAATAAACGTACTAAAAACTAATAATGTTTGGTTTGAAAATAGATAGGTAATTTATACCTATCAACATACAATATCTCATTTTAGGATCTTAAACTTATCACTTCTTATCATAACACACATATAATTAACTCATTTTAAATGTCGTGTGTGATCCTAATTTGGGTTGTATTAAAAGTATATAAGTAGGGAGTTGTTTTCACCTATTTTTCTTCAAAATCTTCAAAACTCTTCACATCTTCATTACGTCAATCTTGCACCCTTTATATTTTCTTCATAAGGTCTTCTTCTTAATTACATGCATGGAACTATAAATTTGAATCACTTGATAAAATATTTAGTTTCACAAAAAAAAATAATACTTAATTGTTCATTAAAACCATGGATTCAACGGTTATCATTGCTCAAACAAGATCATACAATACTATGTATTGTCCTTATAAGTGTGGATTTTCTGTTATAGTATGATTTATCACTCTACCATTTGTAGCGGCGCTATCATAATGTCTTAAAATAGGAGGAATTGATTTTTCCTAAAGTGGGACTTTATGTAATAAATCCTTCAACTAATTTGCTTCCTCACTTGTAGAAGGTAAAGTTATAATTCGATTGTTGAATTATTAATCATTGTTTGTTTTTCTGACTTCCAACATATAGCACCACCATTTAATGTACAAATACAACCAATCATAGAAATAGAATCACCTGACAGTATATCCCAATTTGCATTACTAAAATCATAAAGTACCGTAAGATATTCTTTTATAAACAAACAATATTTTTTTGTGTCAGATAAATATTTCATTATCCACTCAATGGTACACCAATGTTCTTTACCCAGTTTTCTAGTAAACCTGTTAAATACTCCAACTATATATGCAATATCAAATTTAGCGCAATCAGTCAAATATCGCAAGCCACCGGTGATACTAGCATATTCCTTGTAAATCACGTCATAATAGTTTTCGTCTAGAAATAAATGTATACTAGAATTGAAGTGAGTAGAAACATGCTTCCAATTATAAAAATTATATTTTTTCAAAAAAGAATTCAATGTAATGCAAGTGATCAAGAAAAATACCATCATATGTTTTTGTAATTTTTATTTCCAAAATAAGATTAGCCTCTACAAGATCTTTCATATCAAAATAGTTAGTAATCATATTTTCCGTTACAATTATCACATGTAAATTATAGCAAAATGTGTCATCTACATAAAGAGTAACCAAAACATGTAATTTTTCCACGATTTATAATAGTTCCATTTATCACACTCGATAAACTTAAAACCATTTCCAGTTATGTAGGAATCGAATTTCTCATGTCATTGTTTAGGAGTTTCTTTCAAACCATAGAGTGATTTATTTAATTTACACACTTAGTTTTCACGTCTGGACTCAATAAAACCTTCAGGTTGATTTATATAAATTTCTTCATCGAGATCCCCATTTAAAACATACAATTTTTACATTTATTTGATGAATTTTTAGATTGAAAATTACACCAATTGCAATCAACAATCTAATGGATGTAACTCTAGTAACTAGAGAAAAAATATCAAAGAAATTCAATTATTCTTTTTGTTTAAAACCTTTAGCAATAAGCTACCTTTAAACTTACATATGGAATCATTAGGTTTAAGTTTTTCCTTGAGAACCCATTTACACTCTATATTTTTAAAATCCGGCGGTTAGTCCACTAATTTTTAAGTCTCGTTAGAAATTAGTGATTTTATCTTATCATTCACAGTCTCTTTCCCAAACATTACGTCTAGTGATAACAAAATTTGATGAAAAGTAATTGAATTTTTTTTGTATGAAAAACATAAAAATAAGTGCCAATTCCCCCCCCCCCCCCCCCCCCCCCCAAAACTTTAGCTCTTTTACACCTTAACTCAATTTCAAAATCATTTTTGTTTTGTAAAATAGCAGTAGAAGAACTAGAACTAAAACTAAATCAAATATTTTTTTTTTCAATTACTTTACCCCCACTATTTTTATATTTAGAAGAAATTTTTCTTCATGAAAAATAGCATTACCAAATTCAATAAAGTATTATTTTCAATATCTAAAAATCTATAAGCTATATTATTTACCGTATATCCAAGAAAAGAAAATGTGGTAGCTCTAATACCTAATTTAGGTATTTTAGGGTTTGCTAACCTAATAAAGGCTAAACAACTACAAACTTAGGCCCCGTTTGGTAACCATTTCCATCTCAGAATTTCCATCTCATTCCCAGATTTATGGGATTTCTGTTTGGGAATAGCGTTTAGTAATTTTTGTTCCCGTTCCCATTTCATTCCCATCTGAGAATTGTGCCCACTTGTTTCTTAAGAAACAAAAACAAAGTTGTTTCTCATTATTCCCATCCCATTCCCAAAACAAAGTCATCGTTCATCCGCCATCGTTGACCGTTGGCCACCTCCGGCATCGCCGGTCGGCCACCATCCACCGCCGGTCACCTCTAGCATCGCCAGTCGGCCGCCGTCTGGTAAATTCTGGCACTGCCGGTTGTCTGGCCACTGTTACCCACCCACTGGTCACTATCTGGCAGCCACTGTCTGGCCAAAACAAAAAAAAAAAAAATGATTTTAGGATAAAATCGTTACCAAACACGATTCTGTTCCCAAAATAAAACAAAAATTATAGTTACCAAACGCGATTATACTCCCAAGAAGGAAACAAAATTCTTATCCCATCCCATCCTATTCTCATCCCACTGTTGGGATGAGTACAGAAACGGTTACCAAACGCCACCTTAATATCTCAAATTTGGTTTATACCTTTTCCACAACTCAAAATGAGTAATTTTAGTATTATTTTTTTTTGTAGTATCCTGTTTATAACATGATATGTAGTTAAAATTATATTACCCCAAATATTTTGGTGAGCACAAGAATCAATTAGCATATGTCGAACCCAAGGTTGTGATGAACAATTAAGTATTGATGTTTTTGATGAAATTAGTGATTTTATCGAGTGTTTTAGATTTATAGTTCTATGCATTTGATTAAGAAGAAGATTTGATTAAGAAAACATAAAGGGTGCAAGATGGACATAATGAAGATATGAAAAGTTTTAAAGATGCTGAAGAAAAATAAGTGAAAACAACTATTTACTTATATATTCTTGATGTAACTTGAATTAGGATCACACAAGACACTTAAAATGAGTTAATTCTATATGTGTCATGATAAGAAGTGATACGTTTGAGATCCAAAAATGAGATATTGTATGTCGTCCTTATGTAAAATGATTTTGATAATTGACCTAATTAAAAATTTTGTTTTAAAGTATAAAAAATTGTGCTTTTAGGTTAATTCAGTTAATCGAGAAAAATAATTAGTTAATTGAATAAAACATTAAGTTTTGAACTTAAAATGAAGTATTATTGATCCAGTCGGTTAACTGAGAAAATCATAGGTCAACCGATTGAAACAGTAGTTGAAATGGGTATAGAAGTGAGCATACTGATCCAATCAATCAACCGAATGAAAAAGGTCGGTCAGTTGTTTGAGTCAGTAGATGAAATAGTAGAAATTGGAAACACACTGATCCAATTAGTAGACTAGGTAGGGTCGGTTAACTGATTAGAGTTGTGCTAATGACTAAATTGGAAACTTGGCACAATCGATCAACCGAATGGGGCAGGTCGGTTAACCATTTGTTTCAGTTAGACATTTGGCTGATCTAGTGTCTTGGTAAAAAACTATATGTTTTTAATGATTTCAAGAGAGAATTTGGGTGATTTGAATGTATTTCAAGTTTAAACAACCTATTTGGTCATCCCTATTGATATGGTCCATATATTTTGAGATTCGCTTAATTTAATTGATTTAATACTTCCTATTTCTATGGTTTTAAATTGAGAATAGTTTTATAGACTTAAATAAGATATTTGAAAGATATTTTCAAATATAACATACCAGAAATGAAATGTTATGATATAGGGGGTCTTAGAGTGTCATTTTATGGCATATATTTGAAAAACTAGCCGTTGAAGGGTTAGTTGTTGGTCTATTAATAGACTTGTGGGAATTGAACTAAACACATCAAGAACATTAGTTTGTGCTTTTATAAGAGTAAGATTTACGCTGATATTTTTACGAGAAATTCTTTATAAGTTCTTGATCTAAAGTGCTTGTTGTTTAGCATCATTGATTTGAGTTCTACTTGCTATATTGTTATTACCTTCGGTGTTTTCCCAGTGAGATCTATCCAAACTTTATTAATTTACTTTGAAGTTTTATTTGTCTTGATTGCTTGGTATTGGATTGTTAGAAAAATTGTTTTGAACTTAAAAGCCTAATTTTTTAAAAACGATTTCTACCTGATTATTTGATTACGTTGTAAATTTGAGCTACCTATTTTGTTTATTAATAAACTTTAAAGTGTCTCACATTGTATCAATCCAATAGTAATTATTCAGGACATTAATCAAGTATATTCATATTGAGGTGGTAAAAGCTCCCTGTGGGAAGAAACTCATATTTTTTGTATTTGTGAGTTTGAGTAGATTAAACACGTTTGGGGCTGTGTTTAGTCAGGGTAGTTAGTTTTTTATCTTTTTCCTTTGAAAAACATTAGGGTTTGATCTTTGTCTTGGTAAAAAAGTTAGGTTATTCTTTTCCATTGAAAATAATTTGGTTTTGATTCATCTTACAGTTGATTTTTTTTTATTTTTTTTTTGAGTGATTTATAAAAATTTATCCTTCCACGTAAAAAGGATAAGTAAGAGAGTGTGAGGTTTATCTTTAGCATGGTAAAAAGACACGGTTCATCTTTCACCTATGAAATGGATAAATTGTAAAGGTTGATTATGTGCATGTAAAAGAATCATGAGTTGTAAGAGTTTAGTTCCTACCTGGTAAAAGAATCAAGGGGTTAGTGGATTGCAAATCTCTATGGGGCTCGTGGGACTGCACGTAGGCAAGATTAGCTTGACCGAATGGTAGCACGTAAATACGTCGCTACTTTCACTCGCAAGTATACAAGGTCAAGTTTTAATAAAGATGGGGAGAGTAGGGGTATTGTGTCCACATCTATTGGTTATCGTTATTATCGAGTACCATGATTATCATAACCTAATTTTATCTAGGCTAAAAAGAATGATTTTAAAATAAAATATACTAAATTAATTTACTGCTAATTAATCCATACTAATTATACTAATATGAGATCGGTAGGGAATAGATTATCTAGGGATTAACTTTATTTATTTAAACGTATTTTATTTCGTTTAGTTTACAATAATGGCGTTCGACCTATCTGACAATCTCAGTTTGTAAACTCTCCCGCCACCTCTCCCGAGTGTAAGATGAGGGAATACGTGACTTCGTGTTAATGAAGAAGTCCTCCTCAACGTCTTAACGACCCTAGGTCACGTGAGTCTTACCCCAACGTCATCGATTGCACACTCTCTAATTTCCTCCCGGGTTATTAGATCGTTGTGTTGTGTTTAACCTAGTCCGAATCCGGGGTTACCTCTCTCGAGTATCAAATCCCGTATTCTCAATATATCTGAACTAGCATATAATCATAGAATAACGGCAAACACAATCAGAATAACGAGGAACAAACTTTAAAGAAACACAACTCAAACAAAACTCCATTTTTATTAATAATATTAATCTCATAGATAATCCAAGTTTAACTCGTGGTCATAACCATTTATTCATTGAAAACTGAGCTAAACATGCTCAAACAACTATTGAAGTTAAGAAATAAAAGAAGAAACGGATGAACTTAGCCGTAGTCTGAAGTTTAGCCGCTAAAATCGTTCATCGATCGTTTCTCCTTCTCTGTGTGGTAATCTTCTCCTTTGGAATTGTTTAAGCACTCCCCAAACTCTCTCTATTCTATTCTAAGCCCTAAGGGCTTTAATGGCCCCGGGGGGGAGGGGGGTCAAAGGAGATGAGAGAAGATGAGAGGAGAAAGGATTAAATAGAGAAAATATCTCAAAAAATATATAAATCTGTGCAGAGGTGACCGTTGCGGCGGTGAGTGAGTCGGTTAAGTGATTGCCTAGGCGATGAAGTCAATAGTGGATTTGGTGACCATCTTACAGTTTTACCATCGCGGCAGTGGATCTCACCGTTGTGGCAGTGGATGTCCAGCAAGAATTGGCCCTCTCTGCGGAGGTGGTCTAAACGTCGCGGTGGTGGGCTTATTTTCATAACATTGCCACCTTGCCTGTTTTTTCACCTTTCTTCGACCATTCTTGGTTCGATCTGATCGTTTATGCTCCATTTTCATACATTTTCACCCCACATACCTGATTTATAAAAAAGAAAAAAAAACTAATTAAAATATAATAAAATACTATAAAAACGGTCGAAAACTAACTTAATTCAGTTTGGAAATAGATAGGTAGATCGCACCTATCACCGAACAAGAATAAATTCTTGTGTTGTGCATTGATTTACTTATTCATATTGTGTTTGGGTGTGCACTTAGTATTAAACACATATCTGTTGCGTATAAAGATAATAATTGATTTAGAAAAATTAATTATTTGTGTTTAAGTATTTGATTATTAATTTTTTGTAATTACCCAATTCACCCCCCTCTTGGGTAGCTCTTTGGGCCAATAACATGGCATTAGTTAAATCAATTAAAGTTTAGTTTTTTTCTTTCCACACCATTTGTGATGTGAGTATGGCAGAGTAGTATCATGAATTGTTCTCAAAGACTGAACAAAAGCCGAATAGTTATTATTCACATATTCTATGTCTCTATCACTTCTATCTCTTTATTTTTCTACCAAATTGATTTTCAACTTAGTGAAGAAAATCTTTAAATATTTAAAAAGCATCACTTTTATTTTTTAATGGATAAACATTAGTAAAATTCTTAAAAAAAAAATCAATAAAGGTGATAAAATATCTATTTCATACACAAGTTAAAATTCCTTTAAATTCATAAATAACATTGTGAATTAATTCTAACAAAATTGTTAGTTTGGAAATAATCCTAAACTACTCATAATTCTCACATATCTACTATTTATTTGACATAATTGTACATACCAAAAATTCATAGAAGATAATATATAAACAAAACCCATTAAAACTTTATTATTCTCATTGTTCCATTTAAATATACCATCACAAGTATATCATTTACCCACAAATATCTATTTTTTGTGTGATAATATATTGATTAGACTTCACAGTTTGTTTGAAGTTAGTTTTATTAAGTAAACTTGACCTCAAATTCTTCCTCATGGATGGAGTATATAAAATATTTTTAAGATTAGCACACATCTATAAGTGAATTTAAGAACAACCTCACCACTTTAAGTATCTTGGCTTTACTAAAATCAACAAGAATTATTGTTTTTTTCTTCTTCAAAGGGAATATATTTTTGAATTAATTTTTATCAGACATGTCTATTAGAGACAGAGTATTCCGACCACCCTTTTACAAATTTAATCATATTAATATCTGTAATTATTTTTGCAAGTGGCTTCTTGGTCATGTTAGCTTACGAAATAGACTGACGTTTTCGAAATTTGCAAACTCGAGCAATATGCCCACTTGTGAGAGACAAAACATCCAAAAAATTAGGTTTGTGAAAGGGGTACTTGTTTCAAATTAATCTCAGGTTACTTTTCTTGTGAGATTTAGTAAAATGTTTCATCTATTATTTATTTGGCTTCAAATAACTATTTATAGGAGAATAATATTTGGACAAATTATTGTAGTTATTATGATTTACCTTTATAATGGAATGATCGTTGCCTTCATGTGTCGTAAGAGCATCTTGGCCTCTGGCCTCCTCTTTTACATGAATTTTTGCGAATAACGTCTCAAGTAAAGTCTCATTTTACATGCATAGATTTTAAAACTCTCTCCATGATAATAATTATTTATCAATTTTCGATCGAAAATGTCCATATATTTATTCATTTATACTTAATATTTTATGATTATTCTGTGCCTAATTGTACTCACTAAACTTATATTGTAATTTAAGAAACAAATGAAGGTGTTTGGAGCAAAATGGAATAAATCGCACGTTTTAGGAAGTTTTGATACATGTTCGTAATCAGGACATAACTTTCACGTCTGAGCTCTGATTGAGGTGATTCAAGATGATATAGAAAGAAATGAAAGAGAGCTATAATATTCAAGTTTTGTGTTTCTCCAGAATCACATTATACCATGGTCTAAATTGAGCTTGAAGTGGCTATACCTGCACTGCCGACGGTCCAATTTGAAGAAAAATAGAGATAATCGAAAACCTGACCCATGACCCGACCCAACCCACAAACCAACCCAGTTTGCTGATCAATCTAGAACCATTAAATGACTATTGAAATCTATGGAACCAAGCTGTTATCAATGCAAGAATGGAGGGGTCATAAGTGTAAAAAAGGGAAGTTGATGCAAGGATTGATGATGTCATTTAAGGGGATCCAAACATATCATTTATTTCCTTTTTGGAGTGTGTATTCGTATAGTGGCAACTGAGGGAATTTATAACAATTTCAGTAGGGAATTAGGGGAATTGATTAGTTTCCTCTTTTTGGGTTTTTTTGAAAATAAAGCTTCGGCAGTGGCTAGGCGTTTTGGGGGGGCATTGAAACATATTATTTCTTTTCCCCTTTCTTGTAGCATCCGAACAATACCTTGGAGACTGATTCTCTCCTCTACTCTTTTCTCTTTTCTATTTTGTAAACTTCCATGTCCTTGTATGGCTAAACATTTTCTCTTAGTCGAAGGAAACTAAAGCCTCGGAATAAATAAAACTGTGAGATCTAATTTATTTTTATTGTTCAATTTATATTTTGAGTATTGGATGTTCTTCTATGCCTATGTTCATGATTGTTTCGTTTAATCAATAGGAGGCTTACTAGTTTATTATTCATGACAATCTATTGCAAGTTTAGATTTCAAATCCGTAATTGTTTGATCCCTCTAATCTGTGAAGCAACTAAGATTTAATGATTTGTTGCGTCAGAAATTATTAGATCTTAGGAAGAACACTCAACTAAATTAAATACAACTGCTTGTGCTTGTATTGTTTAGCTTCATCGATCTTTCTAATTCTTAATGTTGTTACTAGATTAAACCTTTAGCGCTTGTCTTAGGTTGTTTAGTAGTTAGAGTTTATTAGATCACCTATTTTCTAATTAACTATAAGTAAAAAGGTATAGGAAAATAATTCCAATGGTGAATATTCAATGTGTAAATTGATTTACATTTGCATCAATGAACAATTGTGAAATTCCGAAGGTGGATGTTGACTTAGACCAAGGTGTGTTTTCTGATTCAATTCCGTATTAAGTTTGCAATTCCTTTTTCTTATTAATTTTATTAGTTTTGCTATCCTATAATCAAACACCCCCCTCCTTGTTTACGTAGCACAAATTTAGGCTAGACACTCTCTGTGAAAACGATTTCTGCTCACACTACTACAGTTCATATTTAGGAGTAGGATTTTATTTCTGGTTGCCTACGACAGCACACCCAATTTTGGCACCGTTGTCGGGGACTGCTTCTAGTTGATTTTTTTTTGTGTGTGTTTTTCGTGTTCTTTTATTTCTCTTAGGGAATTTGAAAAAAAAAAAATAATAAAACTTAACCCAAAAGAATCCATCCGAAAAAAAAAAAAAAAAAAAAAAAAAAAACACACACATTGTTCGGGACAAACAAAAAGAAATCACTAACCATATTTTAATATTATTTGATTATGAGGTCTCTTTTGGCACTGTTTGTTGTTGTTGTGTTTGGTTTATTTTATCATGTATTTGTATTTAAAGTTTGGTTATCTTGGGTAGTGGTTTTTGTTTTTTTTTCTTTTACATCTTCTAGGACTTTTTTGGCATTTTTTTTTCTTTCCTTCAAAACCAATCATCTTTAAAGCCCACTAATTCATTAAAGTAGATTCTAATTCATAAACTAGAGTTACAGTGGCATGATTTTCATAAAATAGGCGTATATAAGGAAATCTTGTGATACATATTTTAAAATTATGATCTGTTATGCGATTTATGAATTACACCAACTTTGTTAGTTTGCCAAATTAAATTCTAGGGTTTTTAGGCGATTTGTTTTATTTTATTTTTTATTTTTTTTTTTATTATTATTTTCTTCGGCGTAGATTTTTAGTTTTGATTTTTGTCATCTATGTTTCATGATTTATATTTGTCTTTTTAACTGTGTATGCCCGTTACTCGTTCTTCTAAACAAGGTGTTTTGTAGTTTAATCCGAATATAGAAAGAACCCCGTACAGGTTAAGGAAGAAAGCTATATAGAAATCAGAAGAGGACGATCCAATTCTTAATTCCCTATTTTCTAGTGATTTTGATTTACCAGAGGAAGAAATCAAGGATGAAAATTGAACTTTGAAGGAGCTTGCTGCCCTCGACTTGAACCAACAACCCCTTTACATAACGTTCCCTACTTTAGATGCTACTACTACTTTTGAATTAAAATCTGGACTAATACATCTCTTGTTCACTTTCCATGGTCTTGCAGGTGAAGATCCTTATAAGCATCTAAAGGAGTTTCATATGGTATGCACGAGTATGAAACCTACGGGAGTGACGGAAGAGCAAATCAAGTTGAGGGCCTTCCCATTTTCATTAAAGGATGCAACAAATGATTGGCTTTATTATCTATCCTTCGGGAGTATTACCATATGGAAAGAGATGAAGAGGTTGTTTTTAGAGAAATATTTCCCAACTTCAAGGGAGCCTAACATTTGGAAAGAAATTTATGGTGTAAGGCAGCATAATGGAGAATCCATGTACGAGTACTGGGAACGTTTCAAGAAGCTATGTGCAAGCTGCCCCATCATCAAATTAGCGAATAACTACTTATCAAATATTTCTACGAGGGCCTTCTACCCATTGACAGAAGCATGATCGATGTTGCTAGTGGAGGAGCGTTAGTAGATAAGACTCCCGAGGCCGCTAGAAACTTGATTGCGAACATGGCAACAAACTCTCAACAATTCGGCACTAGGCTTGATTCACCATCTAAACATGTCAATAAGGTAAATATTCCATCTCTTGAACAACAAATTGCTACTTAAACCTCTTTTGTTCGTCAAATGGCTGTAGGTAATATACAAACGGTAAAGGCTTGTGGGATTTGTTCAGTAGTTGGGCATCCAATTGATATGTGCCCAATTCTTCAAGAGGAACCCATTGAGCAAGTGAATGCAACAGATAGATTTTCAGGACAACCACAAAGGAAATATGATCTCTATTTAAACACGTGTAACCCAGGATGGAGGGACCACCCCAATTTTAGCTATGGGAATCCACAAGTAAATCAGTCAGCGCTCAAAATCGCCAAACTTTCCAGCAATACAAGCAGCCATACCCCCCTAGACAACAACTAGGCCAAACTTCTAATTCTGGTATGTCTTTAGAATATATTGTTAAATCTCTTGCCACTAATACTTTGCAATTTCAATAGGAGACAAAACAATTTCAACAAGAGGCGAGGGCCAGCATTCAAAGTTTGGAGAATCAAATGGGCCAGATGGAAACCGTAATTAGTCGAATAGAGATGCAAAGTTCGGGAAAATTACCCTCTCAAACGATTGTAAATCCAAGATAAAATGCAAGTGCAATCGTTTTGAGAAGTGGTAAAGAGGTTGAGATTCCTGTCAAGACAGTCCTTGTATCATCGAAGCAAGAGAAGAAAAAAAACATCATTACAGAAAGGAATGTTCCCAATGAGGATGAGATGAATGTTCCCAATGACAATGATATACCTAAGTGTAAGTTTCCACTTCTTTTTTACTATAAACCAGTACCTCATTTTCCTCAGGCTTTAGCAAAATCTAGAAAAGTTGAGCAAAATAGAGATTTGTATAAGACTTTTAGTAAATGCGCAGTAAATATTCCACTTTTAGATGCTATTAAACAAGTGCCTCGTTATGCTAAATTTCTGAAAGAATTGTGTACAATTAAGAGAAAACAGACACTTAAAGGATGTGAGAAGGTGAGAGTTGGGGAAAACGTTTCTGCAGTTATTCAAAGAAAACTTCCTGCAAAGTGTAAAGATCCAAGTACGTTTACTATCCCTTGTATAATAGATAACACTAGATTTGAGCAACCCATGCTAGATTTAGGAGAATCTATTAATGTCATGTCATATTCTATGTATGCTTCTTTAAAACTTGGACCTTTGAATAAAATTGGTGTTGTGATTCAATTAGCTGATAGATCTACTACCTATCCTAAGGGTGTAGTTGAGGATGTTCTTGTGCAAGTTAATAATTTGGTTTTCCCTGTTGCTTTCTATGTGCTTGATATGGAGAATAATGATCAAACTACACCTATTTTGTTAGGAAGACCATTCTTAAAAACATCCAAGACTATGATAGATGTTCATAATGGAACACTTAATATGGAATTTGATGGTAAAATTGTTAAGTTTAATATTTATGATGCCATGAAATATCCTGTTGATGATAATCCTGTTTATTCTATTGATGTGATTGATTCGCTAGCGTAGGAAATTTTTGAACTTGATAGAAAAAATGAATTGGAAGTTACCATTAGTAAGCATCTTGAGAAAGAGAATGAAAAGTTAGCTTTAAGTACTAATTTGCAGGAAACTGTCGTAGCATTGAATGATTTTCCAAAGTTGCAGCAGTCAGGTAACGTTCCTTATATTATATTACCAGTTCTAACGAGAGGCCTTTACCTTCCGTTTTACAGGCCCCCATTCCAGATTTGAAGCCTCTCCCCAGTCACCTCAAGTACGTGTTCCTTGGAGTAGAAGAAAATTACCAGTGATCATCTCTAGTAAACTAAGTGTACCGCAAAAAGAAAAGCTTGTGTAGGTTCTTAGGGAGCATAAGATGGCTATTAGTTGGACAATTGTAGACATCAAAGAAATTAGCCCTTCTACATGCATGCATCGCATCTTGCTTGAAGAAGGAGCAAAGCCTTCTTGTCAACATCAAATAAGATTGAACCCACCCATGATGGATGTAGTGAAGAAAGAGATCCTCAAACTTCTTGAAGTTGGAGTGATTTATCCTATTTTGGATAGAAATTGGGTTAGCCCGGTTCAAGTGGTTCCTAAAAAGTTTGGAATAACTGTTGTGAAAAATCAAAATGAAGAGTTAGTTCCCATCCATGTTCAGAATGGGTGGCATGTTTGTATAGATTATAGAAAATTAAATGTTGGAACCCACAAGGACCATTTTCCTTTACCTTTTATTGATCAAATGCTTGAAAGATTAGCGGGTCGTTCTTACTATTGTTTTCTTGATGGCTATTCAGGTTATTTTCAGATTGCAATTGCTCCGGAGGATCAAGAAAAAATGACTTTTACATGCCCCTTCGGGACATTTGCATATCGTCGCATGCCTTTTGGTTTTTGCAATGCCCTAGGCACTTTCCAAAGGTGTATGGTGAGCATATTTTCTGATTACATTGAGAATATTATAGAAGTCATTATGGATGATTTCATTTTTTATGGAGACTCATTTGATAATTGTTTGCATAACCTTACACTTGTTCTTCAAAAGTGCATAGAAACTAATCTTGTGTTAAATTCTGAAAAATGTCATTTTATGGTTGAACAAGGTATAGTTTTGGGTCATGTTGTTTCATCCAGGGAATTGAGGTAGATAAAGCTAAAGTTGATATTATTTAATCTTTACCTTATCCCACAAGTGTGCAGGAAGTTCATTCTTTTCTTAGTCATGTAGGTTTTTACTGAAGGTTCATCAAGAACTTCTCCAAAATAGCATTACCCCTATGCAAATTGCTACAAAAAGATGTGTCCTTTGAGTTTGATGAGGTGTGCAAAAAATCATTTGATGAGCTGAAGGAACGTTTATCTTCTGCCCCAATAATACAACTGCCTGACTAGAACGTTCCTTTCGATATAATTAGTGACGCAAGTAATTTTGCAGTAGGCGCGGTACTGGGTCAAAGAATTGGAAAAACATCTCATGCTATTTATTATGCTTCAAGGACTTTGAATGATGCCCAATGAAATTATTCCACTACCGAAAAAGAACTCTTAGCTGTTGTTTTTGCTTTAGAAAAGTTTAGATCTTATTTACTGGGTACAAAAGTCATTATTTACTTTGATCATGCAGCTCTTCACTATTTGATGACAAAGAAAGAGGCAAAACCAAGATTAATAAGATGGATACTTCTCTTGAGTGAATTTGATTTAGAGATCAAAGACAAAAGAGGAATAGAAATTCATGTCGCGGATCATTTGAGTCATTTAGCTCATGTGGAGGATAAGCTTCACCTACAGGAAACATTCCCTGATGAGCAATTGTTTTCCGCCAATGCAACTTTACCTTGGTATGCGAATATTGTAAGTTATTTGGTTACTAATATGTTACCTCTTGGTTTGTTTAAGGCTAAAAAAGATAAGATCAAGAGTGACGCCAAATACTATGTATGGGATGACCCATACCTATGGAAGCATTGTATGGATCAAGTGATAAAAATGTGTGTTCCTGATAATAAGATCATGTCTATTCTCATCTTCTGCCATTCGTACGCTTGTGGAGGTCACTTTGGAGCTAAAAGAACGACGAGAAAAATGCTAGAATGTGGTTTCTATTTGCCATCTTTATTTCCAGATTCATATTCTTTTTGTATGTCATGCGAGCATTGTCAAAAGATAGCTAGTATATCCCAAATGAATGAGATTCCACAAACCCCATACTATTTTGCGATTTTTTTTTATATTTGGGGCATCGATTTCATGGGACCATTCCCTATTTCTTTCAATTATGTCTATATTTTACTTGCTATTGATTATATCTCTAAATGGGTGGAAGCAAAAGCCACCAGGACTGATGACTCTAAAATGGTTGCAGATTTTATCAAGTCTAACATATTCTCCAAGTTTGGGATTCCAATAGCTATAATAAGTGATCGAGGCACTCACTTTTGCAATCGGACTGTAGCACTCACTTTTGCAATCGCACTGTAGAAGCTTTACTAAAAAAGTAACATGTAACCCACAAGGTTTCAATTTCCTATCATCCGCAAACCAGTGGACAAACGGAAGTGTTAAATCGAGAGATCAAGTCTATCCTTGAAAAGATAGTTAACCCAAATAGGAAAGACTGGAGTTTGTGGTTGGATAATGCTTTGTGATCATATAGGACTACATACAAGATGCCCATTCGACTCTTTGTTATTACTAATATTTTTCCTCATGGTGTAGTTGAAATTCAAATTTTAGCAACTTCCAAAGTGTTCAAGGTCAATGGATATAGACTTAAACCTTTTTATGAAGGTTTCCAAGTAAAGAATATAGCATAATTGGAACTTGAGGATCCGATTTATACTGATTAAAGAAGGAAGCATTAAGTCGAGCCAACGACAATAAACGAAGATGCTGCTTGGGAGGCAACCCAAGGGGAGTTTGTTTATTTTTCTTCTTATTTTCACATTTGTATTTTGGTTATCTTTTGTCTTTTCTTTGCATTAAACCTTACATTGGGGACAATGTAAGATTTAAGTATGGGGGAAGGGATTTAAGTTGTGTTTAATTTTGTTTTTGAAAAAAAAAATTAATTAAAAAAATAAATAAAAAAATTAGAGTCAATTGAATAGCACATAAGTGTTTAATTAGTGTGTTAATTTACATGTTGGCAACACCTTCAGAATTTGAGGGTAAATGTGCTCAAATCTTAGTAATGGATTGAAGCGGTACTCCTATGAACTTGTATGAGCTTAGTACCAAAACATAAGTGGGAAGTGTGTAATGAATCCTTAAACTAATCCTTTTAAGTTAGTCCTAAATTCCGGTATAATTCAATTTAAAAACAAAAGGTAGAACGGAGCATAAAATACACCTACCAAGTTAAAAAAAAAAAAAAAAAAAAAAGGGTAGGATGGAGCATAAAATGCACCTACCAAGTTAAAAAAAAAAATAATAATAATAATAAAAAAAAAGGGTAGGACGGAGCATAAAATGCACCTACCAAAGAAAGAAAAATATTTCCTAATTTGCTACCTGATTTGTAGGAGTAAAAAGGAGTAGTTGGGGGGTGATTAGTGCATGACCTGACTATGTTAGTTGCAAAATATTTTTATTGACTGAACAAGAGTACTTGTGGATTGAAGTAAAAGGAGTTGAACATGTTCGGCTTGAATTCGATTATCACCGTTATACATTTAAGATTAATTTGTGGGGTGTAGACACGACATTTTGACCGCTTCTAAAAAAAATGCTTTATTTTATAACTATCTTTGTTTTATTTAATTTTGATTTATTTTATCTTTTTCCAAAATTTACAAAAAAAAAAAAAAAAGATAAAGAAAAAAATTGAAATAAAAGAAGTAGGTTGAAATTGAAGGATGGAAGAAAATGAGGGAGTAAATTAAAAAAAAAGAAAAAGAAAAAGATAGGTCTTATTTTTGCAGTCAAATCATGGAGAGAGAGAGTCTGGGGACGCCAAAGAGAAAGAGAGAGAAAGAGACAAAAGAAAGAAAGTGTGGGGGCCATTTTTTTGTCAGCACACAAGAAAGAGAGGGGATAGGCGGGTCCCCCTTGGCTGACTCTGTGTGTGTGTGTGTGCACGTGAGAGAGAGGAAGAGGGCCAATGGCCTTTTGCCACGTGTCGCAGCAGAGGCAGTGGATTGGGCATGTGAATGTCAGGTGCACGCAACCCTAGAGCTCTATTTTGTCAATTATTTTTATAGTTTTACCTTTTCCCAATCTAACTTGGACTGGGTTTGGCGGTCAAACCTAATTTTTTAGGGTTTTCTCTTGATTTTCACGTCCCATCTTTTCCTATAAATAGGACCCTTCTCTTCCCACTTTATGGATTCAAAAAAATTGAGAGGAGCCACCCCTTTAGAAGAGTGATTCTCAAAGCCCTTTCGGGAAGTCGTCTACGAGAGAGAAAAAGCCTGAGCGTCAGGATTCTTGACCTAGAACATGTATGTTTTTTAAATTTTTAATTATTTTAGTTTATTTTATTCTCTTCGCAATTTAAATTTCTGCAAACTTTATTTTTTAATTGTCCAGTGACTCGATGAAAAATGCTGAGATAAGGTTCCCCATTCTTAATCTGAACTTTTGAGCGTTTAGACGAGAACACCCGTATCTCGTTGTTTCTTTTACTTATTTTATTTTTGCATTTTATTTTTATTTTTTTAATTCATATAAAAAAAAATAAAAAAATTAAGTCGTCCGATGATTCGATGAAAACGCCAGGGTGGGTTTCTCGTGCCTAAATCTAATCCCGAGCTTTAGGTGAAGGATGTTTTATTAATTATTTTGCTGCATCTTTATTTTGTATTTTTCTGCATTTTTTTATTTTTACATTTATTTTATTCTTCTTATCAAAACCTTAAAAATAAAAAAATAAAATAAAAAAAATAAAATAAAATATTTTATTGGTGGGAATTAATTCTTACGAACTTTAAGTTGAATCCGATGATTCGATAAATCGTGGGAGAGTTTTCCGTGGCCTCGTTTCTATTTCCCAACCCGAGTGGAATTTAGAACGAATGGTTTTAGAAATTCTCTTCCCTCAGTAAATTTTTTGTGGGATTTCGTTTAAGTTTTGAAAAGATTAATTTCAACTAAATTGTTTCCGCGAACCTCCCTCGATTCTCATATCCATAGAATTTGAGGAAATTTCAAATCGGGACTTCTTTAAATTAATTGGGCAAACTTAAAATAAACATTTTTGCATCCATCTAGCATATTCACTTGCTTTATTTAGATGACATGTTTAGTATACTTTCACCACTTACACATTTTTTTCTACATATAGTTTTTTTAATTTCATAAATTCATGCTACTTTTTCATATCTAGTCATGACACGTGCATCACTTACGTTTTTTTATAATTAAATCATTGTCACGTATAATCAAGTTAATTCACCTAATATTCATATTAGTTTGTATTGACATATTTAAATTAAACCCTTTAATTTTTTTTTGTCACTTTTGTTTATAAAATAAAATTCATATAATCTTAGTTTTCGCATTCATATTTTTATATTCATTCACTTATTTGAGTTTGCCCATTTAAAGTAAAGAAATCTTTAGGAAACATATATAAATATCTCCCGGGAACCATCCTTATCGAATTCTTAATATTCGATAAGAGGTTATACCGATGGAACATTCTCAAAAATACAAAAATTTATCCCACCTTATTAGTGAAAATACCAAAAATATTTTATAAGAAGGGTTTGATTAAAAAAATAAAATGAAACATTTGGACTAAACTAATTAGACTTAATTGGACATAGGGTACCATCTTCGGACGGGCGTCTTGGGATGCCTAACACCTTTTCCAAGCGTAACAGACCGCCGAGCCTTTAAATGAATATTTGGTTTAACCGTGTTTTTTGGAGTCAATTTTCACTTAGGTCTTTTAAATTATTTTCTAAAAATCTGGTGACCTAACACACCATTTAAACCCAATGTTAGGCGGTGACTCCTTATTTTTTTAAAACGGCCTAAGTATGTTTTTTGAGAAAACTGGCGCTTAAAAAAAAACCTTTCTCTTTAAGATAAATTATTTATTATTTAATATTCTTTTTCTTTCAAAAAAATGGGGCGTGTTATGGGGTTGATTGAGGGATCATGCATTGAATACTTATGTATTGTAGTGGTGTTTTAAAGATATTTTGAGTTTTATGTTGTTTTGCCCGAGGAGTAGCAAAAGCTAAGTATGGGGGAATTTGATAAGTGCGAAAATGTTCATATATTTATTCATTTATAATTAATATTTTATGCTTATTCTATGCCTTATTGTACTCACTAAACTTATATTTTAATTTAGGAAACAAACGAAGGTGTTTGGAGCAAAACGGAATAAATCTCACGTTTTAGGACGTTTTGATACATGTTCGTAATCAAGCCATAACTTTCACATATGAACTCCTATTGAGGTGATATAGAAATAAAATAAAGATATCTACAATGTTCATGTTTTTTGTTTCTCCAGAATCAGATTATACCATGGTCTAAAGTGAGCTTGAAGTGGCGGTACCTATACTGCCAACGGTCCAATTTGAAAAAAAGTGGAGATAACCGAAAACCTGACTTGCGATCCGACCCGACCTACGAACCAGCCCAATTTTCTAATCAATATAAAACCATTAAATGACCATTGAAATATATGGAACCAAACTGTTATCAATGCAAGAATGGAGGGGTCAAAAGTGTAAAAAAAGGAAAGTTGATGCAAGGATTGATGATATTATTTAAGGGGATCCAAACATATCATTTATTTCATTTTTGGAGTGTGTATTCGGACAGTGGCTACCGAGTGAATTTGAGAACAATTTTAGTAGGGAATTAGGGAAATTGATTAGTTTCCTCTTTTCGGGTTTTTCTCAAAATAAAGCTTCGGCAGTGGCTAGGCGTTTTGGGGGGCATTGAAACATATTATTTATTTTCCCTTTTCTTGTAGCATCCGAATAGTACCTTGGAGATTGATTCTCTCTTCTACTCTTTTTTATTTTCTATTTTGTAAACTTCCATGGCCTTGTATGGCTAAACGTTTTCTCTTCCTCGAAGTAAACTGAACCCCCAGAATCAATAAAATTGTGAGATCTAATTTATTTTCATTGTTCAATTTATATTTTGAGTATTGGATGTTCTTCTGTGCCTATGTTCATGATTGTTTCGTTTAATCAATAGGAGGCTTACTAGTTTATTATTCATTACAATTTATTGCTAGTTTAGATATCAAATTTGTAATTGTTTGATCCTTCTAATCTGTGAAGCAACTAAGATTTAATATTTTACTGCATCAGAAATTATTCGATCTTATGAAAAATACTCAACTAAATTAAATACAACCACTTGTGCTTGTGTTGTTTAGCTTCATCTATCTCTCTAATTCTTAATGTTATTACTAAATTAAACGTTTAGCGCTTGTCTTAGGTTGTTTAGTAGTTTGGGTTGATTAGATCGCTTGTTTTCTAATTAACTGTAAGTAATGAGAGATAGAAAAATAATTCTAATGGTGAATATTCAATATGTCAATTGATTTATACTTGCATCGATGAACAGTTGTGAAATTCCGAAGGTGGATGTTGACTTAGGCCAAGGTGTGTTTTCTGATTGAATTCGGTATTAAGTTTGCAATTCTTTTTCTTCTTGATTTTATTAGTTTTGTTATCCTATAATCAACCCCCCCCCCCCCCTCATTGTTCATGTAGTACAAATTTAGGCTAGGCATTTTCTATGGAAACGATACCTGCTCACACTACTACAGTTCATATTTAGGAGTAGGATTTCATTTCTGGTTGCCTACGACAGCACACCAGCGACAATATATTTGCACCTTCTTCCTCTCTTACTTTACAATGCTTTTCAAATTTTGCTAGTAGTTTTATAAGTAGTAGCATAATAATAATAAAATTGATTATCTAGACAATTCCAATGATAAAAACAACAATTATGTTCATCCGTTTCACATTTTTCTCCCTTCTCTTGTGAGTGTACTTTTCCTCGTTGGTCATGTCATTGGTAGAAACTTTGATGAGATTTTTCTTGGTAAGAATGTAGGAAACTTTAAGAAGACTTAGATTGAAAAAAAAAAGAAAAAAAAAAGAAAAAAAACCACCACCTTGGCTTTCCATCTCTTGAAATGGACTCACTTAAAGCAAAAAGGTCTCTTGAGATCTTCAACACTTTCATTTGGTTTCTCGATCAACGCATCCATAGTTGTATCTCTTTAAAATCGTTGGAGAAAATACAAATTAATTAGAGAAAAAGACAAACTAATATCAGACTAGGGGTATGAAAATCTTGTTCTTTTTGAGGAGATTCAAGTCCTCTACAATTGACAATGCCTTAAGACCGATGCATCAGATCTTATTTTTGACTTATCCCCTCCAGGTATAACAGTCCGACATAGTCATTTGATTCACACTAATTTTGCACAAGTAGTAGAATCCAAAACTCCATCAAAATAATAAATTTCTTTTTCCAATATAAAATATGTATCTATGGAATTATGAATGATGCACAAGACTTGTAAGAAAGTTTATTTACAGGCTCCCAAAATCCACAACATTAAACACACCAAATAAATAAATAAAAAATATTACAAAATATTAAAATCCTTGAAAGTTACAAAAATATGAAAAGATGCTAGGAATGGAACCCACTATTTTAGTAGGAATACCCTTTATCTCCATAAATTATGAAAATTCAAAATAAATTATTAAAATGTAATTAATATTTATTTATTGCAATATTTGGCAGTAACAATTTGTAAAATTCCATAAGAGTTGTAAAAAATAAGTTGAATCAGCAATGCTCAACACATAAGGAAAACTATTCATTCAACAAGCAACGTATGCTCATTCTCTATAATATCCACTGATTTCCATGTTCAAAATGCATTTGAGAATTCAAAATTAGTTGATTTCGTGCTTCCCAATCACATTTATTAAAGAACTCCAATGATTTTGAGCAACAAAATTGGAGTTAGTTTGGTCAACTAAATTGATTTTAGGTGTTTTGACACACTGTCCCTGAAATTTGAATTCCCCAAAATTTTAAATTTGAACATATAACACCTTAAAATTTCTTAATCATACTACTATAGTACAAGTCATTATCCTCATTACAATTTTGGACAAAAAATAATTATTTGTTGTGCATGTGACTATTTTAAGAGATTTTATGGGCATTTCTAGCTTACTCCTTTCCCCATTCCATTCTCTTCATTCTCCAAATACTCGAAATATATATATATATATATATATATATGCGCATTTTTTATGGAAAATTTGTAAACGATAAAAGAACAGAATGAAAATGTCCTCTTAAAAATAATTGAGTGTAAGACAAGTAACGGTTTGCCATCTAAATTTCAAATGGAGTTATCGATTTAGACTGAAGTGAGCTTATTACAAAACTTCTAAGTTGCCATATGTTTAAATTGAAACTACAAACACCAAAGTGAAATAATGGTTTAGTTTTTTAGGGTGCAAAAATGTCAAACTCCCTTGATTTTATACCTCACACCCGCAATTCAACTCAATAGGCAAGGGTCTACCCATCATCTATAATGCAAAACAGGAGGGACGTAAGAGTTCTAAATATTTCTCACCTGTCTAATATCTTAGAAGACAAAAACCAGTTCAAATTAAAGCAAAATATGTTATAAATATAAAATTCGTATTTATATTTAACTTTATATGTCTTATACCTAATTAAAAAAATAATATATATTTTTTTTGTATAATTGAGGAGAGAAAATATGATTTTTCTATATATATATATAAAACAATTCACAAAACTTATGGACATTAAATTTACGAAAAATATAGAAATAAAATATAGACAATAAATTTAGTAATAATACTAAAATATTAAACAAGAATTAAATTAAAAAAATAATATAAAAGAAAAAATGAATATAAATAAGGTACATGCTATTGACTTCTCCTATCATTTTACACTATATCAAATACCTCCCCTGTCATTTTGTAAATAGTAGAGACCTCCCCTGTCTTTTTGCTCAAACACCACTTACCTCCCTTATTGATTAAAAAATAATAAAATTTTATAATACCAATTTTACCCTTGACTATTTAAAAAATAATTAAATAATAAAAAACTAAAATACATAAATAACCATTTAATTTATATATATTCATCGCCACCTTCTACCACAACCCCACCGCCACCACCACCACCACCTCCTACCACTGCCACCACCCACCATCCGCCGCCACCTCCCACCACTATGACCCACCCAACACCACCGCCGCCACCACCTGTCTGCACCTTCTACCGCTACTTCCTACCACCGCCACCACCTACCACTCTTCGCTACTCCCACCGCCGCCACCCACCACCTCCCACTACCACTACCTACCTCTATTTTAAAATATATATATATATTTTTAACCATTTCATTAAAAATAAAATAAAATAAAATTTAACCCTTTCATTAATTTTTTTTCTCTCTCTTTCTCCGGTGGTGGCGGCGGCGGTGAGCGGTGGGCAATGGTGGAAACGATAGTGGGGGATTTGGGTGTTGGGAGGTGGTGTTGGGTGACGGTGGTGGAAGGTGGCGGAGGGTGGTGGGTAGCAGCAGTGGTAGGAGGTGGCGTTGGCAGTGGGAGTTAGGTGGTGGTGAAAGGTAAATATAATTATTTAAAAAGTTAAGGATAAAATATATAATTTTAAAAATTAGGGGTGCTAATGATTTTTAAAAAAAAATAACCTAAGGGCAATTTTGTCCAAAGGGAGGTAATTGGTGTTTGAGCAAAATGATAGGGAAGATCTCTAGTATTTGCAAAATGATAGGGAATGTATCTGATATAGTGCAAAATGATAAGGGAGGTCAATGATATATACCCATATAAATACTAATTAACATTAAACAAAAATCTCTCTCCATCTCATTTTCTATAAGAGTCGGATATAAGTAGAAAGTGTGAGCACATATTTCTATTAAGAAATCTATCAACGCGATGAACCTGGTTACTTTTCTTGTAGATCTAACGTCGCAATAGTCCTAGCTACTCATAGATCTAATGGTCAAGATTTTGCATGGTTAAAGTTCGCCGATTCAATGGTAGAGACATAGTGGAATAGAGTTTGAACCACCTCACTTATTCATTGGAGAAGACAAAGGATTAGAGCTCGAATGAAATTGTTTTGAAAATAGGTTCTGAAAATGAGGATAAACTATTTACATTGTTTAGACTTTTAGGTATTTACACTTATTATCATATATATTTTTTAAATAACTATTATGAGATGAGATTGTTTAATTTTTAGGTAATTTACTCTTTTTACCATTAAATTTATTTATATTTACTCTCATATAATATCTTGTGGTATCCTAAATCATGTCCACAACGTGTCTTGAAATGTCCAAGACTGTCCCTTTAAATTTTAATTTTAAATTTTCATCCTTAATTTTTGTGTATAAGAAAAAATAAAATTTAAATGAATGTATTATTCTCAAATAATATTTTTATAGTTTATGATGTAATGCTAAGTAGTGATTTGGTATCAAAGTTTGTTTAATACAAAAATTTAATTTATGTGAAGGCACGAATTATAACTACAAAGTCAAAAATATGCCCAACATATTTCTCCCTCAAAAGCAAATGTTCAAATTGAAGGTGAAAAGGTAAAATAAATGCAAGTACTACAACTTTGTTTTTTTCCTGAAAAGAAGAATTTTATATACAACAAAAGAAGGAATTAAAGACCTCTAGATTTGCAAGTTTTGATCTTTCTAAAACTAGCCAAACCAGAAGGATGAAGTTTCAAACAACCTCTAACAATATTAGGAACATCAACAAAATTGGCAGTTTTAATCTGCTTTCCAGAGCTAGCAATCTTTGATAATGCATCGGCTGAGGTGTTGGCTTCTTTGAAAACATGGAGAATAGGGAAATCTCCTTTACTTCTGAAGAGAGTGATCTCAAGGATGTAAGGGTAAACTTTCTAGAGGATGGTGGGTTTTTGCAAAACCAAATCCACCAGAATTTTACTATCCACTTCCAAAACAGTTTTGAACCAATGATTAGCAATGCAGTATTTGAGACCCTACCAAAGACCAATTACTTTTGCAAACAAATTGGTTTGGATACCAAGACGAGTAACATAAGCAATACAAATATTTCCTCCGTGGTTTCTAATTACCCCTTCCCCCGCAGCAGATAAACCTGGATTGCCAATAGAGCTCCCATCATAATTCAGCTTGAAGTATCCTTGAGCATGTTTGATCTATTTAAGCAAAACCAATTTAAAAGTATAAACCTTTTTACCTGGTTTGGATAGAATGATAAAATTCAATCTACTAATCATAACAGGTAAGTAAAAGGGCATGTTGTCATATTTGGCTTCACACTTGGTTTTCCATAGTTCCGAGCAAATCATAATAGGTAGGCTATTTGGGAGAATCTTATTTTGCCACCATTTGAGCAATCTTGAAATCAATGTACCCTGATGAAATGCACCTCCATAATGAGCCCATACCTGTTGAGCAAAATCACTGAAAAAAAGAACATGGTCTCTGGAATCTGTGTTTTTACCACAACAAGCACAAATAGAAGGCATATTGAACCCCAAGGATTGAATTTTAGAATAAAAAGGAACTAGGTTCTTTAACACCTTCCACATGAATATGTAGGCCTTGAGAGGAATGGAGTGGTGCTAAAAGTGCTTGAAATAAGAAGGAACCTCAGTGCACTGCCTTAGAGTCTACCAGGTTGATGCAATTGTGAAATTTCTAGAAGGGGTAGCCAACCAACATATTTTATCCTTAACATCAATGGGGAGTTTTTGAATTTGCTTATTTTTGGTTTTGAAAGATGGGAGAACTTGATCAACTTTGTTCTACCTCCAAGAACCATCATCATGCATAAGGTCTTTCACCTTCAAATGAGAAGCATGTTCCTGCACTAGAATTATCTCACCTAGAGGAATATCATTAAGCTACTGGTCCCACCAAAGGGAAATTTTTCCTTCCCCAATTTGGAATTGGATAAAGTCTTCAGCTAAGTCTTTCCCAACCAGAACATTTCTCCATCCCATACTCTAATGAGAGTTGATCCTGCGGAAATAAGCCTGTTTTTTGCAACCATATTTCCATTTCATGAATTGAGCCCAGAAAGACTCTCCAACACTATAGTTCCACAATAATTTAGCTTTAAAAGCCTTGATAATGTCATTGCGTTGCCTGAATCCCAAACCACCTTCTGATGTAGGAACACAGATGGCTGCCAAGATTTCCAGTGAAGTTTACCATTCCAAAAGAAGTTAACAAACATGCTCTCCAAGGTTTTGATCACTTTTATAGGAGGGAATGAGGTCATAAACATGAAAAGAGTTTGGGATATCAAAACATGCCTAATGAGTACCATCCTACTCCCATTGGATAACATTTTAGCCTACCAACCTTGAAGCCTGCACCTGATTTTGGCAATCAAAAAATCAAAAAGAGCACCTTTCTTCTAACCTGCAAAAAGAGGGAAACCCTAATATTTCATGGGAAGGGAGCTCTTGAGGAAGCCTATTTTAGAGACCAAGCAAGCAAGCAAGCTTGTTAGCTTGGGTATAAAGGGAGGGAATAAAACAGCTCTTTGAATAATTGATGAGCTGGCCAGAAATATCTTGGTAGGATTTGAGGAAGGAAAGAAAATTGGAAATAGAGGACTTTGATCCATTGATGAAGATGGCCATGTCATCAGCAAAGACAAGGTAAGATATGAGATATGAAGATTTGGGTTGAGAGAAGGGGATGATATCTTTGTTAAGCATTAAGGCTTTAAGGCCTCTAGAGAAGGCTTCTGCCATAATGATGAACAGAAGAGGGAATAATGAATCTCCTTACCTCAAAAATCTTTAGGAATGGAAAAATCGACAAGAACTTCCATTGATAATCAATTAAAAAAAAAAACAATTTAAAATAAATCTTCACACCATGTCAATGATCTTTTCATGGAAGGTAAATTTTCTCATGGTGAAAACAAAGAAAAACCAAGAAACTCTATCAAAAGCTTTGGCTATATTTAGCTTGATGATGAGATTACCACCAACCATTTTTTTAGGAAGAAGGTGCACCATTTCCTGAGCCAACAGGATATTATCAAATATATTTTTCCCTTCAACAAAAGCACTTTGTTCAGGAGAGATTAATTTGGGGGAGAATTTCCTTAAGCCTATTAGTCAAAAACTTGGAAAGGACTTTGTTAGAAAAATTGCGTAAGCTAATAGGCCTAAAATCAGAAGGAGATGAAGGATTTTCAACTTTAGGAATTAAGGCCAGTAAACTGCTTGTGCAAGATTTGTTTAGCTCAGTACCACAGAAGAATTCCATAATGGCTTGGAACATATCTTTTTTGATGATATCCCAACAATGAGTAAAGAACAATCTTGTGAAACCATCAGGACCAGCTGCACTATCTCCTTTAAGACTGAAAACAATCTCTTTGATTTCTTCCATGGTAGGAGTGGATAATAGAGAATCATTACCTAAATATGTGATTAATATTGGAATTATGGCAAGAAAATCCAAGTTAGGCTGAGCTGTAAAAGAACATAAGGCTTCTTGAAAATGTTGCAAAAAACAGTTTTGAATAGCTTGAGGCTCAGTATGAATGCAACCTTGTTTATCTTTTAAGGCTTTGACTATTCTTTTGATTCTTTGATCTTTGACTGTGGAATGGAAGAATTTAGAATTAACATCAGCATCTTTAAGCCATTTGAAAGCTGATTTCTGTTTCCAAAAATTTTCTTCAACCAAAATAGATTGTGTGTGTTTTAACAAAGCTTGATAATAATTTGACCAATTCTCTGCATTATCTTCATTCAGGAAAACTTGCTTAAACCTAGAGACTTCTATTTCAGCATTTTTGGTAGCATTTAGGATGTTACCATAAAAAGAGGAAGTCCACTGTTTTAACAAACGTTTTAAGGTTTTCAGCTTATATGCCACTGCTGATAAGGCAAAACCAGCATAAGGTTTGTTTCAATAGGCTGCAACAATGGAGGAAAACACTAGGTTTTTGCACCAAAAGTATTGGAATTTAAAAGGGATAGGGCCAGTAATAAGGTTGGCTGACATGGAAAGGAGTTGGGGTGAATGGTAAGCGACTGCTTTAGGAAGGTGAGAAACAGTGGAGTTTGGAAATTTTGAGAGCCAAGCAGAATTCATAAAGGTCCAATCTAGTCTACTCTATTTTCTAGAGTTGTCGTTGTTGAGATTACACCAAAGTTATTTTAAGCCAGAATAAGGAACATTAATTAAGCCACAATTGTAAATACAGGAATTGAATTCCAGACAACTAATCTGAGAAAAAGAAAAGTAGCCTTTCCTATCTTCAACATTGGAGTAACTTTTGAAGTCTCTAGATACAATGCAAGAATGATGAAAGCAAGGAATGAAGGATTCAAGGTCACACCACAAAGACTTTCTCTCAAGATGACTGCATTTGGCATAGACAACTGCCAAAAACAGGTTTTGATCAAATTCAGGGTGAATGCAATCTGCTATCACAAGTTGAAGGGAGGAAAAAAATGATGGAGTAGGCTAGAGATAAAATGGCATCCATGGCTTGCATAGGCTCAAAGATGATAAAAAATTAGGGATTGTGTTCATTGACTAGTTTTTTAACTTTGATTCTTGTAGCCCTTTTAGAGGCTCCTCTGATGTTCCAAATGAGGCCTTTACTCATTGGAAACTATTGAAGATGGAGCTTTGCTTCTCAATGCAGATCAAGTGATCACACTGGAGTGATACTTATTTCTACTTTGGTTCCTTTTTTTTGGGAGGAGCCATTCAATGTCTTCAGCTTCAAAAGATACTGCATCATTAGTGACTTTTCTTGGGGACACAGTGAATTTGTGAATCACTTCCAATTCATTGATGAAAGTATGGCCTGAGGAGGAAGGTAAATCCGGTTGATTTCTAGGCTTGGCAGTCAAAACTGCATTATTCTCTGCACTGACAGAATTCAAAACTGGTTTCAAAATAGTGGGATGGTCAAAATTTGGAGAGCACTCAGATTAGGCATTTTGAATAGTTGGGGATGGGGAGTTGTTGGCCCAGTAGAATACCAAGGAGGGAGGTAAATTGAGTAATTAAAAAATATTATCAGAATATACTTGAATAAATCAAATAATTAATTTTATACCTAAATTAATTATTATCTTTATACCACAGCAGAATTATAATAAATTTAAGTGCACACCCAAACAACAAAAATAACCAAAATAATAATTCAACAAACAAAAGATTTATATTGGTTCACCAAGCTACTCTTAGCTAATCCAGTCTCCCGAGCTCCACGGAGGTCGTACCCACTAAAATCAAGATCCCTTTAAAGGTAGGAACCAAACCCGCACACGGATTCTTTTACAAGCTCAAAATCAATATTTACAATTTTCTTTTCTCAGGCTAAGAAAGAACCTTTACTTTTTACAGGCTAAATAATAACTTAATTCCTTTTAACACTAAGGCTCAAGAATCAAAATCTCACCAAAACACTCCAAATATCCTTTTACCCGGTAAGGATTGAACCTTTAAAAAATCACTCAAAAAATACAATTCTTATCCAGGAAGAATCACTACCTCTATCTCTTTATAGGAAGAGACTAAAACTCAACTACCCTCGATTAAATATCCCCAATTATATTTAATCCGTCACAACTCACCAATACAAAAATTGATAAGTAGTAGATCTTACTCGGAGCTTCTACCACCCCAGATAAATAAAAACTTAATTAATATTCCAACTAGTGATAGAAATATGTGAGATACGGAAATCTGATTTTAGCAAGAATATGGGTAACAAATTTGGAACACGTAATCAAATTCAAGAAATTATTTGAAAGAATATTTTCTTCAAAAATCAAAAATAATTTCTAAGATCAATTTCCAAAGTAAAATAATAAATAATAAACAATATGGAAATATCTCACCTGGAATTTACAGAAATAATGATTAGAACAGTATAACTTCAAATCCGGTATCAGCAAGAATAGATCGCAATTGATTCACAGAATCACTCTTAGAAAAGTTCACAATATCGAAGAATTCTAACTCTTATAAAAACTCTCTCAAAATGATATAGAATGATTAACTCTCTTAAAATGATTATCTTTTCTAATAACATTTGCAGGTCTATTTAAAGAAACTTGTAATCAGCCTTCTAACGCCTAGTTTACAAGTGTCATGACAATTAAAAACTCTTATAAACCCCTTATAACATAAGGACTTCATTTAGGTTCAATTTCACTTAATCACAACTTTCAAAACACTTAATTAAACCCCTAAAGTATTTCTAAATTAAATTAAATAAGTATAGAATCCATTTTAATTACTAAATTGAGAAACATTAATATTTAATTAACCATATTGAAATGATTTAATTAGTATATGAATCATATCTCAAATATAAAGAATATTCCCAAAATATCTCTCAAATCCTAACAAAAAATGGCTACTTTTGGATTTAAACTCGGATCAAACAGTATCCTGAAACTACGCGTTCGGTCGACTGCCCAGTCAACTGGAAGATACTGGAAGTAGCCCATGCAGTTCATCGGTCGACTGCTCAGTCGACTCTTCGATTCAGAGAGTTTGTCATGTTTTCACCGGTCGACCTATCAGTCGACTCTTCGATTCAGAGAGTTCAACTGTTTTCACCGGTCGACCTGTCGGTCGACTCTTCAATTCAGAGAGTTCAGCTTCTTTCTCCGGTCGACTCCTCAATCGACTGCCTCCTTTTGAATCTCTTCTCTAATCACGTTTTTAACTCACTTTCTTTTATGATTTCGCCCCTTTATCCATTTTTATCTTTAAATAAGCTCCACTAATATTCTTATATTCTATTTTAGTCATTCAAAAATATTTCTTTTCAATTCATATATGAGAAAATAATCATACTTAATAAAAACACACAAAAAAGATAAAATTCATTTTGTACCATGTGTGTGTTCCTAAATGGGATATTAAGAGTTAATATGTACCTGGGCTATTTTCCATAATTTCTTCAAACTCTTAATACTTCTTCATCATCTTGATATCTTCATTTAGCATCCATTCAATTTGACATCTTCATTACTAGAACTTTAAATCACTGAAACACTTTATCAAACATTAGTTCCACCAAAACATCAACACTTAATTGTTCATCAAAATCTTAGAATCAACAATCTCCCCTTTTTTATGATGACAATTAACTTTGATGTTTTCTTCAAAATAAAATATAACTACACTCTCCCTGAATCCAAGGACAAGTTCTTTAACTCATTTAGGCATCATAATGAAGATTTTATAAAACATAATTTAAAAATACTCAATAAAGCACAATTTTTTTAAATTTCTCCCTTTTAATTAAAACAAAGTTTTAGAATACTCCTCCTAAATAAAATAATAAAACAAATAAAACATCACTAATTTCTTCTCCTTTGTCATCTTCAAAAACAAATTTAGGTAGAAGAGGGGAAAACAACACACATGTAACTCACTCTAGGCAAACATCATTATGCCTAGCCATACCTAAACCGCGAATGATTTTCACAAACTGATCTTCCGCTAGTGATTTGGTAAAAACATCAGCAAGCTGATCAGAGGTATGAATATACTCAATAGTAATATCCCTTTTTCTAAATGTGATCACGAATAAAGTGATGTCTAATCTCTATGTGCTTAATTCGTGAGTGTTGTGTAGGATTTTTACTTAGACATATAGCACTTTTATTATCACAAAAGATCGGGACCTCATCTATATAAACTCCAAAATCATTTAACTGTTGTTTAATATATAAAATTTGAGCATAATAGTTACCAGCTGCCATGTATTTAGCCTCAGTAGTGGATAAGGCTTTTGAATTCTGTTTCTTGCTTGACCAAGAAACTAAAGTATGTCCTAACAAATTACATGATCCACTTGTGCTTTTTCGCTCAACTTTGCAACCAACAAAGTCAGCGTCGGAGTAACTTACCAATTTAAAATCACTCCCCCTAGGATACCATAATCCTAGGTCAGTTGTCCCCTTTAACTAACGAAAAATTCGCTTAACCGTAGTCAAGTGCGATTCTTTAGTACAAGACTGAAATCTAGCACAAACACAAACACTATACATAATGTTAGGTCTACTAGCAGTTAAATACAACAAGCTACCAATCATACCTCGATACATTTTTTCATTAACGGTTTTGCCCGTATCATCTTTTTCAATTTTTGTAGCCGTTGTCATGGGAGTTTTGTACTCTTTAGCTCTTTCCAATCCATATTTCTTTAACAGCTCCTTGGTGTATTTAACTTGGTTTATAAATATCCCTTCTTTCATTTGCTTAATTTGCAAACCAAGAAAGAAATTCAGCTCTCCCATCATACTCATTTCAAATTCAACCTGCATTATCTCAGCAAACTCTTGGCAAAGGTCCTCATTAGTAGATCCAAAAATGATATTATCAACATATATTTGTACTAATAGGATATCAGAATCAGTTTGTTTTATAAATAGTGTTATATCACAAATACCCTTTCGAAAACTATTTTCGATCAAATATCGACTAAGTCTCTCATACCAAGCTCTGGGAGATTGTTTGAGCCCGTACAAAGCCTTGCGAAGCTTAAATACATAATCGAGAAATTTTTCACTTTCAAATCCCGGAGGTTGTTCCACATAAACTTCTTTAGCTAGAAAGCCATTTAGAAATGCACTCTTTACATCCATTTGATATAGTTTAAAATTACATGAATATACAAAGACGAGTAGCATTCTAATTGCTTCTAGTCTAGTAACAGGAGTATAAGTTTCATCATAATCAATTTCTTCCTCTTGTTTATAGCCCTATGCCACTAATCTTGCTTTATTTCTAATTATCATACCATATTCATCCTTTTCGTTTCTAAATACCCATTTAGTACCAATAACTAGATGAAAATCCGGTCTCGAAACAAGACACCACACTTTGTTCCGCACAAATTGAACTAATTCATCTTGCATTGCGGAAATCCAAGATTCATCAATTAGTGCCTCATTTATATTTTTAGGCACAATTTGAGATAAGAAAGCAAGATTAATTATATCCCTAAGAGAAGATCGAATACTTACACCTTTTTCGAAATTACCGATAATTTCTTTGATTAAATGCCCTGATACTATCTTTATAGCTCTTGGTAAAGTCGAATCCTACTCCTTAGGTTCCTCCTATTGTTGAGACTCTTTTGGTGCATCATTACCTTGATTTTGGTTATTTAAGATACTCGCATCATCATCATCCAAAACCTTTCTCGACAAGTATGGATCAACTTCCTCAAACACAACATGCATAGTTTCTTCTACTACTAAAGTACATTTATTATAAATTCTATAAGCCTTACTGTTAGTAGCATATCCAAGGAAAATCCCATAATCAAATTTAGCATCAAATAAAAGTATTCAAAATGAAATATTTGCATCCAAAGACCTTAAAATAGGAAATATTAGGAGTCTTACCATTCTAGATTTTATATGGGGTTTTGTTAAACCCTCTACGAATTAATACACAGTTTACCACGTGATAAGCGGTACTTACTGCTTCGGCCCAAAAGTAGGTTGGTAAGCGATTTTCATTTAGTATTGTTCTGGCCATCTCTTGAGGCGTTCTGTTCTTCCTTTCCACTACACCATTTTTGTTGCGGTGATCTTGGTGCAGAAAAGTTATGAGCATAACCATGTTCATCACAATAACTTACCACTTCATCATTCTTAAATTATCTTCCTCTGTCACTATAAATGTTAATAATAGAACATTGTTTCTCACTTTGAACACGTTTACAAAATTTAGCAAGAACGGAAGCAACCTCACTTTTCTTAGCAAGAAAATATACTCAGGTAAGTCTAGAATAATCATCAACTATAACAAATGTATAGAACTTACCACCAAAACTAACAATAGAGTTAGGTCCAAATAAATCAAGATGCAATAATTCAAGACATTTAGATGTGGACGTGTGCATCTTTTTCTTAAATGATTATCTAACTTGCTTGCCTAATTGACATGCATCACATACTTTATCCTTCACATATTTAAAATCAGGTAGGCCACATACAAGACTCTTCTTAGATAAGTTAGAAATTAATTCCATACTAGTATGCCCAAGTCTTCTATGGCATAACCAACTATTTTTAGATAAAACATTCAAACAAGATAAATTCTGAGAATTAAAATCATCAAAAGAGCAAGTATACACATTCTCAAAACATGATGCAACTAACAAAATGCTACTATCATGACTATTCTTAATGATGCATCTATCATAATCAAATATAACATTGTATCCCTTGTCACATAGTTGACTGATATTAAGCAAATTATGTTTAAGTCCATCAACTAGTAAGACATCTTTAATCATAGTAGTACCATTACCGATAATTTTACCCTTTACGTTATCTCTGAAAGTTACATGACCTCCATCTTTAGGTGTCAAAGATGTAAATTTTCCTTTATCTCTCATAATGTGTTGAGAACAACCACTATCTAGGAACCATTTGTCCTTACTTATTGATACTTTTAGAATAACCTGCAAGGAGCACCTCAAATAGTTCCTAAGTGGTATCCAGCCTACGTGGGTCCGATCTTGTTAGTCGGGACAATTTTAGTTTCTTTCGGAACCCAAACTTGTCTACATTTAGATAGTTTTGCAAAACATCTACGAATAGTATGCCCCACAACGTTATATTTAAAACATTTAACAAGATTCTTGGTTTCAGAAAAGAATTTATGAAAGCGTTTTTGTTTAAAATTTTTCTAAAATCCAATACCGGCCTTATAAAAAACTCCACTTGAACTTCCCAAAAGCATTTTCAAATTGTTTTCATCGTCGGTAAATTTGAGAACAATTGATTGCAAATCCTTCAATTTAGATTTCAACCCATTGTTTTCAATTTCATAATCCACCACTTGCTTATTTAATGTGTTAATTGTACTTTGAAGGGCATTTATTTTAAAATACTAATTTTTACAATCATGTGAAAGTTCTTGATAAATATCAAATAATTCATCAAAATTTAAAGGACAAGAACTTAAACAATCGGTTACCTCACCACCAGTGGCTATTAATGCAAGTATGGACGTATCCTCACTATTTGATTCTTCTGAGCTACTTAAATCGGTATTATCTCAAGTAGCCTTTATCGATTTCTTCTTACTCTTCTTTGCTTTCTTCTTTTCTTTCTTCTTTTTCTCATTTTCTTTGTCCTTCTTCGGTTCGGGACAATCATTTTGAAAATGACCGGTTTTATGACAGTTGTAGCATTCCACTTTGGATATGTTGAGATTTATTTTCCCACGGAATGTGCATCGAGTCATTCTTCTAAAATTGTTTATGAGAAGTGATACATTCTTCTCTTGCTCACTATCAAGGCTTTCATCATCACTGTCATCATCTTCTTCAATTTTTTGAACTTTTAGCGCCAAGAATTTCCTCTTGCTATTTTCGGTATCATTCTTGTAACCTTTGATCACCGATTCATGAGTCATCAAACTACCAATTAGATCATCGATGTCGTATTTGCCAAGATCCTTGGCTTCTTCGATTGCCGTCACCTTTGACTCCCATATTTTTGTCAAGGACCTTAAGACATTTTGTACTCTATCCTCCATGGAGTATGGTTTTCCGAGTTGGTTCATACTGTTGCATATGTTGTTGAAGCGAGTGTACATCTCGTGAATCGATTCATTCTCCTCTATCTTGAACAACTCAAATTTTCTCATAAGTGCATTGATTTTTTACTACTTTACTTGACTTGTCCCTTCGTGGGTGACTTGTAACTTATCCCACATCTCCTTTGCGGATTTACAACATGAAACTCTAGAATACTCATTAGTATCTAAAGAATAAAAGAGAATATTGATAACTTGAGAATTAATAGAGAGTTTCTGCTTATCGGAAGCAGTGAGTTGTTCATTCTTATTCTCAACTCTGTTTTCCATTGAAATGAATGGACCATCCTCGATTGTTAGCCACACGTCGTAATTTGTAGCCTAAAGAAAGGCTATCATCCTGTCTTTCCAAAACGAGTAATTTTTACCTATAAATAAGGGTGGTCGGTGCATAGACTGCCCCTCAGCTAGTGTGCCTACTATGTGTGCCATGTGATCTTTGTTAGCAAAATAGATTCGAGCTAAACCAGTTCTTATGCCAATTATTGGCCCAGTAGAATACCCAAGAGAGGGGGTGAATTGGGTAATTAAAAAATATTATCAGAATATACTTGAATAAATCAAATAATTAATTTTATGCCTAAATTAATTATTATGTTTATACCATAGCGGAATTATAATAAATCTAAGTGCACACCCAAACAACAAAAATAACCAAAATAATAATTTAGCACCCAAAAGATTTATACTGGTTCACCAAGCTACTCTTAGCTAATTCAGTCCCCTGAGCTCCACGGAGGTCACACCCACTAAAACCAAGATCCCTTTAAAGGTAGGAACCAAACCCGCACACCAATTCTTTTACAAGCTCAGAATCAACCTTTACAATTTTTTTTTCTCAAACTAAGGAATAACCTCTACTTTTTACAAGCTAAAGAATAACCTAATTCCTTTTAACACTAAGGCTCAAGAATTAAAATCTCACCAAAACACTCCAAATATCCTTTTACCCAGTAAGGATTGAACTATTACAAAATCACTCAAAAAACACAATTCTTATCCAGGAAGAATCACTTCCTCAATCTCTTTACAGGAAGAGACTAAAGCCTAGCTACCCTCGATTAAATATCCCCAATGATATTTCATCCGTCACAACTCACCAATACAAAAATTGATAAGTAACAAATCTCACTCGGAGCTTCTACCACCCCAGATAAATAAAAACTCAATTAATATTCCAACTAATGATAGAAATATGTGAGATACAGAAATCTGATTTCAACAAAAATATAGGTAGTAAATTTAGAATACGTAATCAGATTCAAGAAATTGTTTGAAAGAATATTTTCATCAAAAATCAAAAAGAATTTCTAAGATCAATTTTCAAAATAAAATAATAAACAATAAACAATATGAAAAGATCTCACCCGAAATTCACAAAAATAATGATTAGAATAGTATAGCTTCAAATCCTGTATCAGCAAGAATAGATCGCAATTGATTCACAGAATCACCCTTAGAAAAGTTTACAATATCGGAGAATACTAACTCTTATAAAAACTCTCTCAAAATAATATAGAATGATTAACTCTCTTAGAATGATTATCTTTTCTAATAAAATTCGCAGATCTATTTAAAGGAACTTGTAATCAGCCTTTTAATGGCTAGTTTACAAGTGTCATGACAATTAAAAGCTCTTATAGACCCCTTATAACATAAGAACTTCATTTAAGTTCAATTTCACTTAATAACAAATTTCAAAACACTCAATTAAACCCCTAAAGTATTTCTCAATTAAATTAAATAAGTATAGAATTCATTTTAATTACTAAATTGAGAAACATTAATATTTAATGAACCATATTGAAAGAATTTAATTAGTATATGAACCATATCTCAAATATAAAGAATATCCCCAAAATCTCTCTCAAATCCTAACAAAAAACGGCTAAGTTTGGATTTAAACTCGGATCAAACAGTATCCTGAAACTACGCATTCAGTTAACTGCCCAGTCGACTGGAAAATACTGGAAGTAGCCCATGCAGTTCATAAGTCGACCGAGCGGTCGACTCTTCGATTCAGAGAGTTTATCATGCTTTCACCGGTCGACCTGTTAGTTGACTCTTCGATTCAAAGAGTTCAGTTGTTTTCACCGGTCGACCTGTCGGTCGACTCTTTGATTCAGAGAGTTCAGCTTCTTTCTCTGGTCGACTCCTCAGTTGACTACCTCTTTCTGAATCTCTTCTCTGATCGCGTTTTTAACTCACTTTCTTTTATGATTTCCCCCATTTATCTATTTTTATCTTTAAATAAGTTCCACTAATATTCTTATATTTCATTTTAGTCATTCAAAAATATTTCTTTTTAATTCATATAGGAGCAATTAATCATACTTAATAAAAACACAAAAAAGATAAAATTCATTTTGTGTCATGTGTGTGTTCCTAAATGGGATATTAAGAGTTAATATTTACCTGAGTTGTTTTTCCTAATTTCTTCAAACTCTTAATAATTCTTTATCATCTTGATATATTTATTTAGTATCCATTCAATTTGACATCTTCGTTACTGGAACTTTAAATCACTGAAACACTTGATCAAATATTAATTCCACTAAAACATCAACACTTAATTGTTCATCAAAATCTTAGGATCAACAGGAGTGATGTAAAACAGATTTGCAGGAAGAGGTTTTGGCTTTTGAAGAGGTTTTGTTGGAACAATTGGCCTTAACCTTAGAATCACCTGTTTTACTAGGATGGGAAACAATTTGTGACTCAAAACGAGCAAAACTTTTTGGCTGAGTAATTGGGCCATCTGGAGGAGTTAATATAGGTGAAATAAGAATGTAAGAAGGGATGGGGGATGATAAGGAAGAGTTTTGATCTGAGGAGACATTGGCTTGAGATTTAACTGTCTAAGAGTCAGAATGATGGCCAATTTCAGATGGAGGGAGGATATAGAAAGTTAAAACACATGGAGAAGAGGTAGTAGCAAAATCAAACATTCTGGTTTGATGTGGTCTTGTTAAATGAGATGATTTAGCAAGGGAGTCCTAAGCTTGGAGTTTGATAGATTGAAAACCAATAGGGTGTTCAAATTCTAAAGGATCACTGATTTGAGTAATTGAATCATTATGGGATGGATTTTTAGCTGAAACTTTGTCGCACCCCACCCTGGACATCCGTCACCCGAGGCCGGGCGTGACGTCGGCATGGCACTCCATGTCCAACCAACCAAACCCATACATATCTATATATACACACTCAGACACACGTGCACCATTATCAGTTTGTTCTCATTTTTTCAAGACATTACCTCATACTCATATATTTAAAAGATATGGGACACACCCGTCCCAAATATATATACAACAAAAATCACCAAAAAAATGCAGAACCTTCCATGGTTTGCCTCTGACCGGCCCACTCCCAAAATGACACTACCTCTAGACTCTACCTAGTGCCAGTAGTGGACCCACTCCTATTCACGGCACCTAAAACCAAAAACTTTTATCGGTGTACTATCTTCATAATAAAAACATTTTATAGGGATCAAGTATAAGTATTTAAATACCACGTTTTCAAAATATAATATTATATAATCACATACTGTACGGAAATCCAGTTTCCCTGTCACCACTGCAATAACTCATATATTTAAAATACCTAATCCAAGTATTTTAAGTTAATCCAGGCAGTTCATCGTATAATAAAATATCCCACACCGTTTTCCTCCTAGCCATAGGATCGTTTTTACATCACGATTGGGAGTTGCAATGGTATCGTACCACCCGTAGGATTTGCACTCCTGACGGGTCAATCAACCACCTGCAAGACTAATCCTCCTGACAGGTCATAATAGTAACAACCACCTGTCGGACTAACCCTTCTGACAGGACATAATATCAACAACCACCTACCGAACTAACCCATAATATCAATAACCACTTGCCGGACTAACCCTCCGAACAAGTCATAATATTAACAACCACCTGCCGGACTAACCCTCCGGACATGTCATAATATCAACAACCACCTGCCGGACTAACCCGTCGGACAGGTCATAATATCATCAACCAACTACAGGACTAACCCTTCTAATAGGTCAAAACCATCCCGCAGGACATACCTTCCTGACGGGATCAAAGCTATGGCATAGTCGGATAAAAAATCACCCTCTACATTTGGAAATATACTTGACCCATATAAGTTGTAAAATTGTCCAATTTTTAATAAACACATTTTTCCACAATTTATACGAAAATAAAATTTGTATATTTACATAGAAGACAGTACACTCACCTCAATTCCCACATAGCACGAATAGCACCGCCCAAAACCTACTGACATGCAGGTGCTTGCGAACCTATTAGCGATAGGGCCTAAATTAATATTTTATTCCAAAACAACCCTACTATGAAATACATGGCCCGAAATTACATAATTTCTCACTTCCCAAATTTAATTGTGCGAGATTATTATTCACCCTATTTTGGTATGTTAATAGTTACCGTTCAACATTTATTAAAATTTTAGTTTATAAAAATTAGTATCACGATTTGTAAAAATTTGTATGCCAATAAATTAATTTGACAAAGATAAAAATCGACGAAATCATTACCCGTTCTGAATCGCTCATCGGCCGAAAAGTTGAATTTTTGGATTTGTATTCTATTTTTTTTTCCTTCTTTTGCTCTTCTTTTTCCATTTTCTGCACCTGGACTCACGCCGCAGCCGTCACCGCAACGCCGCGGCGATGCCGCCTCTATTTCTGCTTCCAGGTTGTTAAACCCCACCGCCTAGGCGAACGCCCTTCTCCTTTATTCCGATCCCTGATTCAGTTCCCTCTCTCTCTCTTGTTTCCGTTTTGGGTTTAGTCGATCGGCGCTCTCACCACACTCACCACCGGAGATCACACCCACCCACGCCGACTATCAAACACACACTTATGCACGATAACACACATATCACAGTCGACAACTGCACAGGACACACACTTGCACACACACTCACGTCTGCACAGCACACACACATATACACATAATCGCACCCACACACACCACCGACGGATAGAAGGGACAGCACACACACCCACACACCATCGCACGCACGGATAAACAGACATACACACATACAGTCGCTCACCCCAACGCCGGTGACTGAACAACGACGATCACACACCCTCACACATCGTCGATCACCCACACCTACACACACCGACGACGAGCAAAACACACACATATGCACACGCCGGCACTGAACAGACCATGCACACACACGCCGAAGGAGCACCCCGCCAACCAAACCCACACCAAACTTCTCTCTCTTTTTTTTATTTCTCCTTCCTTGTGTTTTGGGATGTGTTGCACAACGTGTATATATATATGCATGGGAAAAGTGGGTTGAGTTTGATCCTTATCTTGCCACGTTGTTCGGATTGGATCTTCCTCCTCCTTTTCTCTTTTCCGTTTTCCCCTCTATGTCCCGACGGTATATATATATATATTAGTTTGTTTGTTTTTTTCCAAATTACATTATCCTCCCCTATCTTTCTTTAAGTTGATATTTAAATCCCAAAATTTAAAATGAATGTTTCTAAAATTGCTAATTGATCCCTAAACTTTTAATTTAAATATTAAATGACACAAACTTACTTACTAGAATGGTTGGGAGCTGTCAAGGGATGGTTTTAGGTTGGGGTTGCTTAGACTGTAAAACAAGTTTTTTTGCAGGTTTTTGAGTTGTGGAATGTCCAGGATTGGCAATATCAATGGATCGAGCAATAGGAATATACTAGGAAGAAGATTTAGCTTTAGCATGGTTAGATAAATGATTAGGGCCTTTTAAGACTAGAGATTTTGATGCTGGAGGCTTATTTTGAGAAAAAGGCTTTTTGGCTAGATTTTGCGCAAGGAATGAAAAGTCAAGATCACCCTCATCGTAATTTTCAAGAAACCAATTAGGGAACATTTTGCAATCATCCAAGGACAGATTTGAAGGATAAATTTTGACAGAATTAGAGATTAAACCTTTGGAAAGGTCTGGCTGAACATAAATTGTTTTGCTCTGTTTTCTGGTGGCTAGAACATAAATGGCAGCTTCTTAACAAATTGGAGGAGGATTCTTGATCTTACAATGGGATTCGAACTGCCCTTGTTCGAAACAATGATTACAATAAACCAAATTCGTTTCGTAGAATATGGCCTACCAAAAGCCTTTAGCTTCACAACCCATCCAAATTATTTTAAGCAGAGGACGACGCAGATCTACTTCCACACAAACACAAGCAACCTTTGGTTTTACCAAATTAACCGTGGCAGAATCGATGTTTAATGGAGTTCCAATGGTTGAGGCCAAGGAGAAAACAGCCTCATTACTATGAAAGTGAATTGGCAAGAATTCGAAGTTAATCCAAATTGGCGCCAAAAGAGATTCCACGTTTGCTAAATTAGTAGTCCACTTGAACATTATGATAGGGAATTGACGAATAAGCCATTGATCCTTTATCCATAAACGTTGAAAATATTTTTAAGAATGAAGTTGAACGAGGAGATGCTTTTGATCAAGAAAACCAATTTTGAAACCTGCAGTGAGGTTAAGAGCATGAAACATTTTCCTGATTGCTTCAAATGGTGGCTTTCCATGGGTGAATTTTCCAACCAAAGCGAACTTGAAAGGGCATGAGAGCTTTGCCACCTCCTATTCTGAAAAATATATTATTGGTTCCCTTTTGAAAGTTTGTACAGATTTTCTTGAAAGAACAGGGACTTTATTTCTGCAAAATGCTCGCAAATGATTTTTAAGCAAACATTAATCTGAGTTGAAGGATGAAGATGACCATTAGACAAATTGAGAGGAGGAGGAATTGAATTAGAAACAGATTGCAAGGGCTGCTGGGGCGGATCCCTAGCACTGGATGCTCCCATTGATGAATCAAGGTTGAGAAAAGAGGAAGAGGAATTTGCGAGATTCTTGGAGAGAAATCAATCACTCATTCCACATTCATTGTGCATGCAAGCACTACAACTTGATAATGTGCAATTCAACAAATCTAAGAAAAATACATATAATTGCAACAACATTCTTGTATGGCGAACCGAAGAAGTTTATGCACAATCTCTCCGGAGTAATCTTTCACTTAATCCAATCTTGATCTTGATGCCATATGCTCAGATTTCTGTCCAAGTGAAAAAAGTAATTGTATGAAATTTGTCAATAAACTGGGTAGAGTAGATTTTTATTTTTTTATTTTTTATTAATGGAAGTCTCAATAAACTGATGCGGGATTCAATACTTCTAAAAGAGAGGGAAACCCGAGCTCGATAATGCTTTGTTTGGATGGAGGGAGGAAAGGGGAGGTGAGAGAATATTTCTTTATTGTGAATCCTTGAAGGACTTCCCCTCCTAAGCTCCTCTCCCCACCCCCACGCAACAAAACCCAAGTCTCACACCGTTATAACGTATCAAGTTCCAACTTAAAAATCATATGGTAATAGGTAGAATAGCCATATTGGGAAATCCGTTTGGTTTCATTTTCAAAAAGTTCAGAAACGGATTTTGAAAACAGGCTTTTAAAGGTTGTCAGAAATTATTTTGTTTAGTTTTTAAAAAGTTATAACAAAAAATAATATTCATCTATAAAATACATTAGAAAGATAAAAAAGCAAAAGTGAATGATTCATTGATGAATGTCTTGAAGAAGCGAGATGATAATGGTGTTTGTCAAATGAAATATGGTAGGAGAGAATTTTGATATTGAAAGTAAACATGCAGGCAAAACAATTAAAATTGACTTTAAAACATAAGAAAATATAATACTAAAAATAGCTAAGTTAATTGCATTAGGTAAAAAAAAACACTATGGCTCGTTTGGTTGAATGAAATAGAATTAGGGTGGAATGGAATAAGAGAAAAAATGGAGTAAGATAAGGAATTGAATGGATTCGTCAAATAGAATCTCTCTTCCATTCTCTTATTTAGTTGTGATTAAATGTTTAAAGAAATAAAATAGAATAATACTCTTTTACATATCAATTTTAAGATCAAATTCATTCATAAATATACATAATAATAATTTATTTAGAAAAAAAAATGACTACAAAAATATGAGTAATATCCCATGTGAAAAATGTTCAAAATCTACCAACAACTAAAATCGTTTTGTTCTTAATTTTTTTTTGGGCGTATAAATAGCTTTTTTTCCTCAAATATTTATTTTTATTTAGAAATAGAAACATATTTTTGTTCTCAGATTTTCACTTCCATTTCCTGCATAGATTTTTTTTTATTCTTAAATTTCTATTTTTGATTTAAGAAAACAATTAGATTTTTTAATCCTAGATTTTTGTTTTCATTTTGGGAACAGTAACATATTTTTTGTTCTCAAATTTATGTTTCTATTTTGGGAGCATGAATTGGTTTTTTCACTTTCAAATTTTTATTTTTGTTCGAAATATAAGTTTGTGAACAAGAAAATATGTTTTTGTTTATGGAACATAAACAAAAATCTAGAAATAAAAAACATGTTTTTATTCCAAAAACAATCAAGAACAAAAATAATCTATTTCTATTCCCGAAACAAAAACAGAATATTAGAAAAAAAAAATCTATTTTCTTTTCCAAAATAAAAATATAAAATTGAAAACAAAATATTTTATTTCGTCATTTAATGAATAATATTTTTCGTATTTTTTATTCAAATTGATATAGAACTAAATTGATAGAATTAATTTTTAGGAAATATCAAAGTTATTCTCAAATTGAGAATTATAGGCGAAAACGAGATAAGGTATTTTAGGTGTAACCAAAAAAAAAAGAAAAAAAAAAAGAGAACTATGGAATCTGATTTTGCCCATGAAGTATGAAATCCAATTCCATCCATTTTCATTCCAATGGAATTAATTTTTATTTTTTTCCATTGGATAACTAAACAAAGGAATCGGAATCAAAGGTGGAATTAAGATTCCATTCCGTCCAACCAAACACACGATAAGTACGTGGATAAAAAATTAATTTGCTCCCCATAACAAATGAATTCTTTCTGGACATATAGAGTAAGATAAGACGTTGACCTGCTCTGTGTAGGGCAAATATTTCCCATCGAATGTTATGACCACACGATCTTTCCCATCTACACCTTTAACTTTGTCGACCGAGCTGTAGAAGTCTATAGCTGACATGCTAAACACGACAAAAATAAATTAATTAATTTAATCCTCAAATTAATTCAAATAGAACAATATATAAATTCCTTATAGTGGAGTTTGTTGTGTATTTTGTTCCCATTTTTTTTTCTGTTACCAGAAAACTTAGAACAACAAATTAAAAGAAAAAACCTCTCTTTATGTTCAGTTCCCAAATTTCTTGAACTCTCAACTCTACTCCACTGCCTTAGATTTTGATCTCAAGGATCACACAATAAGAGATAAGATGCACGACCTTAAATTTTGATGACGCCCCGATCTCGGGGATCACACAATAAGAGATAAGATGGCTCCTAATTCTTCACTCTTCACTGCAACACCTGTAGGAATTTTTACACCAGGAGTTTGGATCACGGTGAAAAATCTCCAACATTAAAATGAGCATTCATTGGTAGCAGTACAAATGTCAGCTTGAGGTTAGGGATTTTTTGAACTTAGATGAATCTTCTCACATTTCACATACTTGTAGACATCCACTTGGGGCAAAAGGTGGTAGGAAGGGGATGCCAAGTAACAATCTTTAACGAATCTATTGTTGGATTCTCTGGCCGTTATGGAGAAACGGTAATGTTGCATGCATGAAGTCTCCCACATGCGGACGCGAATTGCATAACCCCTTTCAGATGAACATAAAATGTTCGGCAGGTCATATCCAAATTTCAAGTTTGGCCCTCCTTTGACCCACATTCAGACCCACATTCAGACGTATAGACCATTTTACCTCTCATTAATAGCCCCTCACTCCCATGTCAAGATTTCATAATTCTGAGAGTTGTCTGACATAGTCTCCTCAAGGGCAACACATGTCTTGTCACAAATATCTTTTTCTTGACTCCGTAAAGTCCACCGGTACTCGGTTCAACATCTCAAAAGGGCAGTCTAGTGCTACAAAACTCCCGTTATGCGCAGGGTCCGAAAAGGGGTCGGACCACTTAGGTATATTATACGCAATCTTACCTTATTTTTGCAAGAGACTGTTTTCACAACTCGAACACTTGACCTCCAAGTCACATAGAGACAACTTCTACCGTTTCACCAAGGCTCCCCTTCCGTTTCAACATCTCAAAGGCAAAAAATTTCTTCAACTATCTCCCCCTTTGTCGAAGTAAAGAGAGAATGACCAAGTCTTGAATCAGAGTCATCGTTCCACAGGTGCCTTTCACTGTAGCTAATGGCACACGTACGGGCACGCACGAAGGAGGACACCTTGGCGATTCTATATCGAGAGGATCCCCATCCGTGAGCGCCCCCTGAATGCGAGATTCGAGGTAGTGGCCTCACCATGGATTGCACGGTTTGTGGTGATAGGACCAACAAGCTACGTTCTGTCAAGTTATACTGATCCCTCGCGACATGGAGTACATGCATAAGGCTAATCCCGTATGGTCAACAAGTTCACAGTATCTCATTTGGTACAAGTTCTTTACAAGATTGCTTTCATCTACGCCTGTGCCAATATGGAAGCTAGAGCAAGGATTCATGCACAAAACCACCTGAAGGAGATGGAGGCTCAAAGGTTGGAATGCAGTCCGAGCTATCGGACTTATGGCAGGCAGTGCTGATGAGGCACACATCTTAGGAGTGGGAACATGACAAATCTAAGCTTTGATCAGCTCAGGAAGAGTTACGGCGTACACAACATGCTTTAGAGGAGTAACAGGTTGATTACTATTGGCTGAGAAGAGACGTTATGCCAGCAACGAGGGAAGGTTCTCGAATCTATTCCCGGACTGCTTTAGCCGCCGATTCCACCATTCACAAGCTCGCCCTCCAATCAGACACCCTCAATGGCGACCCTGATAAAGATGGTAAAATCCCTTTGGCTTAAAAGTCCAGACGTCAGGAACTTTCTCCCTCCGGAGGTCCTTTGTTGATGGCCAGCTCAGGGGGACCCACCCACTAGACCCCTCTTCCCTAGGAGATGATTCGGGCACCTTCATAGGTTGGGAGTAGTTCCCGTCCCCGAAACTTCCCTCCTCGCAAGGGTAACAACCACAGAGGGCATTGATTACCCTACAACTGTCTTCGACCTGCTCTTCAGAATTATTACTGATTTGATATTTTTTTTTTTGGGGTGGCGTAGAGAAAGCAGAAAGGTGTGCTCAAGCCCCTATGGAGATTCACACGATTCTCTGTTAGAACCTTTTATTCTGATTAGTTGATAGGACGCTACTGCTCGTCAGTCCTTCAATTTACTACTTGTGTCGTTTTCTTCTCAAATGGCGGCGGCGGCGTTTGATTGGACTTACCCTTTTCTATAGTTGAACCCATGCTACAAATAGAGGGGGGAATCCTTATTTTTTCCCACACTATCAAAACTTTCCTCTTTCTCACAACAATAATGTGTGCGCTCAGTATTGCCACCTTCAAAGAGGCCAGGCGTACTTTTGCCCTTTAAAGGGTCCGAGTAGAGGAGGCCTACAACACCCTCTATCCGATCATTGCTTCTGTGTAGGGCTTATCAATACTTAGTAACTTAAGGGCTGCCGTCACCATTATGGATGATCAATACCTCCAAATAATAGGGAGAAAGCTGGAGCTCGAGAGGGAGTTAACTACCAGCCACTTGGATCACATCAAAGAAAGAGAAGTTGCAAAGAACAGGGGTTAGCAAAAAACCCGCCCAAACTGCGGCAACTCGCCCCGTGATTGGGCCGCCCAATAAAGACCCGCACATTGCATGGGTGTGTAGCCTATAGACCTGAAAGAGAATGGACAAATGATCGATTGCGCCTCAACACCCAACCGCCCGTAATGTTCAAAACGACGACGTTTTGCTACTTTATTTATATCCACCTTCTGAATTAGGGTTTTCATTCCACGCCTTCATTTTCCTCAACACTGTCGCCGACTCACCCATCAGCGCAAAATCTTCAGTCGTGATCTTCATTTTCAATTTCCGAATCAAATATGGAAATATTGTTGTTCGTTCTTCCTTTTCTTGATTTCATCCTCTTTATTCTTCAATCTCCAAATGCAATTATGGAAAGGTGTACGATTATATATATTGGTCTTCGGTCTTCTAGCTTCAGCCTATATATTCGAAGAACAAAATAGGTACGAAAGATTACGAACCCTTCCTAATCTAATTTTCTCTTTTTTACTTCTTGTTCCAAGTTTCTGTTTCTACATATTCGGCCTACATGCTCCAATGTTTATGTTTCTGTTTGATGTCCCATGTTCATGTTTCTGTTTCTGTTTCTGTTTCGGTTTCTGATTCTGAAAATTTTATGTAGGTATACTTTTTAAGTGTTCATGTTCCCAATTTAATTGATAGTTTTCTGAAACAGAACTAGATTCTGATTTCTGAGTACGATTACAATTAGGGCCTGTTTTGTAGTACTCATGTTCCCTTGTTTCTATTTTTTTGGGTTCATGTTCCCAATTTAATTGATAGTTTTTTGAAACAGAAAACGAGATTCTACGTACGATTTCAATTGGGGGCTGGTTTCTAGTTTTCACTGTTCACTGTTCTAGGCGGAAAGGCTCAAACGCTTACTTTATTTAGCTCCGATCAACCTGACCAATCACCGGATTGATGGACTCAAATAAAGGATCGCAAAAGAATGTGGACGTCCTCACCGGCAATGGGAGTTCGACGAGAAGGAGCCAGTACCGCATCGTTGTCTTCCTCGGGTTTTCCCTCCCTACACTCCGATTGCAACCGGGACCCCTTCACAAATGAGAACAGTGAAGTGGAGTTGGCGAGGGCCATTTTCTCAAGGACACCAGAGGGATTTTAATTTACTAATATACTATTCCCTCGTGGCCCGCTCGGCATCCTGTGGGAACTCCTATGGCTCCTGGCACCGTAAGGTGAAGTAGTCATTGAGGGACCTCCTTCGTAGTTGGCGAAGAAGTCTTGGAGGTTGCCCCCCTGTGGAGGAACCCATCGCTGGAGGCGCAAAGAAACCAGGAGAACTTGGGGAAAGGATCAGTATGCCTGTGCCCCCAGACGAGAAGTGACATTAGAAAGATGCCCCCTACAATCGAGGTGAGATGAGGTGACCGAAATATATGCTTTATTCGCAGAAGCCGTGTTTGAAGAAATTGTGACCCTCCCTTTACTTCGGCAACCAAAAGAGGGTGGGGTGACACCGTAGGCTTTACCGTCCTCACCCAGAATCGCGCCCCTTCCTTTGGTCCCCCAAGGGAAATGGAGGGATGTCCCGAGGAGGAAATTTCGAACTCCCACAGTCAATACTCTCATCGGATAACCAAAGTTGAAGAAGCATCCAAGAAAGGATGTTCCCCAGGTCCCTACTGCAGACCCTGATACGTGGTTCCCCTGGTTCTGCTTCCACGGGGTTCCAAGGCTGCAATCCTTCCGAAGGATCGCCAAGGAGCCCAATCGATTGGTTGCACAGATTCAAACAGTGACCTCTGCTGCTTTGTCCAGATCTATCCGTCGTACCATGGAACGACTTCGGCAAGATGACGTACTACACAAAAAGATCGTGATGAACCCTAGGCTTAGTGGTAAAGGAAATAGACAAGTTGAGAAGCAAAAAGATGGATATTTTTATTGAAATGAAAAAGAACAAACAGATGCTCTAAGTATTCGAGACCTGATTCTCTCCCAAAACCGAAGCTCAATACAATTGACTTTTCGATATCACTACACACTCCATTTTCTCCCTTTTATAATCTAACTATTACCATATAGGGCTCCTCTCAAACAAGGTAATTATTAACTATGGGATTATGGCTAGTTGAGTTTTCCTAATCTCTCCCCACCTCCTTTCCGAAATATTCCATAAATTAAGGTCATTAGTAACGGTCATTTCCTTTCTTGCGACGTGTATAAGTGAACCTAATTGGTGGCCTATCATTACCCGCCGCCCAAACTTTCACCTTGTCCTCAAAGGGAAACTGAGGAAACTATTGTTGGAGGGTTTCAAACTTCTCCCAAGTGGCCTCAAATTGTGGCAAATCCTTCCATTAGACCAGAACTTCAACAGGAGTAGTACCACCGGTGTCCAGATGGCGTACTCCAAAAATTTCAGCAGGCTCGACTAATAATTCCAAGTGAGATGACAATTGGGGTGGCAAAGGGGAGAAGAGTTGGTCACCCCATGGGCGCAACAAAGTTGGGATATGTGAAAGACCGGGTGGAAGGATGAGTTGGGAGGTAAACACAACTTATACGCCACTGTGCCCACACGCCACACGAGCCAGAATTTCAAATGGTCCACAGAAATGCAGAGCAAGTTTTTCGTTGCGTCGTGTTGCCAATGATTTCTGTCAATAAAGTCGTAACTTCACGAAAACTTTCTCCCCCACCTCAAACTCTTCATCTCGTCGCTTCACATCGACCGTGGTCTTCATCTTTTGCTGGGCACGCAAGAGGTGCATTTTGAGCTCGTCTAATTGGGCGTCGCGATCTTCCAAAAGCTGCTCCACTGAAAAGACCGAAGTACCCCCTGTTTTGTAACAGATGAGGGGTGGTGGATCCCACCCATAGAATGCTTTGAAAGGGGTACAATTAATGGTGTTATGGTATGTGGTGTTATACCAGTATTCCACCCAAGCTAACCATTTGCATCAAACCCGCTGTTTCTCCGAACGTAACATCATAAATATGTCTCTAAGCAGCGGTTCACCACTTCAGATTGCTCGTCCGTTTGAGGATGATAAGTTGTACTACAGCGCAACTCTGATCCCTGTAGGCGAAATAATTCCGTCCAAAAATTACTCAGAAAAACTTTGTCGCGATCAGATATGATAGTGTTAGGTATCCCATGCAGGCGCACGATTTCTCAAAGGAATAACTATGCCACTGTCTAAGCTGTAAACGGATGTTTCAAGGGCAAGAAGTGGGCATATTTGGTCATCCTGTCCACCACCACTAGTATCGTATCCATACCTTCTAACTAGGGCAGTCCTTCTATAAAATCCATAGTTAAATCCTCTCATACCTAATTAGGTAAAGCCAGGGGCTGTAGCAACCCTGCTGGCGACATGGACATAGATTTGTTTCTTTGACACACATCACACCGTTGCACCCATTTGGAAAAGTCCTCGCGCATGCCGACCCAGAAAAAATCAGCAGCTAGTTATTTGTAAGTGCGTTCCTCCCCGGAATGGCCAGCCATAGGAGATGAGTGATACCTCTTTAGAATAAAGGGTAGCAGGGTGGAGTTCTTGGGCAACATCAAACGCCCCTTGTAGCAAACCCGATCATTTTCTAAGGAGAATCCCTTAGCTCGCACTCTTCTCTGCTGCAGGTCACCCTTCACTTTCGTTAGAAATTCGTCTCTATCAATTTCTCGCAGGAATGTCTCCCAATCTAGCCATTGTATGCCAACAAGTTGGTTTAACTCCGGAGGGGGTAGCACCCTCGGCAATGCGTCAGCCACCTTGTTGCTCACACCTGGTTTATATTGAATTTCAAAATTATATCTTATTAGCTTTGCCATCCATTTTTTATAGTCCGGAGCCACGATTCGCTGCTCTAATAAGTGCTTCAAACTTTGTTGATCAGTGCGAACGATGAATTTTCTCCCAAGCAGGTATGGCCGCCATTTTTAAATGGTTAAGACAATAGCCATTGATTCTTTTTCATAGATCGAACGTAGCTTTGCCTGTTCCCTAGCACCTAACTATGGTAAGCCACCGGTCATCCTTCTTGCATCAAGACGGCACCTAATCCATACTCGGATGCGTCGGTTTCAATAATGAAGGGCTTGGTGAAGTCGGGGAAGGCTAAAACCGGAACCCTGGTCATGGCTTTTTTGAGAGCCTCAAATGCCTCCATAGCCGCCGCATTCCATCTAAAGCGGTCTTTCTTCAATTGCTCTATAAGAGGCCTTGCAATCGACCCATATCCCTGAACAAACTTACGGTAATACCCCGTAAGTCCAAGAAAACCTCGCAACTCTCGAATTGATTGTGGTACTGGCCACTCAAGCATGACTTGTATTTTGGCATTGTCCACCTCTACGTCGTCACCTAATATCACGTGTCCCAAATATTCCAAATGGGTACACAAGCAAAGGAGCACTTCTTGGGTTTGCATATAGCTAGTGCTTAGCGAGAAGTTGTAAGACCACCGCCAAGTGGAGTGCATGTTCCGCCATACTCCGACTATACACTAAGATGTCATCAAAAAATACTAACATGACGTGGCAAAGGTGTAGACGAAAGACCTGATTCATGAGTGCTTGAAATGTTGCGGGTGCATTAGTCAGCCCAAACGGCATGACCAAGAACTCGTAATGACCTTCATGGGTTTTGAAATCCGTCTTGGGAACATCTTCGGGACGTACTCGGATCTGATGGTACCCAGACTTCAAGTCAAGCTTGGAGAACACCGTCGCTCCATGTAAATCATCGATTACTAGTATGGGAAATTTTTCCGCCACCGTCTCCCTGTTCAGGGCACGATAATCCACACAGAATCTCCAGCTCCCGTCCTTTTTCTTTACTAGTAAGATCACACTAGGCTGTATGATCTTGGCCGCCAACATTTCCCGTACTAACAGCTCAATCTCTTTTTTTTGCACTTGGGGGTAACGGTAAAGGCGTACGTTGATAGGCGCGGTCCCTTCCTTTAAGGTTATAGCGTGCTCCTTTCCACGAAATGGGGGCAACTCCAAGGGCATCTCAAACACTTCCTTGTAATTTTCCAGTACCGCTTGGATCTCCTGGGGCATGGCAGCCTTCTCTTCCTTGACGACCCCTCCAAGCTCCACTACATACCCACATCCTTCCTGCTTAATAGTACGAAACATAGCCTTGAGGGATACCTGTGTTTTGTGCAGAGAAGGATCCCCTTGTAAACTTACTGGTGTAATTCCCACATTGAATTTCATAGAATGAGTCTTCCAATTAATGTGAGTCACTCCCAAAGTCTCCAACCATTGAATTCTCAGGATGACGTCCGTACTCCCCAAATCTAAAAGTAGAAAGTTTTCTACTATCTCCACCCCTTATAAAACTAGGCCCATTCCTCGGCATATCCCTTGAGTTTTGGTGGCTGAGCCTGTTCCCAAAATCATCTCGTAAGGTTCCGTATTAGTGATGGGGAGCTTTGGGACTGAAACAAGCTTGTTGAAAATAAAATTATGTGATGCCCCGTTGTCGATAAGTACGACCACCTCCTAGTTACAAACAAATTTCGCCTGCCAATTTGAGCGTTTTGGGTAAGGTAAGTCCCACCACTAAATTTAAGGACACCCTTACCACCTGATTTTTGGCGTCCTCCACTTCTACCAGCTTGGTTTCTTGTTCTTCCTCCTGAACCTCATCTTCTGCCGCTTGTGTCTCCGCTTCATATTCTTGGAGCAGAACCACATGTAGTTCTCGCTTCTTGCAACGATGCCCGGGTGAAAAAATTTCGTCACATTTATAACAAAGGCCGCGATCCCGCTTATGTTGCAATTCCGCCTCTGTTAACCTTCGAAATCCTCCCCCCTCATGAGCCTTTGTTGGAGCCGTGGTTTCCACTATCATAGTGCTTCGTCTTGTCGGAGTTCTAACAGGTGGCTAATTAGAGTGCCCAGGCCCACGTGAATAAACGGGCCCCACCGAGGCCCGGTTACCCTTGAGTTCTAAATTTTTTGCTTCAATTTTCATTGCCAAGACCATAGCATTTTCAAGCCCGTTCGAACCCAAACACCTTCAATTCAACCCTAATGTCACTCCTTAGCCCATTTATGAAGGTGGACTCCAATACTGGTTCAAAGAGGTCTTCTAATGTTGAGGGCAATTGTTCAAACCTTCTTCTATAGTCCCTTATTGTTCCATTTTGCCTCAGAGACAGGAACTCCTCGTATCGTGAGCCATTGAGAAGAGATCGAAACCGCAGTAGGAGCTGCGATTTGAGTTCCTCCTAACTCAGGAATGGCCTTATCTTGTTCTCCCATCCAAACCAGATCAGGGCTTCTCCTTCAAGGCTGATGATGGCCGTCTCTAGCTTCTCTGCATTGGTCAAGCGATGCAAGGCGAAGTATCTTTTTGCTTTTAGTATCCAGCCGTCGGGGTTCTCTCCCTCGAAGGAGGAGAGTTCGATTCTTTTAGGTCGGAGGTCCCATTACGAAGCTGATGTCCACTCCCTACCATAGCCGCTGTCGGCGGTGCCATTTGCTTGCTCTAGAACCCTCACCACCGCCGTCCGACAGCTTCGTGACGTTGTTCGCGATCGTCAGTGGCCCAGATCGCTTATGTGGCATCGTTCATCTGTCCCGGAAGCCTCGCGGTCGTCGTACTCCGACAAACAGCATCGTGACGCTATTCGCGCTCGTCGATTGTCCAGATCTTGTCGCCGGTGTCGCCCTCCTAGTCTGACATTCTTGCCGACATCGGCGCACGTCGCCTCGCGACGCCGTTCGCGCTCCTCGTTCACCCATATCTCATCAACGACTTGATTCTGGCCCTGTGCTTCACTTTCTTGCGCCGCTTTGTTCTGAATCTTCAAGAGCTGGTCGATTTTTCCAGCCAAGGTCGCAAGTCCTTGCTCCAAGCTAGGCATTTTCATCATCTCTTTTTTATTGCTCCTAACTCCTCCTGCACTGTGTTCATGATTCCATCTACTGTTTCAAACCTAGCATCCATCCTTGTCACCATAGGCCCAGAACCTACTCTGATGCCAAATGATAAACCCTAGGCTTAGTGGTAAAGGAAATAAACAAGTTGAGAAGCGAAAAGATGAATATTTTTATTGAAATGAAAAAGAACAAACAGACGCCCTAGGTATTCGAGACCTGGTTCTCTCCCAAAGTTGAAACTCAATACAATTGACTTTTCGATATCACTACACACTCCATTCTCTCCCTTTTATAATCTAACTATTACCATCTAGGGCTCCTCTTAAACAAGGTAATTATTAACTAAGGGATTATGGCTAGTTGAGCTTTCCTAATCTCTCCCCACCTCCTTCCATATTCCATAAATCAAGGTCATTAGTAACGGTCATTTCCTTTCTTGCGACGCACATAGGTGAACCTAATTGGTGGTCTATCAGATCATTGAGATTTCTACGGAGTTAAAAGTTCCTAAACCCATATCAGTCACCTTTAGATCGATCCAGGGTCAAAGAAGGGAGGAATGGAATCCTCCGAGAAAAAGGTGGAGAAGATGGGCGCAAGGGTCGCCGAGTTGCAACAAGTGTCAGTTTCATACCCAAAACAAATGGAGAAGAGGGGATGGTTTGTCCGTAACAAACTCCTCAGTTAATTCCTTTTCCAAATTAGAGAAGCAAAAAGAGACTTCATCGAAGAATGCTACCGAGCTAGGGTTGCTGAAGCCGAAATGCCCTCTACTTTCCTTTATAATCCAACAGATTTCCCTATGGTTGCTCTTGCAGAGTATGAGCATTGTTAAGGTAGCCTAAGAGCTGAAGAAATTGTCGAAGGTGAAAACACAGATGTTGCCGAACCATCCAGTGTCGCCGCACCTCCGTCCGAGGGTTTAGGAATTATAGACACTCCTCAGGAAAACCCTACTGAGTGGGAGCCTTAACTTGTCATCTGTACTCTTCAGATTTAATTTTTGATGAAACCAATTTTGTCGTGTCGCATCGTCGTGCATAATATGACTTTTACTTGCCTCGATTCATACTGTCTTTGGTGAGACATAAATGACCCCCTATCTCTTTGCCATGCATAAGCACCCTTCTGTCGTCGTATCCACTAGGTGTTAATGCCCTTTTCACTAGAAGATATTCCATATCTCCTTTACTGGGGACAAACAACCCATGCACCGTCACTAATTATAAACGGTGTCCCGGTAATCCAAATAGCCATTTCATTACTTAACAACCTTCTATCCGTATTCACAACGGAAGGTCCATAAATAGGAGTGCGTTCCATAATTTCCTCTTTTTCATCTCCCAAATCTAATTTCTAAATTTCCCTTTGCTCTGTGGTCATGGATGTGGATGAGCCAAGCTCCCCTAGTAACTTGGAGGATGAGAGCAATTGTATAGAGAAAGCTCTTGATGATCTCGTTGTTGGGCTTCCTCCCGACAAGGTAGTCCAGGTGCGGAGATGGTGGTCCTTTCAGCTGTATGAAAAGGTTCGTCAACTGAAACAATTGGCAACCTTTATGGCACCTTAGAGGCCAAGAACGAGGCCCTTGAGGAAATCTGGAAGGTACTCCGAGGAATTCTTCTCAATATGCGTAAGGTGCTCGAATCTGCCATGGAGAGAGTTGAAGCCGACCCAAAATTCCAGCGTCAGTCCTTAAGATCAACGCAATTCGACGGCCCGAGAGTGCGACCTGGATTCCTCTTTAATAATGACTTTGATCCGATCTGGTCGTAGAAAAAGTTGCGATGAAAGGAGGCTGAGGATGGTTCTTCTTTCGAATGCCCGAAGAGAGATATGTTGAGTCTGTCCTATCCAAAAACATAATTTGTAATGAATCAATGGACAAGTTTTCTTTTCCACATACCCAACCTCTCTCTTTATGTTTCTTTCTCATGGAAGTTTGGAAAGTTCATGCTTTCCCGGACTTGGGACAGCACATGGGCCCATATGTTTTCGTTACCCTTGCCATATGCCATATGGCAGGGACTGGCTATTTGGAAGGGTGTGTGTGAGTTTCGTTTGTTATTCGAACCTTTCCCATCAAATAAGTTCTCCTGGACCCAGACTCATATAGGAGTCCAAGGTTTAGAGATCTGCTTGGCTAGAAAAATGGCGGGAAGAAGATGCCCAACAACAACCTTTAACAAATCTATTGCTAGATTCTCAAGCCGATTTGGAGAAACGACATTGCCCCATGCATGATGTCTCCCACGTGCGGACACAGATTGCATGACTCCATCCAGATGAACATAAAGTGTTCTAGGTGGGTTGGATGATTCCAAATTTTAGGTTTGGTCTGCCTTTGACCCACGCGCAAGAGTATAGACCATTTTACCCCTCATGAAATTTAAATTACAATTTTTCAAGTTTAAACAAAAATGATGTTTAATTAGTGTTTTTGTTCCCAGAATACTTGAAAAAAAAAAAAAAAAAGATTTTTTTTATTAAAAGAATGTGGGAACATAACAGAACACAACAACAACAACTAAACATTTGTCCCACTTAAGTAGGGTCGGCTACATAAATCCGTTCACACCATAATGATCGATAAATGACCATCCCCTCAGTGAAAAATAGAAAAAATAGAAACAGATGTAAAAAGATTTGTTCACTCTGAAAAAAGATTACAAATGAGAAAGGAGTGTTAACTTACATGCCATCACCAAATTCCTCGTTAATAATTTCCTTAATGCTCTCACCGAAATGCATGATTGCTTCATTTAATCTATTACACAAGAATTCAACAGAAAAAATGAATAAAAAAAAAAAGTAATATAAATATCAACTACCAATTCAATGATAATGGGGTAATAGCTATAAGGTACTAGGTAGTGTTTGGTAGTGCGGAATTGAAGCCCAATAATTCGAATTGTAAATGAATACATGCCAGTCTTAAAATTTTTACTTGTGTCAATTCTTAATTCAAATTATGAAGCTCCGATTTCATGAAACCAAACGCTAGCTAAGAGAAAAAAATTACCTTTTAAGAGTTAGAACAAAACAACATTCACCACAAATGGTATGAGTCCATGTACAATGATTGAATTTGTGACTGAAAAATAGATTTTATGTTATCAACTTTATAAATAAAGTTGTTCGATAAAGTTGAGTATCACCAAACTAAGTGTATTTAATAACAAAATTAGAACACCACTTTCAATATAAAAGATTATCAAAACTTCTAGTGACAGAACTCCTACTTATAACATATCACAAAATTTAAAATACCAGACTGTTACTACTATCACAACCACAATCACCACTAGTCATTCAAGAGAGAAAATTATACAAGAGAAAAGAGAGTATTAAAGAAAAAAACAAGAGAAAGAAATTTTAGAGAGAGAAAGTATCTTAGAGACTTGCAAAGCACCAAAAAATAAAAGTAGTACATTCAGCACTCAACAAATCTAACACTTCAAATTTCAGAACTTAAAATTCAATGCTTCAAAGTTTTTAGCGTCTGATTTGAACACAAATTGTAAGCGTCTTCTCATTGATAGTGGCTTGCATTTCTTCTTAAAAGGAATTTCTAAAAGCAGTTCTTTACCTATTTTTTTCCGTACTTAAATCCTCATAACAAATTGTGTTTGCACAACATTTGCTCTTATGTAGTGTCTGGTTGCATAAAATTGAGACCTTGGAATTTGAATTAGAAATGAACGAATTACGTGCTCCCAAAAGAAACGACTTTAGAGAATAGAGACATATGACTGCTATCCTATGAACTATGAACCAACAGTATAGCCAATGTTCTAAACTCAACGGTTATGACCATGTCAATTGATTCTTAATTTCGCCAGAAAACAAGCATATGGTCCAAAATTAAGAATTTCAGACAGCTAACCGCAATTCTAACGCATGAAAATCAATACCCTATCGCTAATTTGCAGCAAAAAGTTGATAATTACAACTCATCAATAGACTTTTCCATGAAAACATACGACAAATATGTAAATAAAACAAGAATCTACAAAACAAAAGGATAAGAACCGACCCAGTTGAGAATTTAAAAAGAACATCGCAAGAGAAGAAAAGGGGCTACCTGTAAACAGTGGGTTCTTGGATCAAATTGGAGTCGTATGACCTCATTGGCGGCTGCATCATTTCATGGACGAGATCGTCCGGCAGCTCCGGTAGGGCCGCCTGTAGCTTGGGGGCAGTCTCGGGCTTGAGCTGCGCTTGGCGCCTCAAGAGCTGGGCGACGTAGACGTTGGTCAGACCAGTATCTGCGGCGATCTGACCGTAAGTCTTGCCGGACTTGCGCTTCACGGCCTGCAACGAACCCACGATGGTTGCTTTGCTGGTCGTGCTGTGTGCGTCCATTTTGCTCAGTCTGACTACACATGAAAAAGTGAACTAGTGTAGGAAAGACCGGTGACCGGTGGTGAGAGACTGCTTTGGTGTTTGGACAAGCGTCGATCATATTTGGCGTAAGTTCGACAAAAATACACTTTTCTCCATGATGTTTATAGTAAGTTTCAATTCAGTCCATGTAGTTTCAAAAAATCAGGTAAATTTCTGTGGCTGCCACCACTTGAGGTGTTTCTTTGGCCATTGTTGTGTGGTCAAATATATAGGTGGCGTTTGGTTAAGATTTATGTTATTCTCTTTGTGCTCTTATAAAATAGGATGAAAATTATTCGTACTTGATCATGTCCAAAATTGGTTAATTAGAATGGTCTCCTTTGTAGCCGAAATATGATATACCCTCTCCATCTTTAAGATTCTTGCAAAACAATACACCGTGGATGATTATATCCGCGTTACACCACCGATGTAAGAATAAATTGAGTATTTTAGTGAAAATTGGACAAAGTTTTTACTAGGAAAATTGTGTGTACCTTCACATGGCATCCTCCCCTAGTATTTATAGGCATCGGGAGATTTGTGTGATAAGTCTTTCCTGAATCTCAGTAATCTCCATTAATGCCTACGGAATTCATGGGCTTGAGGAGTTATAGACAAATATAATAAATATCTAATTCTTTTTCCTTATATAACAATATTCGGTAACTACTCCCAAGTAGGTCAGTAATTGTTCTCGAGCTTGGATTATGAATTCACTCACCTTCTGTCACCCCAAGGGTAATCCATCTCGAGATTACTCGAGCTTAATGCTCGCAGGACTCCCATGTTGTAGCCAGTGTTAATATCATTCTCCGTTTTGTTCCTGGGATCCTAAACAAAATCCTAAGGTCCCATTATTGAGTTCGGGTTCATGTGCATTACATAGGAATTCCTAAAGAGATATGCTCAGGATCCACATGCGTTCCATGTGAATTCTTAAGGAGAGATGCTCGGGGTCCATATGCATTCCACGTGGACCTTTCCTTACACGTGGCAATGCTCAAGACTTCCCAAAATATTCCTCATCAGATGCTTCCTATTCTCAAAGATCGAGGATAAGGGGTTCAGGAATAACTTGATGGAATGAAGTCATGAGGATCAAGCTTGAAAGGAATTCAAACAGCCATATTGCTTTGATTTGTCACCCAATCAAAATTCTGAAAATGTTGTGTTGTTTCGAATTTTGCGTCCAAAGTATGTCATGCATTTAACGATGGCATGATGTGTCTTTTTGCCTCCTAGGGGACAACTGACATTCCTCTGACATGTGGATTTCCCATATTTAAACAGATGGTCCCATCATTGGGACCCTTTTACACTTTGGTCTTTCTCTTCAATCCACTTCTCAAACATTCAAAACTTTTTGGCGACTTAGTTCCCTTATTCCGACGACTTAGACTCTTATTTCTGGTAAGCTTTCGTATTTCTAGTCCAATAGTTGATCGCTCAAATATAAATCCAGATTTAAGTGCAAAGTACACTCTAGTAAAGGTGTCGAACCACATGATTGGGTTGTAATTATTAATTTTATCTTATTTTTCAATTAATTTAACAAAAATTGGTTTTTCTGGTATTTAATTACGAAAATATAGAAAAATATTTAAATTAAAATAAGATATGTAAAATATTCAGGTTAGGGACATGTAAATGTTAAGACACCGCATTTTGTCCCGCCTAGTTAGTGTCGAATCAAAAGTACAAGTTCAAATAACTTTAAACTTAGGTTTATAGAGAATGAATTTCTATCTTAAGATTACACTGGATACTACGACGAAAACAAAAACTGTTAAATTTGATTGAATTTGATTAAGCAAAAGTTTCAGGTTAATCTTGAAATTCCTAAAGTTAAAGGAGGACTAAGATGACATGATTAAATGATGATTTTTATGAAATCACCTTTAATATGAATAAAAATTAATTACTACCCTTCAGCTATAAGACATTTCACCAATTTACTTTTGTTACCTACTTTGACCTCTGAAACATTTACTATCATCGATCTGATCGATTCAACGCCAAAAATATTTCTTTAAATATTTGTTTTAAAGTATTAATCTCTATTAAACCAAACCAAAAGACCTTAATCAATTTAAGAAATTGTCATGACAAATCCAAGTTACCCAAAGTAATTAAGGATAAAGACTCAGTTCGAAACTAATCAAACCGAAGTCATCATGACTACCAATCAAAGTCCATCACATTAAGGTCCCTACCAAGCATTTAATGAGAATTAAATGTATAAGATATTTCCTATATAATATCTAAGGGAGAACCAATATACTTAAGGAGTAACTAACGGTTATCAATCTTACCAATTCGGTTCGCCACCAAGACATACATTTAATGAGCCATTAAATGCCTATCCCATCAAGAATTAAATGCTTGGGATGATATAGAAAGACCACATTCATGCACCTAGATATTTTGATCAAAATATCTTAGGGAAACCAAATTACTTGAAATGTGACTACAGGGTTACATGGCAAACCGAACCAAATTAATTCCATTGGAGAGCATTAAATGCCCATCACATCAAGTGTCATTGTCAAGCATTAATTGTCAAATGACACTTGGAGACTAAGTTCAATGCACCTTGAAAGCATTAATGGTAACCGAACTGAAATAGTTTGAGTAACCGATACTTAGCCACCAAACCAAACCGAAAATGGTCACATCAAGCCATAAATGTGCCATGTGCAAGCCAATCATATCTCATGATTGCTAATGATGACTAATGATTTCCAATCATGAGCAATGATTGTTAATCATTACCCTTAGATATTTATAGATTTGGTAATCATTACCAAATCTTTGAAAATCATACAGAATCTTCAAGATTTGTCTAAAACCATCAAACCACAAGCCATAAAAGGATGATCCCCTAAGCCAAACAACCCCTAAAGAGCAGGATGGGTTACCCTATGCATTACCCAAAGCGCAGGGTGCCCATCCTATAAATAGGAGGCTCATTTTTTAGAATTCAAAGAGCTTTAACCCACCATGTCTCTCTCTAGGCTTGAATTTTCCTCTCGGATCCATTAAGTTTTCAAGCTTTCTATTTGATAAACACCTTGAAATTCTATCGAAATACCTTCCCAAAGGAGTTCTTGAGGATCTTAGAGGAAGATCTCAAGAAGTTGACGGCAACGATCGAGAACAACCGAGAAGATCCAAAGAAGGAGAAGAAGGAAAACGCTTAGGAAAAGACCAATCCCCTAAGCTATGAATGTTTTCTTAAATGCCCTTCAATATTTTCCTAAATATAGTATGTTACCTGTATATATCAGTTCATGTAGTTCTTAGATTTAAATTCCATGTACATAGTATATATATTAAGTAATCAAGTGAAAAATATTGAAAAAATGTCAAATTTATCAAAACCATGTCAAAATTGTCGAAGATCGTGCGAATAACATCAAGAACAACAAAAACATGACAAAAACATCAATCACACCATGAGTTGTGCATAACATCTTTGATTCTCTCAAGAACACTTGACCGAACTCCAAAACTCAAATCAAACCAACAACGGCTAATCACTAACCAGTAATTGTTAATAACTGACTTTACTTTACTGCAATTGTCTAGATCATAGCCTGGCACTAAGTCTTTAGGCTCGTGGCACGTTATATATATATTCAAGACCTTTGTGGCTAAAAATTCGGAATAAAATGAGGACCTCTATTTCTTTGGGGATATATGTACCTTCTTTAGAAACGTTTTCGTCTTTCTTAGTTACAAGTAAGACTGACATATATATTATATATTTTCTTTCTTTTTTGAACTAATAACCCAAACATAAACACTAAACTTGCTTAAGCAAGTATTTTGGTTGGAGTGTTCTTGACAAAATCAAAGTTATTATACACAGATCATTGTATGATATATGTCCTTGTCTCAAACTAAATCAAAATAAAAGTCAATCATCTTGCATAAACGAACTACGTGCTGAGTTACTCGCCAAGATACGTAGGCAACCCACGTATTGGTTCGGTCATCTATCTAAATAAAAATCAGTTCATCCTAAACCAATGAACTACGTGCTAACCTGATTCTCAAAGATCTAAGATACGTAGGTAACCTATGTATGGGTTTGGTCACCTATCTAAATAAAAATCATTTCATCTTGAACAGATGAACTATGTTTCGACCAGATTCCCCATGAAAATCGGGATACATAGGCAACCTTTATAGGTTCAGTCATCAAAAAGACAAAATATTTTCATTAAATTTACTTTTATCTGTTGTTGCTGATAGATAGTTAAAGTTTACTTGTTTTCATTCCATCAAAAAAGGGATAAAAAAGATTAAAAAAAACATAAAAAAGGGAATTATTTTGTTAAACAAAATTACTTGGACATCATGCCTTGCAAACCATCAACTAAAAGACCTAAATTAAAATTAAAAGACTAATAATAAAATAAATAGGCTACAAATTCATGGGTCTCATGCCTTGGACCATTCAAGATCACGCCTAAGCCCATTCGCTCGTCTTGATGACATGGATTAAGCCTTGATCGTCTTTGGGGCCTAATTTGGGCTTCACCATTTTAGAATCAGCCTAAATCTCTTGGATTAACCCATTGAGTGCTTTTTTAATCTTCTTGGATCTTGCCCTAGTAATAGGCCCAACTGAAATATGCAGCGGATCCTTTGATGAGGCTTGTTGGTTCTTATCATGTACCCTCCGACCATGGTGTTCCATGTTACGACGTTTCTCAGACGCATACCATCGAACACTCGGCGAACGTGTTTTAATTTTCGAATATTATTGTTGTTGTTGCAAAAAATCAATGCTTCCTCCCTTCAATTTCACCCTTGTCGGAAGATTTCTTTTCCTTGCAGTTCTTGGGTACACAAAAATCATTAAACTTCTATCCTCTGTTTTTATTAATGAGAGAAAACAATAATCAAGTTTCAAGAACTGGGTTTTCTTATTTCAGATCATTTTTTTCATTATTATTTGTAGGTTGTCGTGTCAGTTTTTGGGGTACAGATTCACCGAGTACAGCTCTTCGACGCTCGGCTCTGCCATGAGAAACCTAACTTTGGCATGTACCCTGGCCTTTGCTATCATTTTTAGGATAGAGAAATTGGTATTGAGAAAATTAAGTAGTCAAGCAAAACATATGGGCACTACCGTATATATTAGGGACAATTATCGTAGTTTTGTACAAGGGTCCGATTCTAGGGGAAGAAAGAGAATAAGAGAATGAGGAAAAGGAAAGAGGTGGGTGCATGGTGTGGAGGAGGAGGAGAAGGGAGAGGAAAAAAATGGGTGCATGAGGTGTTCTCCAGCGAGATGGGTGGGGTGTTCTCCAGTGAGATGGGTGGGTGTTCTCCCACGAGGAAGGAGGAGGATGAGGAGGAGGAGGAAAATTAATGAGATAGTTAGGGTGTTCTCCAACGAGGATGGGGTGGGATGGAGTGGAAAAAATGAACAAGAAGACATCAAAAAGAGGTGGTTAGGGTGTTCCCCGAGACAATCTGCATCTGAGATATATATATATATATATATATATATTATTTTATTATCCCTAAAATCTAGCCCTAATGAGAAATCGAAACTTTTTCTCTGCTACCTTCTCCTCCTTCATCATATATATATATATATATATATATATATATATATATATATATATATATAAATATATATATAAATTTAAAAGGTTATTTATATATTTTAATTTTTAATTATTTTTAAACAGTTAGGGGTAAAAAAATCATTACATAAAAAATTTATTAATTTTTTTTATCTACAAGAGAAGTAAGTGATATTTGACCAAAATGATAAGGAGATTGATTGGAATTTGTAAAGTGACAAAGAAGGAATCTATTTTAGGGTAAAATAACAGTGGAGATAAGTGAGATGAACCCTTAAGTGTTACTAAATTATTAGAATCGCCACTGGAAGAAATGGGCGACATGATTTTGACAGAAATAAATGCGGAAGCTTTTGATCTTTGCCCATAACTTTTCACCTCTCATTTGTGTATAAAAATTTATTTATACTTAACTTATTATAAGACTCATGTATTGGTTTAAATTCTTATTACATATAGTTCTCTCTTTGTTTTTTGTTTTTTTTCATTAAAGTTTTTATCTTATTTATTGAATAATTTATTTAGTCTTTATTAACTTATTTTTAAAATCTTATAAATATTTTTAATTAATTTTAAGTATAATATAAAATATAAATTTAACACTAGTATCAACTTGATAAATTAAATTTAATTACTATTAAATAAAAGAACTACAAAATTAAAAATACGATCTAGGATAAGTTGAATTTTCTAATTATTTTATGTTTAAATTTTAAGTATAATATAAGTCCAACAATATTATGTTGTGTTAAATCCAAGATTTTGATGAACAATTAAGTATTGATGTTTAAATTTTAAGTATAATATAATTCCATGCATGTGATTAAGAAGAAGACTTGATGAAGAAAATATAAAAGGTGCAAGATGAACATAATGAAGATGTGAAGAGTTTTGAAGACCTTAAAGAAAAATAGGAGAAAATAACTTTTTACTTATATACTCTTAATGCAAATCGAATTAGAATCACACACGATACTTAAAATGAGTTAATTCTATGTGTGTCATGATAAGAAGTGATAAATTTAAGAACCCAAAATGAGATATTGCATGTACTTATTATGTAAAATGAATTTAATAATTGACCTAATTGGAAAATATGTTTTAAAGTATAAAATGTTAAGTTTTCGGGTCAATTCGGTCAACCAAGAAAAGCAATCGGTCAACTAAATCAGATAGTGAGTTTTGGAGTTAAAACGAGGTGTTAGTGTTCCAACCGGTCAATCGAATGAAGATGGTTGGTCAACCGTTTGAAACAATAGCTGAAATGGGTAAGGAAGTGAGCACACTGATCCAATCGGTCAACCACTTGAAGATGAAATGGTGAAAAAGTGGAAGACATTGTCCAAATCGGTTAACAAACTAGGTATAGTCGGTCAACCAACTAGTTTTGTGCCAACAATTACATTGGAAGCAGGACAGGTCGATTAACTGACTGAATGGAATTGGTCAACCGACGGATTCCGTTAGGGTTTCAGATGATTTGGTCTGTTGGTAAAAAACTCTAAGTTTTTTATGATTCCAAGAGAGTGATGGTTTAATACTTCCTATTTCTATGGTTTTAAATTGAGAATAATTTTATGGAGTTAAATGAGAAAATTGAAAGTTATTTTTAAGTAAAATACAACTGAAATGAAAGGTCATCATATATGGGATCTTAGAGTGTAATTTTATGGCAAGTCTTTGAAACACTAGCTGTTGGAGGACTAGTTATTAGTCTATTAATATAGACCTACGGGAATGGAGTTAAATACATCAAGAATAATCAATTTGAGCTTTTATAAGAGTGAGATTTACACTAATATTTTTACAAGCAATTTTATTCAAATTCTTGATCTAAAGCGCTAGCTGTTTTGTGTCATCGATTTGGGTTCTAATTTCTATTCAATCATTGTCTTCGGTGTTTTCCCGGTGAAATCCTTCCAAGTTTTATTATTTTATTTAAAGTTATATTTATCTTGATTACTTGGTTTAGGATTGTTAGAAAAATCGTTTTTGAACTTAAAAGCCTGAAAACCGTTTTTAAGCAAGTTTTGCCTGTTTATCTGATTACATGCTAAATTTGTATTACCCACCTTATTCATTAATCAGATTTGATTTGTCACACATTGTATCTATCACGTAGTAATTATTTAGGACATTAATTGAGTATATTCATATTGAGATGGTAGAAGCTCCTTATGGGAAGAAACTTATATTTTTTGTATTTGTGAGTTTGAGTGGATTAGACACTTTTGGGACGGTATCTAGTCAAGGTTGCTAGGTTTTGATCTTTATTCTGTGAAAAAAAAAATAGGATTTGATATTTGTCCTGATAAAAATGTTAGGTTATATTTTTCCCTAGAAAAGAATTATGTTTTGATTCATCTTGCAATTGAAAAGAATAAGTAAGAGAGAGTTAGGTTTTTTTTAGCCTGGTAAAAATATAGGGGTTCATCATTGACCAGTGAAAATGATAAATTTTAAAGGTTGATTATGTGCCTGTAAAATAATCGTGAGTTGTAAGGGTTTGTTTCCTACTTGGTAAAGGAATCAAGAGGTTGAGTGGATTGCGAATCTCCATGAAGCTCGGGAGATTAGACGTAAGCAAGACTAACTTGGTTGAATCAGGATAAATTCTTGTGTGCAGTGATTTATTTTCTATCTTGTGTTAACAGAAACAAAAAATTAGAGAACTAAAAACTGAGAACAGAAACAAAAAATTAGATAACCGAAAATTAGAGAACAAAAAATTGAGAACAGAAACAGAAATTAAATAATAGAAAGTGAAAATTAAATGGAATAGTGAAATATAATAAAATAAGGGAATAAATGAAATAGTAAAATATAATAAAATTTTACTATAAGGGCATAATAGGAATTTTATTATATTTTACTATTCCATTTCTTCCCTTATTCCATACCAATCAAACAAGTGAATGGAATAGTGATTCCATTGACAATTACATTCCATTCCTTCTCTCATTCCATTACTTCTTCCATTCAATTTCACCTTCATTCCATTCCGTCCAAGCAAACGAGCCATTAATGCAAAACAAAACAATGAATAAAAATTGAGTTAAAGCAAGCTCATCTAATTGACACATGAACACATTCGACTAAATTGGCAAAAAACCGAACACAAAACTAAAAAAGATTATTAAAAATCAAATTCAAGGTCTCAACCCTAAGTTCAATTTAATTAAGAGAAAATTACAGAGTGGAACCATATTAACTATTAATCTACCAATTAAATCCGCTAATTAAGTAATAAAACGATCAGTCTCTCTTCGCAGATTACATGCACAACACAGTCCTAGATTCCGGATCCGTGCACTTCTTATTGACAAATTTTCCCTCGTGTAATATAAAGCAGTGAAGATTCTATAATAGGGATTGAAAGTTTCTATATCAACAAAATCATTCTTTTAAAATAAAAATAGCTATTGTTGTACATTTTTTTTTTTACAATAATTATATATTCAGATTCGTCTAAACATGAACTTCAAAACGATATCAAATTTATTATTTTTTTCATTAGTTTCAATTTTCATATTCATGTTACATTCAACATAGTACTTTCAGAATTTTTAGTTTTCTACGAATTATAAAATGTTACATGTAATATTTATATGAAATATGATTCAAAAGAGATAATGTTACATTCCACACACAAAAAACAATGGTTTATAATTAGATGCGACGTAGATATTATAGTGCCGTTTCGACTGGATTGGATGTTATATTGAACGTGCAAATATAAATGAAAATATAGTAATGTAACATGTAACATGATGTAATTACTAACCTTTTGATTTTGGTTTTAGTTTGATTTTAATGTTACATGTAATATTGTTATTACATGAATGTTACATGTAACATGATGCAGTTATTAATAAGTTTTGACTTGGTTTTAATGTTACATGTAACATTGTGTAATTACTAAATGTTACATGTAATATTCACTTATTATGATAAATAATTTCAAAAAATGTGATTGATATCTTATTTTAAATATAGACATTTTAGTCAAGAAAATGCCACAAGAACTGCTCAATTCAAAGAAAAAGTAGCAGATTTGTTTGGTAGTTTCGGCTACTTTTTGAGACTGTTTTGTAAGTGTCCCTTCAATTATTAAGGGATTGATTTGAAACAAAAACATAAATTAGAAACATAAACAAAAAATATTTCACAAATGGAAATTAGTTGTTCGAGGTAGATATAGAGTTTGGAAACATCTAAATAATTGGGTTTTATTTTGCTAAGTAGCTAAGCAATCAGTTACAAAAATGAATAGAAAAAAGTTCAGAACTTGGAAAATAGATATCACTGGAACTCCCTTAGATGCCTAGCAAAAACGGTATTCAACGGTGCTATGAAAATGAAAAAATTTAAACAGTTTAAAAAATGTATTAACATAACCATATCTCTTAACGGTTTGGTATTTGTTCCAGGACCTCGGGACTACCCAGGTGTTAGCACGTAGGTATTGGGTGAGCTTTCCTTTTATTAGTCAAGGGCATCTGGTTATTATTTTTGTATGATTGTAACGTTTGTTCCAGGGAGAGTCTTGCGAGCTACATGATAAACCTCTTACCGTGTGGTAAGAGAAATCTTTTCCCCTTATTTAATGGAATTATTTGCCTATAAAAAAAAAAAAAAAAAAAAGTAATTAAAAAAAAATTATGCAAACTATTTCATATGCAAACGAACTTAAAAATGACAAACAAAATAAAAAGTTAAAAATAACAATTAAAAAATTCACAAACCCACTATTTTTGAACTTGAGTGAAACTACTACTAAATAAGTTCTCATATGAATATTTCACCAAACAATTAAAAAAAAAAAAAAACTAAATGAAATAGTTTATATATAACATAACCCCTCCTCTTAATTCTCCTTAATTTCTCCCTCTTTTATCATTTTGTTTCATATAAATGAGTTTTAAGCATTATTTTTCATTAATATAATAATTTTAGTGATTTCAATTGTTATTTATTATTACTATAGTGGGTTCAAAGAATTTTAAATTTTTTCTTACATTTGAAATAATGAAATTTTCCAATTAAATAAAAGATAATGTTTTAATAATAAATAACAAAAAACCTTTGAATGACTCATTAGATTTTATTTAAAAAAAAAAAAAAAATCTTCATATTTTTATATTCTTAGTTTCTCATATAATAAGTGTTGAGACTATGAGAGCTCTCAAACACTATTTTCATTTTTTCTTATGTTTTTCAGTATACTTAAATTATTAAATGTATTTTTTTTTAATTAATTTTATTGTCATAATTCCACTAATTAAATTTAGTTTTTTAATTGAGTTTTAATTGTTCATTGTTTTTTCCTCTTACTTCTATTTTTTGTCCCTAGTGGCGGTGGTAGTGGGAGGTGGCGGGGGTGTTGGGTGGTGGCAGTGGGTGGTGGTGGTAAATATAATTATTTAAAAAGTTAAGGGTAAAAAATATAATTTTAAAAATAAGGGAGTTCTAATGAATTTTTATAAAAATAAAAACATATTTTTTTAAAAAAATAACATAGGGTCATTTATGTCTTTTAACACCAAAAAATCAATCAAGGGGATGAATGAGATTTGTAAAATTATAGGGGAGATATTTGGTTTAATACAAAAAGATAGGGGAGATAAATGGTATAAATCCATTCAAGTAATTCTCAAAACCAAAAGTTAAAAAGTCGAGTGTAAGAAATATAAAATGGGTTAATACCACTTACACCCCCTCAACTATTGTGATATTCCACATATACCCCATAACTTTCAAAACTATCATGGCAACCCCTTACCGAAGCTTTTTTTTAATGAATTGACCATTTTGCCCTTACTAACCCTGACATAAAAAACAGAAAAATCATTAAAAAAAAAAAAAAACACAAGATGTACAATTATCAACTTGCCTTTAGCCTTTCTCTTACACTCAAACGTCGATCACTCTTGGAAAACCAAACGATAATTAGGAGGGAGCTTGAGAGAACCACACAGGAAGAACGACGATTATAGATTGAAATTTCGAAGGTTTTTGAGATCAAGATAGCAGATTTTTGCTCGATTATGCAAGATTGTTGCGTAACTGTTGTTGCATTCAAGGTATGGAACCTCTATCGCTATTTTTGTAAACGGGTTTTTTTTTTTTCATTTTGCACTTCAAAATTGTGATTTTTTTTTGTTTGCATTTATGTTTAATCACGTCAAATACATCTGGTTCATACCATTTGTTGGCCTAGTTTTTCTGTTTTGGTTCAAGGGTCTTCTGGATGCATGTTTTTTTTTTTTTGTTTTTTGTTTTTTTGTCTCTTGATGTTCTTTGGTTGAGTAACAATGAAGGTGGTGCTAGTTGGTTGTTTATTCTATTAAAGTGTTATTTGTGTTTCATTTTGTGTTTGTATTGTTCCTCAGTTGGTCAATTAGGGTTTTGGTTTCACTTGGAGGTTTGTCGGTGTTATTTTTTTTTTCTTCTTGTGAAGTTGTTTTCTTTTTGTTTACATTATGCATGGTTTACATTATGCAGAGTTATGGATTTGAGATTTGATTTACATTGTCATTATATGACTGAAGTTGATACAATTGGTAATGTTGGTGCCGATAAGTTTGCCTTGTTTAATCTGTTATATGCCAGATAAACTGTTTGTTGGCGTGATACCCACTGAACAAGGTGTTACATTGATTGTTTATGCTAGAGTGCCTAAATCTAGGGAAAGAATACAAGTTACTAATGAAGCTATTTTACAAATGTTTGACTTGTATGGTAAACATAGGATTACTGATATTGATTTATTCATCGAGTCACAATTAAATGTGCCATTAAATATAGGTCTGCCAGAAGGTGTTGAAGCTATAATCGTGGACAGTGATGGTGATAAGAGTGATGAAGAACAGGGCAGTGAGAGTGGTAGGGGTAGTAGTATTGAGAGTGCGGTTGAGAGTGGACATGAGAATTATACTAGTATTGAATTGTAGACTGCTGAAGAGATGAACACAAACATTAGTGAAGATGACGAAATTAGTTATGATGAGGAAGATTCTCTAAATAATTCTGGAGGCCAAACTCATGCAAATGACCAGTATGAGGATGATGAATCTGGAGGTGATGGTAATGAGAAAGACGTGTTTGGTCTTAGTTCAGATGATGAAGATGATGAGTGGATGTCTAAGGGAGAACTTGGGTTGTCAGACTCAGAGAAATTAGAGTTAGAGCTAGAAAATGCAAAAAATATTGAAAGTAGCAATGATGATCAATTGTCTAATTATGAGTCAAGTGATATCTCTATGAAAGAAAGTAATGAGGAGGACAAAATTTGTACTGGTAGTGGTAGGAAACCCTACAAAATAAATGGGCGGTGGGATACTTCTAATTGCCCAGTATATCAGAAACCAGGGGATAGAAAACACCAGTATTCATGAATTTAGGGCTGCCCTTACTGATTATATGGTGAAAGTTGGCTTCAAACCGTTTAGGAAGAAGAATGAATGGAGAATAATCATTGCTAACTGTAGTGAGAAGGGTTGCCGTGGAGAATTTATACTACCCTTGTGCCAAGACAATCTTCATACATAATTAGAATTTTGAAACCAGATCATGCAAGCATTAGAAATAGGAGTCGTGTGGCTAAGGTAACTTCAACTTGGATTGTAAAGAAAATGTTTAAAGAGTTTAAAAGTAATCCAAACTTTGACACTTATTGTCTACAAGTCAAACTAAAAGAACTGTGGGGTATTGAGGCATCCTGGAGACAACTATATAGGGCTTGGTCAAAGGCAATGGAAATGATTGAGGGTAATTATGGTGAATCTTATGCTTTGCTACCTGGTTTTGAAGTACAAGTGAAGAAAAACAATCCTTAAAGTATAATGAGGATACAATATTTCAAACCATCAGTTGTAGTGTCCCCTATTTTCTGCCAATTGTTTCTTTTCTTCTATATTCAGAGGAGGGGGTATTTGAATGGGTGTAGGCCTTTAATAGGAGTAGATGCATGTTTTTCGAAGAATTCATATGGTGGTGTATTGCTGTCAGCTATTGCTTTATATGGATCCCATTAGCAGTTGGTGTAGCTGAGGGAGAGTTAATCCAGACATGGTCTTGGTTCTTCCAAAATTTGAAGGAAATGCTTGGAGGACCTACAATTGGGGCTCCTTTCATTGTAATGTCTAACTGACACAAGGTATTTTTACTTCTGAAAATTTAATTTATGTTTAATGTTCTGTTTAATGCTCTATTTTATTCTGTCTTAGGAAATTAAAACCTCAGTTGCTAAAGTTTTTCCTCAAGCAACACACAGAAGATGTTGCCAACACCTGCTAGGGAACTTTTGCAAGAAACAGCTTGGATTTCATTTGGGGAAACTATTTTGGAAGGCTGCAAGGGCATATAATGAAAGGGAGTTTTCGGATGCTATGGAGAGGATGAAAACACTAGATGTCAATGTCTACAATTGGTTGATGGAGCACCCAATTCAGCCATGGGCAAGACTCATTTTTTATGAAAAGGTAAGATTTGATCATATAACCAACAACCTAGTTGAATCTTTCAATAGTTGGCTAGGACCTTTTAGATGCAAGCCTATTTTGAGTCTACTTGAGGGAATTAGGACAAGACTGATGACCATGATGCATAAAAGGTATGAGAAGGTTGTCAATTGGGAGGGTGGAGTCTGCAATAACATAAGAAAAAAGTGTAGGGCAGCAGTGGATGATGGATAGAAACACTGCAGAGTTTTATAGGCTAGTGATATTGAATTTGAAGTTTAATCCAAGTGATCCATTGAAGCCCCCACGAATTAGAAGGTATCTTGGAAAGCCAAGATGAATAGAAGAAGGGGAGATGATGAAGAACCTATAAATGGAAAGAGGAAGAAAGTTGTTGATGATGAGGGACAATCAAGTGGAAAGAGTGTGAGGATGAGACAAACCATCGAGTGAAAGCTATGTTTGCAATTTAGACACAACAAAAGGACTTGTTCAAAAAAGAAAACAAATGGTGACGGTAATGCAGCAAATGGAGTAGCAGATGCACCAGGTGGAGAAAATCCATCGCAACCAGATAAAGGGCTAACTCAAGCTTCTGGGTAATGAATCTGGTTGAACTATTCTTTTTTTTTTTGTTGTTGACAAATGATGTAGATTGATGGGACAACTGTTAACTAAGCATGGGACAAATGTTTTTTTGAGCTACATTGGTGTATATTTTACTGTAGAATCTAATTGATTTATTTTGTATGTATTTTTATATCAATTGGAAATGCTAAATGTAATGTATGTATGAACCACTTTTGATGTATTTTGATATCAATTGGTTGAGTATTGTTGAATAGAGTATGGTTGAATGGTGTATTTTGATACTGAAATTGAAAATGACAAATGGTTGTGTTTGATTGTGGTTGAATGTGTTTTAATGTGGTTGAATGTGGTTGCCAATTTCATTCCTGTATTGTTCCCTATTGTTAAATATAATTGAATATGGTTGAGTCTTGTTGAATGTGGTTAAATGTGGCTGCAAAGTTTTCATTAAAGGCTGCATTTTTTGCATTCCAGGCTGCATTTACACTTCAATTGTTTTCATTCTAGGCTGCATTTATTCAAGGCAAGCTCTGTTTTGCATTCTAGGTTGCATTTACACTTCAACCAAACGCATTCCAGGCTGCATGAATGAAACTGCATTTTTTTCCCCACAATTACACTTCTTTGTCCGAATTTGAGCGCATCACCTCCATTTCGTTTAATCACACTTCAACCGGATGCATTCTAGGTTGCATTCTTTAAAAGGCTGTATTTTTTATTTTTTATTTTTATCACAATTACACTTCAACTTTGTCCAATTTAAGCAAATCAAGTCTATTTTTTTTAATCACACTTCCAAATCATTCTCAAACCTTGCAAAAATAACAAACCAAAATTTTTTCTTCAATTTCAATTCATCACAATTACACTTTCAAAACTACAATTTTCATCACATAACCAAAATCACTTGAAAACACCAATTTCATTACAAACAACAAACTTTAATTGCAAGAAATAAGAATATAACAAAACAAATCGAAATCCATTTCTTCATCTTCCCCACCATCAATTCCAATTTTTTCAATCTCAAATTGTTTTCACACTTCAATGCAGCAACCTCCTCTATCAGTTCTAGATACAGATAATCTATTTTCTTAGAAATTCCATAATCTTCAATAGGAATGAGACATATATTTTTGGTGGAGCTTCAAACCCACATAGGTGTTGGATTCACTGGCGGCTAATAAATTTTTGAGTTGTACATTATTTTCATTTTTTTTTTTTTTTTACAAATAACGCATGTAAAAATTTAAAAATATGTATGAAATTGTGTTTCGATTCTTATAAACTATCTAACAAATTGCTACTTAGAAAAATCAAAATCCAAGAACGTGAACAACTACTAATTGTTAAAACAACCCGATTTTGGGTTTTCTAAATTGCTTTTTGATTTAGAAAAATCAAAATCCAAGAAAATGGAAGATGAATAATTAAAAGCACTAATTGACATGATTAAACTTGAAATTAGAGTTTGTGCTAGAATTATGCTAGAACATAAATACATTGCAGATTTTCATGAGTCAACAATAAATAGAAACCAACAAAAAATGCACAGGCAATTGTAGAACATCTACAGTTTCACGATAGATTAATTTGACATAGGCAATTGTAGGAATAAATTCAAGATCAAAATGCAACAACAAATATAATATGTATCAGACCAACTAAAAAGGAAAATATTGAAATTTATTACTCAATAGATTACAATGATGAAAATGATTACAATAAAGTGAAAAATAATTTACCAAAAGAACTGAAGCAGGGACGATCGAGAGGAATTAGCTGATTTGTGTGTTTGTGAATTGCAGATATGTTTCAACAGCTAGAGAAGAGTGAAAAAGATAATTGAACGATTGCCAGATTTGGGTACAAGTTTGAGTGATTGAAAAATAGTGCATAAAAATTGATTTATATATCTATGGACTGAAAGAAGAGAACATGTACAACCCTAATTAGACATTACCATTCATGGCGGAAGAAATTGATATTTTGTTGCGGTTGCGTCTGAGGATCTCCACTAACAGCACCGTAGCAAGACATTAAAGACCCGTTAATTAAGGTTGAAATGGAGGTTTGGAGCGAGAATTGATGAGGGAGCTAAGGATCTCCACCAACGGCAAAATTTGGAGAATAATTCGATTGTTGGCTACGTTTGGGCTTGAAACGACTCATTGATGAGGGAAGGTTTGGATGATGAGATCCTTGATGAGTGGAACCGGATGATGGAAGAGTGACCCTGGCCTTCAAACGGCTCATTGATGAGGAAGATTCGAGAGCGTTGCATTGTTGGTGATGGTGAAGATCGAAACAGCACATTGATGGTGGGAAGGCTCATTGATGATGCTTGTGGGTCATGACTGCCTCTCGCGGTTGAGTGAATAACATAGCATAGAGGGTGAGTGAATGATAGAGCATATAGACAATGATTACCTGCCTCTCGTTCATTCTAAGCATTTGGCTTCCAATTTTAGTTTTTAGTATATGATAAGTATTAAATTTACTAAAATCACTGTATTAATGATAAATAATATTTAAAACTCATTTAAACAAAATAAAAATATTAAAAGATAGAGAAATTAAGGAGAATTAAGAGGAAGGCTTTGTGATCTCTCCGTCATTCTCAAGTATAGTCTTTAAATTTTACTTTCCTATATAGATTAGATGTCATTTGTTCGCAAGAATTTTGAGGTGTCGTTAGGTTTCTAAAATAATCAGGTGAACAAAAATATTTTTCTAAATGAAAGGGGATGTTTTTGTTGGTTTTTCCAAATGATATAAGATGTGAGTGAAATTTACCCATGAAAATATTTATAAGGCAAAAAAATGCTATAATAATAATAAATAATAATAATTGAATTCATAAAAACCATTAAATTAATGATAAATAATATTTAAAATTCATTTATATATAAAAATGTCAAAGAGAGATAAATTGAGGAAAAATCAAGAGAGATGATTTTTTATTTTTTTTATTTTTTCATTTAATGGGTTTGGGAATGAGAGGACAAAAATTACATTTTGGTAAATTCTCATTCATTAGAAGGCAAAGTTTTTCAATTTTAGATATTAGTATTCATACTACTCCAAGAAAACTAAAAAAGAACAATGTTCAAATATTTTCTTGGACAAAATATTTGAGACTTTGCTCATAGATAAACTATAATTAATCTGAGAATTGGACAAAGAAAGATTATGGATCCCGTTCATTATAATTCTCATATTTTCTTTCGGTTATCAATTTGAACCCTCCAAACGTATTCACTTACTCAATTATCTTTCACATATTTAGGATATATTTCTCTTGACTTTGATTTCGTTGCCAATAAACTGCTCGATAACTTGGTAGTGAAATATTTCCTGAAACAAATATCCATTCATTCGCATGTTTTTTCTGCTTGCTCAACATAGCTTTCAAGTGTTGAGGATGTTTTTTAAAAAGATATTTTCGTCATAAAATGATGACAAATGAACCTTTAATTAACAAATCTTCCTTTTCGAGGCCTTTTTTAAGGCCTGTTTGGTAACATTTTTCATCCCATCCCATCCAAGTGGGATGGGATGGGATGTGACGAGATAGGATGAGAATTTTTATTTTTATTTTTAGAGCAGAATCGCGTTTGGTAACGATAATATTTTTTTTTTATTCGGGAAACAAAATCGCATTTGGTAACAATATTATCCTAAAAATAAAGAACTAATCCTAAACTACAATCAAAATCGAAATCCCAAACCCCAATCGAAATCGAAATCTTAAACCCCAATCGAAATCGAAATCCTAAACCCTAATCGAAATCGAAATCCTAAACCCCGATCGAAATTGAAATCCTAAACCCCAATCAAAATTGATTTTGAAATCAAAATCGAAATCTTAAACCCCAATCGAAATCGAAACCCTAACAGGATTTGTTGCTTGAAATAGAAATCGATTACAAATCGAAATCGAAATTACTAATTTTGGGGGGCGACGAGCGAAGATGATGAAGTTGGAGTGACGACGATGAACAGCAGTGGAGCGAACAATAGTGGTGATGGCGATGGCAACGATGATGACGATGAACAACAGTGGCGACAACGACAACAACAATGAGTTAGAGTGAACAGCAGTGGCAATGGCAACGAGAAAGAAGAGGAGGACGGAGGATAAGGAGGACAAACCAAACACCACTACAACAAAAATGGTCTATCGGGGCACGAAAAAGTGCCATGACAGAGTCCCTATTGCGACACTTGGATTTTTTGGGACACTTGGACTGGTGCCCCGTAAAAATCCGCCCCAATAGGTTATAAAGGCACTATATAGTGCCCTTTTTATTTGAACTTGTTAAGATAATAATAAGTGTCCTATAAGATAGCCATTAGGACACTATATATTATCTCTATAGTATTTTATATTTTTTAAATTATATATATTAGGGCACTACAAAGTGTTGTGAAAAACCTCTATTAGGACACAAGAATGTGTCGCAAAATTATCAAAGAGAACCAATATATAAGGGTACTATTTAGCGTCCCAAAAAGTATCTATTTTTTTTTATATAATTTAAAATTATTTTAAAATATCAAAAAACTCTAAATCCAAACAATAAAAACTAAAAATTACTCACAATACAAAATGCATAAAGAACTCAAATGTTTTCATTAAAAATAGGGAATTAAAAACCCTAGAGATACACAAAATTATACTCGTCATGGGTCATTACTTCCTTTCAACATCTAAGCCACAATTCATAAATAAAAATAAAGTTTAACTACAAAAAATAATATACATACTAAATATGTGTTTAATGTATTTTTCATGCAATACTCCGCCTTCTTTCTCGACTGATCCAACATAAAGTAAATCAGTCCTGTAATTTCCTACAAAACATAACAAAAAAATGCAATATATAAGACAAAACAAACTATCCAAATACACAAGCTAAATAATAACAAAAAAAAAAAAAAACATTAACTAATATATTAACCAAAAAATAATGACAAGATGAAAGAAAGCTAAACCAAGCAAAACACAAACATCCTCAAACAGGGAGGAACCAAAAAAACTAGGTAAACAATATTGTTTGCACCACAATTGAGTAGAAAACGCAATTAGGACAGAAATGCCAAAGATTTGAGCACTTCAATTTCTGAACAACATAGTTTTAGCAGAAGCACAATAAACATTTTCAAAAAAATGAAAATTTAAAAAAAAAAAAAAAACTTTTTTTTGATATTCCACATCTCAACTCCTGATATATTACGAAGTAACAAATAGAAAATGCCAAGTATGGGCTCCTAAAAACAACACTATTAAAGAAGCTCACTGCACCGAGAGGGAGGATGCCATATGTTCAAGCAGTGTTTAGTGGGTTTTTTGGCTAGATTTTGTTCAGTTCCACTATGATTAGATGCATAGATTTTTCAAGCGAAGGCACAAGTGCATTTTCCATATGTAAATAAAGAGGGAAAGAAGGCAGATATCTCTTCAGAATTTATATTTTAAGAGAAAATTGTCAAAACTCTGTAGCACCATTTGTTTATGAATAAGGATCATTATCATGGCATTCGATATGTAGCTTGTTCCAACACGTGTTATGAAAATCTTAGTTGTACATGAATGACAATAGAAATGCAGTTAGAAGCAAGGATGACCATGCTGAAGCAATGAAACATGGATTGCAATCCAACAAAATAATGTAACAGTCAGATATTAGATCTAACTGAAAAAACGATGACGTAACATAACTTAAAATACATAATATAATACATAACACTTCTGCAAATTCACTTTGCGTCTAGCTTACTAAATGATTAGCAAAAACAAGAACAACCAATTTTTCATGAAATACCCCTATTTTCCATCAAACATCTGTGTAATATCTGGAGAGAGAAGTGAAAGAATATGATATCATTGAAAGAAGGCAGATGAAACACTCGACTACTCATATTCACTGCAACTCCTTCTGACACACGAAAGATCCCTGATCTTGACATCATTGCAGCTCCTTGACCAATATAGAGCCATTTTCTTTCATCAAAATGAGGATCTACTTGAAAAAAAACAAGAAAAAATATTATAAGATAAACGTAAGATAAGAATAACTCCTTCCAAAAAAACCTGGAGCAACATAAAGGATGCTAGTTGATGAGTAATAAGAAAAATGAATGAGAGCTGCTCTTATTGTTCAATTTTAGGTAGAAATACATTATATGTTATAAATAATTACATAATTTAAATGTTAGGAGGAAAGCCTTGGGTACAAAAGTAAGGTTTCTCCATTGTCACCTATAGGTCCCAGGTTCAAATCTTGAAAACACTATCCCAGTATGCAAGGTAAGGCTGCATACATTTGACCTTCCCAAAACTTTGGCATTCCTGCAATGGTGAATCCATGAACCCTGGGTAAAGGAATTAGGATAGAAAAAGCATTACAAAAATGAGCTAAGACAAAGTAAAAAAAAAAAAAAAACCCACTAATTTCAAGGACTAAAATTATCTGAAACAAAGTAAAATAAGCAGAAAAAAAAAATTAATAGAATAAGTACACTAAAGGATAAGGGACGACTAAATATTTCTGTCGAATATTAAATAATGTCCAATATAAATATTTTCCTGAATTGATTTTCTTTATTTGAATTAATTATACAAAAGAAATAACATATAAGAGCATTGTATGTTCTTCCTTTTTCTCTTCTTGTTTCAATAAGTTATTCAACTTGGCTGTTTTATATTGTACAAGGTTCTAGTCTAGTCCCCATCCCCACAACTCTTCTACTTATTGGTGAGAAAGTGCATGCATGTGTACATGAAAACAGGGCAAGATCATGGATGTGGGTGGCTAAATCGCCCAATTCACCTGGTTTTATGATCGAGTTGATCCAAGACCTTTTAACTAGTGACTAATCAATTAATTAGTGATTAAATTCAAGAATCAGATATTGATGACACAGAACATGCAGATACAATACACACACCTCTAGAAGCTCCCCTACAGGAGAATTTTATTGAAGTTTCTGTTGATCTGCATTAACAATGTATATAATGCAACAATAATAAATGGTAACCTGTATCTTGTCTGCATTATAACCCTCTCTTTGGGGCCTGATTATTCTGTCAAATGCATTATTTTAATACTAAAGAAACAGGAACACTAATCATGTATTCCATCATATACACTACTAGGAAATTGAAATCGTTTATAAACTAAGTACTTATTTTGTACACTAAATAGAAAACCCAACTTGAAATAAAACGCTGCGAAACAAGTATCAGTTGCTATGAACAAAAATTAATTAAAAAACACACTCAACAGATCAGCAAGAGAGAAGAAGAAAGAAAACCTGGAAGAAAACCTACTGTTAGACCGCTGTGCTTTATAGGTAGGGGATGTCGTCAACCGCTGTGCTTTGGAGGTGGCTTGGAACAAAAACAATCAGATTCATGAAGACAGTCAAATTCATAAGCTAAATCAAAATTGAAGACTAAAACTAAACTATAACTGGCCAAATCGAATCAAACTGGCCTGGAACTAAACTAAACTAAAACAAAACAAGTATCAGTGGCCAGATCTAGCCAAATCGGACCTGGATTGGACAGATCTAGGTGGACGGTGGTGTTGGTTCAGCGATGCAAACAAATCTAGGGTTAATCTATCCAGTAAGGATCGTGCGATTGGGGAAGACAGTGAGAATCGTGCAATTGGGTCAACAAATCTAGGTTAATGCAACCTTACTTAAAAAAAAAAAAAAAAAAAAAAAAAAAAAAAAAAAAAAAAAAAATGCCTAGCAAATACAAAAGAGATTGGCACTAATTTAATGGGACATAATGTTTCTCAATTACTACAAGCAAGTAGGATACATTCACAACATAGCCTAATCTCACAAACATAATGCATTAAGAGAAAAAGAACAGGCCGTTGTCAAATTCAAGACAAATATTCCCCTTGAACAGAAATGATAGGGTTCTACCAGAATAGATCGAAGGCGAAGAAAGATAATATAATGTTTAAATTACAAAATCGATTTGCAGAATAGATTGGAGCAAAAGAGAGAGAGAGAAAAAAAAAAAAAAAAAAAACTAACCGAAATTTGTTTGTCGTCGGTTGAACTCCAACGCAGCTGGAGGGCGACGGCAAAGACGATATAGCCTGGGTTAGGAAGAAGGCTGACCGAGTAGAAGGAAGTGATGAAGACGATTAGGGCTTCATTGAAGTTCTCGGTATTACTTAAAGGAGATGAGGAACGAAAGTGAAGACGATCGATCATATTTCTACAATTGAGGCTGAAGCACTATATATGCTAGGGATTTCACCAAAAAAGTGAGCGGGAGGATTGGCGTCCAGATCACAAAACGACGTCGTTTAGCTGTCTCTGAACATTCCCAATTCTTTTCTCTTTTCAATTGATTTTATTAATTTTATTATAGATATTAGGGCACCATTAATTGTCCTCTAATATAATTTTTTTTAATTTATTTTAATATGCATATTAGGGCACCATTAAGTAACCTATATAATAGGACACAAAATTGTGCCCTAATATAGTTTCTGTTTTTAGGGCACTAGTTTATGTCCTTTTATATTATATATAAATATTAATTAATTTAATTACTAATTAAATTTTATTGGGGCACTACTTTGTGTCTTTTAATTATTTGATTATAGGGGCACAATATATATAGTGTCCCAAAAAGCACCTTTATAGGGCATAATACATATAGTGTTCCAATAAATTTACTTTTATGTGACACTACCAATTTTGTGCCCCGAAAAATACCTTTATAGAGCACAATATCTATAGTGTCCCAACAGAAGTGCCCTTATAGGCAGTTTTTGTTGTAGTGTATGCGAAGAACAATGATGAAGAAGAAGAAAAATGAAGAAAAAAAAAAGATAAAATAAAGAGATTTACAAGAGTTGAAGGCCAGACCTTATTAGTAATTCTATTAATACCGACCTTGTCCTTTTTTTGGTTTGAGAATGGGAAGAGAATTATTAGAAACAATAAATTTTTGTTTCTCACTTAAAAAAAAATAAGAATGATTCTTGGTTTTGGGATAAGAATCAGAACAGAAATAGATTTATCAAATGTTATGCCTAAACAGAAATCCCAAAAATCTGGGAATGGGATAAGATTTTTTGGGATGGAAATGGTTACCAAACATGACCTAAAAATCAGCGAAACCAATGGATTTCACGGATATTGGATTGCAACAAAAAGGACCATGACATTTTTAGCCTTTTCATAATGTTACCTTACCTTAGCTTCAAATAATCCTGTGTAGGACTGGTGGCCGCTAAATAAGCGCTGTCACTTTCACTGCAAGCATACTGATCAAGTTTTAGTATAGTGGACCATTCGATCGGGTATCGTATCCACAAGGATTGGTGTTGTTACTATCAAGTATCGCGATTGTCATAACCTGACTTTATCTAGGCGACAAAAATAGAATATAATTAATTAATACTAATACTAATATAGCCTAATTTAATCTATACTAATACTAATATTAATATAAGATAGTTTTGAGAGAATAGGTTGTCTAGGGATTAGTTTCGTTTATGAATATGTGTTCAGTCTCATTTTAGTTTATGTTAACGGCGTTCGACCTATATGACAATCTCGGTTCGTAAACTTCTCCGCCACCTCTCCCGAGTGTAAGACTAGGGAATACATGACTTCGTGTCAATGAAGAAGTCCCCCTCAACGTCTTAACGACCCTAGGCCGCGTGAGTCTCGCCCCAACGTCATTGATTGCACACAATCCAACTCCTTCCCGGGTTATTGGATCGTCGCGTTGTGTTTACCCTATCGACAATCTCAGTTCTAAAACTCCTGCGTCACCTCTCCCGAGTATAAGACGAGGGACTACGTGACTTCGCGTCAATGCCGAAGTCCCCCTCAATGTCTTAACGACTCTAGGTCGCGTGAGTCTTGCCCTCACGTCATCGATTGCCCACAATCCAATTCTCTCCCAGGTTATTGAATCGTGGCGTTCATTTATTCTAATCTGAATCCCGGATTTGTCAAACCCTGTATTCTTGATATGTAAATCTAAGCATGATAAACAAACAATACGGCACCCATAATTAACATAACGAAGAATAATCGCAAACAAAACACAAATTCAACTAAACAACGTTTTCATAAATTATATTAATAATCCCTATACAACATATGTTAAGTCAATGTCCATAACCACGTATATAATGTAAAATGGCATAAACATGCTCAACAACTACCAAAATATTGAAAACAAAGAGAAGAAATGAGCGACTTAGCCAATATCCGAAGAATAGTCGCTAGAACCGTCGAACGATCACTTCCCTCTTCATCCTCCACCTCGGGTTGAGATCTCTCCCTCAAAAATCCCTTATCCTAATGCTAAAATATGGCCTAAGGCCTTAGGCGCTGAAGAAGTCGGAAGAGATGAGGAGAGAATGGTATAAATAGGCCAAAAAATATCTCAAAAATATCTAAACTGTGTAGAGGCCTCTGCCTAAGCAGAGGAGTATGTCGGTTAAAGTTCGCCTAGGTGGTGGAGTCAGTGGTGAATGTGGAAAACATTCTGCTGGATTTTCGCCTAGGCCGAGAAATTTCCGCATAGGCAGTGGTCGATTTCCACCTAGGCCGAAATCTAGCAGAAAATAGTTTTTTTTCTCTGCATCTTCTCTGCCTAGGCAAATAGCTTCCTTCAGATTTTTGCCTCCTTGCTCATTTTTCCACCGTTCTTCAACCGTTCTCGATACGAATTAATCATTTATGCTCCAATTTCATACATTTTCACCCCACGCACCTGTTTTAATACAAAAAAAATAAAAAAATATTAAAAAATATAAAAATAACTATAAACGTACTCGAAAACTAATATATTCGGATTGAAAATACATAGGTAATTTATACCTATCAAGGACCATCCTCTCTAGAACACTCATTGTGGGAACTCGATATTTTTTTTTTTTATTGCATTTCTCGACATGGGAAATATTGCATACACCCATATTTTATAGGTATCATTCATGATTCTTTCCATTTCCTTTTTAAAATTCTTCAATCTTTCTTGTGGATTATATGAGAAGTTGGGAAAGAGTAATTAATAGTACTTTTGGGATAGGCTTTTTGGCTCATTTTCAAAAAGTAGATAAGATAACACCTTATTGGGTGTGACGTTGTTTACGTTGACTTTAATTATTTTACATTCGGTAATGTATATAAAAATGTTCAAAACACAATCAAAATTTAACCAGAAAAATAAATAAATTTAATTTTGCTTGGATAATGTAGACAAATACGGAAACGGTAAAAACAAAAATGTACCTTTTGGATTCGGAAGACTCGTTTACAACCCGTTCCTCGTTTCTTCTCTCGTCGGCAAGAAAAATACTATAAGAGTATTTTTCGATAATATCCACACACTCACTAACCAAGACCAATTAAATTTTTCTGTACTCTGATGAAAATAGAAAAGAGAAAATCCCAAAAGATATGTCCGTTCCAATGGGTGCTTATCAAAATAGACATGATCCTTAAGATCAAGAGGTGTACCCATTCATATGGTGACTCTCCATGAAACATGGGGCCCATGTGGACGCTCCATGGATCGACCTGACCCGCTTTATAATCCAACATCTCCCACTCGGATACAATGGGCACCAAATGTATTTCTCTCTTTAAACTCATGCATTATACTCTCTTCATAAAAGTTAGTGGTATGTGAGATCAACGAGTATCTTCAGACAATGTGAGCGCACCATATTAAGTTTCTATAAAATTAACATGGCAACATCCCGCTACAAAATAAAATACTCATCTATACTCTAGATCAATTCAGTCACATTAAATTAAGCATTTCTAACCCCTCTAAAGTTTAAAACTCAGAATATGTTTAATCTCCTTTGTAGTAGCGTCCTTATTGAAAAATAAATATATAATATATATAATATAATTTTGAAAAATACCTTTATATGTAGTGGCAACCATTAAGCACCGTACACTGCAATTTTAACAAGATGTGCTACTAAATTATCTTCCTTTGATCCTTATGTTACTCGACCTCTATTTGATTGAATTCCTAGAAATATCCCTTTAGACCGCATCATTCATGGTCATGGGATAACAAGCTAAAGTAGCAATATCAAATTTCTAAATCGTAACATAGTTTAAAGTCATAAGGGCACAATTATATCATTATTAATGATCTACATATATAGGGTTCACATAGTAAGAAAGCAGGGATTCATTTCTCACTTCCTACGTGGTCGTCTTAAAGCACATGTAGTATGATTTACATGCTACGGTATTATACTCATAAAAAAATGAGGATGTCATTCTAAATTACTATACGAATCTAAGTCCAATCACTACATAAGTGATTGACTTAAGAACTTCAAGCTGGTATCTCCTATAGTATGCACTTGAAATCTCACATTCAGCTATTCTCAAGTTATATGAAGTGTGGGAAACTTTCATGTTCAGTTTTTCAATAAACCTCATCTTGGGTTATCTAAGGTGATATTGTAAAGAATTCTCTAACTCAATCTTCAGAATTCTAAACTCTCATCTCGCGTGCTATTTCAGTGTCGAAGCTAATATTTGTATGCGTGGCCAACCATTTAACCCAGTGACATCTACCATCATGGTAATTATATGTGCTATAACAAATATCCTAAATCATTTATCACACTTTTAATGAATGCAAATAAAGTATGAAATTGTAAATGTGTATTGTGGAACAAATATATGAAGTCAATAAGTCAAACATATCTTTTACAATCTATAAAGACCCAAAGACCTTACATGAGATTGGAACAAATCTCTAGAAATAGGTTTGGTTAAGGGATCAACCACTATTTTACTCGTAGAAATATGCTTGAGTACCACTTCTCCATGTGAGACTCTATCTCAGATGTAGTGATATCGAGTTTGAATATGCTTCGTCTTTCCATGATACTTAGGATCCTTGACATATGCAAGAGCAGCCATACTATCATAATGTATAGTTATAGGATCTGCAAAATTTGGTACTATCTCAAGATTTTCTAAAAATCATTTTAACCAAACTGTCTTTTGAACTGCTGAAGTACAAGCAACATATTCTGCTTCCATAGTGGATAATGTTATGCATGATTGCTTTTGCTAGACCATGAAATAGCACCATTGCTGAGTATAAAAGCATATCCTAATGTCGACTTACGTTCATCCAAGTCACCACTCTAATCTGCATCACTATATCTTTGCAAATGTATATTTATACCACGATAGCAAAACATATAGTCTGCAGTTCCACGAAGGTACCGCAAGATCATTTTTACTGCTCTCCAATGAACAATTCCTGGATTGCTCTGGAAACGACTAACCAACTGTATGCGCTCAGATTCACAACCTTCTTTCCTCCTCGCGGTAATTGGACTACTCGCAAGTATACGAGGTCTAGTTTTAATATAATAGATCTTTTAGGATCGGATATCGTTCCACTGGGAAATTCGTGTAATTCGGTTGAGTATTGTGGTTTACATAGTTTCCTATTATCTCGACTAATCATAATTTGTTTGTTTTCTACTTACTATACTAAGATAAATGACAACTATTATGTTAGTTCTAATTACACTAATTACTTAGGTATTAATCTATTTCATATAATGCATAATCGACGTCATTTAGTTAGTTATAACGGTTTTCATCTAATCCGACAACCTCTGTATCAATAACTCCTCCGCTACCTCTCCTGAGTGTAAGACGGGGGATTACACGACTGCGTGTCAACGAAGAAGTCCCCTTCAATGCCTTAACGACCCTAGGTTGCGTGAGTTTTGAGCCAACGTCATGGGTTGTATACGTTCTAACGCCCTCCCGGGTCGTTAAAAAGTCACGTTGTATTTACCCTAGTCCGAATTCGGGGTTACCTCTCCCGAGTGTCAAACCCCGTATTCTCGTTTTATCTATACAAGCATAATATCAAGAATAACGGTAAACATAATCGAATTTAGACAAACAACACGTTAAAGTAACATTAATTCATTCAACTAAACGATTACATGATTTCGACTACACCTAAGTAACATTTTACTACTACTATAAGATCTTAGCCATATACCATACAAAATAAGAGGGATTCAACATTCTTAAATATGAAAAAGTGATTACAAAGAATAAAACAAGAGAGAAACGATCAAATCTGGAAGTGAAACGGTTCACTGTCACTAATGATCGATCTGCAAATTATCCTTCTTTATCCGAATGATGAACCTCCTTCTTGATCTTCAAAATATAGCTTAAGAGCTCTTTTCTAGGGTTAGGGTTCTTCAACTACAAGTTTCAGACGTGGCCAAGGGGTATTTATAGGCCTAAGGGTTCAAAAATATCTAAACAGATATTTTGACCTGTTCTGCGATTTCCGCCTAAGCGGTAGAAACTTCGCTTAGGCAGAGTTTAAGTCGGTTAGAATTTCGCCTAAGCGGTAGAAACTTCGCTTAGGCGGAGGACTAACTTCTTGGCTCCTTATCTTTCTGACGGAATTCCGCCTAGGCGGTAGCTACTTCGCCTAGGCGGATTTACAACAGTGCAGCTCAATCCAGCAGTTCAGTTCATCAAGCATTCTGATGGATTTCCGCCTAGGCGGTGGAAACTTCGCCTAGGCGGATTCAATACTTCAACCCTTGCAACCTTCTGACGGATTTCCGCCTAGGCGGTGGAAATTTCGCCTAGGCGAATTTCAAATCTTCAGTTTTTGCATCTTTCTGCTGAATTTCCGCCTAGGTGGTGGAAACTTCGCCTAGGTGGAATTGCTCTGTTATTTGAAACCTTTTTTTTTCATCTTTTTGGCTACCCTTTTTGCACCATTTCGCTCGGTTTGCCGATTGTTTACTTCCCTGCTCTTGACTAATAAAAACAGTTAAAACGATATTCAAACTTCAATAAAGTACTCGAAAACTGGAAAATTCGGTTTAGAATTAGATAGGTATTTTACACCTATCACCAACCCCACATGATAATATATGTCTGGTCATGTACACATCATGGCATACATTAGGCTTCCAATTTCACTTGCATATGGTATACAGGACATCTCTTCTTTTTCAACATTAGTTCTAGGACAAAGATGAAGACTCATGGTACTACCTTTATCAATAGGAGTATTTATAGGCTTAGCATTATACATTCGAAATCGTTCAAGTACCTTCTTGATATAAGTCTATTGAGACAAAGTAAGAAGTTTCTTAGAACGGTCTCTAATAATTTTAACACCAAGTACATAATTTGATTCACCCATGTCCTTCATATCAAAAGTAAAGGACAACTACTCTTTAGTGGAAACAATCATCCCTATGTCATTTCTTGCCAATAAAATGTCATCTACGTACAAAGTAAGGATAATGAAACCCTTTTCTAACCACTTTATATAAACACAATGATCTTCCTCAATCATGATAAAGACAAAAGTAATTATGGCTCGATGAAATTTGAGGTACCATTGTCTAGATGATTGTTTTAGGCCATAAATGGAACGTTTTAACTTACACACTCTGCGCTCTTGTCCCTTGGCCACAAAACCAATAGGTTTAAATTTAAATGTACACCCAAACAACAGGAAATAAAAAAAAATAGCAATGCAGTACACCACGATATATTTTGGTTCTCCAAACTACTCTTGGCTAATATAGTCTTCCGAGCCCCATAGAGATTTGCACCCACTAAACCATTAAGATTCCTTTAAACAGGTAGGAACCAAACCTTTACACATTGATTCTTTTCACAGGCTCATAATCAACCTTTACAATTATTTTTCATAGACTCGGGAATAACCTTATCTTTTTCCCAAGCTTAAGGCTAACCTAATCCTTTCACAGGCTAAGGGTCAAACCTAATTCTTTTTATACCTTAGGCTCAAGAATTAAACCTCACAAAATCATTCCAAGTATCATTTTCCCAAGTAAGGATGAAACCTTTATAATTCACTTACAATAGTTTCTAGTAAGGAAGAATCACACCTAAGCTCTTTTCAACGGGAAAAGAGTAACCTAATCTTTTTGTACTCTAGGTAAAGATCAAATATCAATCTCTTTACTAGAAGATATTGAAACCGGCTATCCCCGATTAGATACTCTCAATAGTATCTAATCCGCACACAACTCACCAATTACAAAATTGATAAGTTTTTTCCCACTCAAAGTTTCTACCACCCCAAATTAATTTGAACTCAATTAATATCCCGAAACTAGTGATAGAAATAAAGTGAAAATTTAAAATTTTGATTTTAATAAAAACAGATAGCACACAATTTAGCACGTAATAATATTTTCACAAGAAATCGTTTAAAAAAATTCAATCAATTTCAAGTTCAGAAAAATAATTTCAAAAATCAATATTCCAAGTAGTAAACAATAATATCAAAACAATAATTAATATCAAAAACTTGGAACGATCTCACCAGGAATCCACCGAAAGAATAAAGAATGAATTGCAATAAAACTCCAAATCAATAACAACAATAATCCACAAAAAATTTTCTCAAGAATAATCTCACGATACACTTAGTATGAATTCAGAATGATCAATCTCAGAAAGCTCAGGAACTGAATACCTCTTGAAATTTGATTAATTGGGATTATTGGAATCTTAAAAATGCAAGAAATTGAAACAAGCCTTCCGACGGCTAATTGCCACATATCATGACAATTAATTACACTTATAGACCCATTATATCATTATGACTCAATCTTGGTTTAATTTACTCAATTATATCTTTTAAAATATTCAATTTAGTTCCTCAAATGTTTTCTCAAACTCAATTAGATAGAATAGAAAGTATTACATACACCAATTTGAGAAATAAATAAATTATATGAACCATATCTATAGGGATATCAAAATATCAATTACATATCTCAAATAACATCAAATTCCTAAGATATCGCTCTGATCTTAACCATAAAATGGTTAGTAACGGCTACTTTTTGGAAACATCCACGAAATCCTCTAAACTTGAAACTGAACCATCAGTTGACCGACGAATCACCACAGGTCGATCGATCGATTCAGGTTGTAGCCCAAGCCAAAATTTGTAGCTCGTCGGTCGACCGCTACTCCTTGGTCTGTCAACCGAATGATTCAAAGAGTTCCCCAGGCCAAAATCTAACTATGGTAGGTCTACCGCTCCACTTTGGTCTATCGACCTAACGATTCAGAGAGTTTTACCTTTGACCACAGGTCGACCTAGCTGTCAATCGAACGATTCAGAGACTGCATCAATTCCCAGCTTCTTCTCATCGGTTGACCGAATCATGTTGGTCGGTTGACCGATCCTGCTGGAACTCCTTCTTCCTTAATCAATTTTTAACTCAACTCTTCAATGTTTTTGCCCCTTTAACCAATTTCTTTTCTCGGTTAACTTAATTGACACTTTAAATCAACTTTAATTTCTAATATTTCTTAAATCAATATTTCTTCTACAATTTCATATCGGAGCAAATATGTTTAACTAATTAGGATCCTATAAAAAACAAACATAATCATAAAATCATTTTTGTGTCGTGTGTAATCCTAATCGGGATACATTAAGAGTAAAAAATTAATCTCAATTGTTTCCCCTAGATTCTTCAAAATCTCCAGTCTCTTAATGCTCTTCTTTTTGTCAGTGTCTTATATCCATAACCTTCTTCAACAATTTCTTCATAATTAAAATATCAATAGAACTTTATCATTAAAATACTCAATGAACTTATTAGTTCCACTAAAAACATTAACATTTAATTGTCAATGAAAATCTTAAGATCAACAGTCTAAACATCCATTTTCAAAAGTTCTAGATCCAAATGGGCAACAATAGCTAGGATTAGGCGAATGGAGGCAAACCTAACAACAGGTGAAAAAGTTTTCTCGTAGTCTACACCCTCTTTTTGAGTGTAACCTATCTTGTACCAACTTTGTACCTATCAATAGATCCGTCAGCCTAACATTTAATCTTTAAAACCTATTTATTTCTAATAGATTTTCGTCTAGGCGAAAGATCAACTAATTCTCATACTTGATTCTTTTGCATAGAACTAATCTCATCTTCCATTACAATTATTCATTCTTTAACAGCAGGCGATGATAAGGCCTCTTGATAAGAGGAAGACTCATCTTTCTCTAGTGAAGAACACATAAAACATTCCTCATATATCCCAAATAGACGTCGACGAATATTTCCACGTTAACTTCTACGCAATTGAAGAGTTTGAGAATTATTTTGTACTATACTTCTACTATTCTATAAATCTCTCCCACTATCCTCGACGATCATTGGCGTACTTGTAGAGGGATGGGGATTAATTTCCCCACCCTTGTCGACTAATTGTGTAGAGTTATCATTTGACTCATTCAGCTCATAAAGTTATCTCTTAGTTCACCTCTGCTTGGAAATTTATTTTCTATAAATTCGACATTGCTTGACTCAATCTCAGTTAGTACACTATCAGAATGTTCATGTAATATCACATATCCTTTGGAGTGATCAGGATATCTAATAAATGTTCACTTTTGAACTCTAGGGCCTAATTTTCCAAGTGCATGTGATGTAACACGAACATAACCTATAAATCCCCATGGTCGCAAGTGTTCTAATTCTGGTTTGAAACCAATCCATAACTCATATGGTGTAAATGGTACTGACTTAGAGAGAACTCTATTAAGGATATAGGTTGTTGTCAATAAAGTATCTCCCAAGAAATTAATGGGTAGATTGGCATGTGCTATCATTGACCTCACCACATCCAATAAAGTTCGATTCCTACGCTCAGCTACTCCATTTTGTTGTGGAGTACCGGGAATCGTCAACTGTCTAATTATACCTCTATTATCATATAAGTCCTTGAATTGTTCAGACAAATACTCACGTCCTGGGTCAGTACGTAAAATCTTAAGATTTTTACCTCTTTGATTCTCAACTAAATAAACAAATCTTTGAAAGCAATCCAATGTCTTTGATTTGTGAGAAATGAGATAAATATAACCAAAATGTGAGTAATCATCAATGAATGTGATAAAATAATTAGCACCATGTCGTGTCCTGACATTCATAGGTCCGCAAATATCAGAATTGACTAATTCTACTAGAGATGTAGCCCTTCTAGCCTTACCAAAAGGCTTTCTTGTGGCCTTTCCAGCCAAACAAGATTCACAGACAGGTAAGTTAACTCTAGAGAGTGGACCTAAAAGTCCTTCTTGAGGTAACCTTGTTATTCTTTCTTGCCCAATATGACCAAGTCTTGCTTTCTATGTAACAGATGTAGATGTAATAAAATCATTATTACTAGAAGTTAAATCTGTATCAAAATATAAAAAATCATCAACATCTAGTACCTAAAATATATGAGTAGATTTAAAAAAATTATAAACTATGGGAGACAAATATTCAAATATGTATTTTACATACCACTATATGTCTAATAATACACTAAAAACATGAGTGTTTTAGAAACTTTGGGTGTGGTCAAAACCTTTTCCCCCTCTATTTACAGGATTTGAAAATTTATTTTCGCAACAAAATACTAGCAGAAATCGCTATTTATAAAATAATGTTTTCATAATCTAGTCACTATTTTAAAGATTAACTTTAATTTTGAATTATTTAAAAATAAATAATTTTTGAATTCGCTGTTAGTAATAGAAACTTCTAACTACTTGTTCTTGCCATTATGTTTTTAGATTTAAATGAAGAAAAAAAAAAGGCAATTAGAACAAAAAATATATATAATTATTGGCTCACAGATCTACTTAAGAGGGGAGTAAATTGAGTAGTTATAAAAATTTAAACAATTAAATCTTTAAACATAGAAGTTATCAATTTTCCTAATTGATTATTATCTTGTATAATAGCGAAAACGTATTTAATTAAGTGCATAGCCAAACAACATAAATAAAAAAACAACACATAACGATTTTTCTTGATTCGCCAAGTTACTTTTATGTCCAGTCCCCTGAACTCCACAGGGCTTTCGCAATCCATTAATCCCTTAATTTCTTTCCCAAGTAGAAACCAAACCCTTATAATCATTTTCACAAGTTCAGCACTAACCTAATCCTTTTCACAGGCTCAAAATCAAACCTTGACATTTTTACACTTTTTCTTTTCACAGGCTCATAAAGAACCTTATCTTTTTACTAGATTAAAGACGTTACAGAAAGAATCAAAGCCTAATTCTTTTAACATGCTAAAAATCAAACCTAATTATTTTTACAAGTTAAAGATCAAATATTAACTATCCTGATTAGACACCGTCTCAAATATGTTCAATCCACTTACATTTGCAAATACAAAACAAATCACGAGTTTTTTTCCCACATGAGCTTCTACCACCTCAAAACAATTATACTCAATTAATATCTTGAATACTAAGTGATAGAATTATGTGAGAAACAAATATGATTTATTCAATTAAAATACAAATAATATTTAATTAGATTTCACAGGCAAAAATCATTCTTAAGAGATGCAAGATTTTCAAACAGGAAAACAATTTTTCTAAAACAAATATTCCAAGTAATTAATTAGATATTCTAAGAAAAGTAGTTAAATCAACTTGAAAAGTTCTCACTGGAATTTCTTGAAAACAGATAAGATAGCTTAGTGAAGAACAAAACCGATGATGAAAACTTTTTCGCGCTTGGATCAAGAACTCTTTCAAAATAACTCTCTTAGAAATACTTTGGTAAAATCTCACTCTCTTTAAAGCAAATGTTGATTTAAACTTTTTGTTCTTGATTGATTAAAGTTGAAAACGCAAGTCTCCCTATATAGAATTCAAACTAAGCCTATAACGGTTAGTTTCTAAAAGATAGACCAAATATGACACTCTTATACCCCATTTATAATATACTATCAAAATAAGTATGTTTCATTTAAAAATACTTATAGAAAAGCTTGATTTGGTTCCCAAAACGTTTTAGATTCAAAACTTTTAAATATGAGAAATAGTTTTACGAATTCAATTCAAATAATCAATTAATATATGGACCAATTTAGTAGGATCTTAATAACATATGATATATAATATCAATATACTCAAATCCCTGGAAAAAAATATTTTTTCCCATAGGATTTGGGTAAAAGATCACGAGAAATGAAAAAATCAAGTTGATTAAATCAGACCCCATTGGTCGACCGGCCTTTACAACTGTCGAAAATTTGATCGTTGCCCATTTCCCGTTGGTCGCCCGCCATTTTGGCGAGTTGACCGATTTGGCCAGTGACTTCCACTTCAACTTCCTTCAAGCCACTGTTTTCGTTAGTTGATCAACCCTTTTTTTCGGTTGACCAAATTGACCAGTAGTTTCCTCACACATTTTCTTTGAAGCTACTATTTTGGTTAGTTGATTGACCCTTTTGTCGATTGACCGAATTGATCAAACACTTTGTGGACACCTCATTTTGTCTCACTCGTTTTCTTTCGAAATGTATCAAGTCTAAAGTGAAAATTCAGACAAACTTTAACCGAGGTTTAGAGGGATGAATGTTTGCCTTAAATTACGCTTTAATATTACAAAAAAGATAAATAACAAGAAAAACATGAAAAATCGCCAATTCGATCGAACTTCGGTATAAACAAAAGTTTTGGGTCAAATTGAATTTTTTTAAAAGTTAATTGGGGACTAAAATGACAAGATTAAAAGTGGATTTTCTATTGATATCACTTTTAATATGGTTAATTTTAGTTTCTACCCTTTAATTTGAAGAAATTTTATCACTTACAATTATTTTACATTTTGACCCAAAAAATATTCGTTTTCATCGGTATTATCAAATTGATAGCCAAAAATATTTTATTTTTCGAAATTGAACTTTTCAATAATATTTTGGATGGTTTAATATCATTTTTAAAACTTTAAATCCCAAAAAATCAATTAGTAAACCTTTAATTAGACAAATGGGTGCCCAAAACATCCAAATCACTACGAGCACAACCTTCGGGAATAGGTTAAAGCATAGGATGCTTCTTGGGAGTGTTGATAACCAACCAGGAGCATCCTAAGGACGTTACCATAGGTAGCATGCATTAAATGAGATATTATGGAAGGTTCTTCACGCAATACTATATATTGGAGGGCTAAAAATATAATCATTTCAACCTAAGGGGGTAGCCCTCCTTCAATCAAATGACATTAATTGCTTGGTGGTTTGCCAGCGCATTCATGAATGCGCAGACAACTAGATGTATATAAATAGAGGTCATTTTTCTTAAGGGTCATACACTAATTAAGACTCTGTGTGTGTGTGTGTGTGTGTGTGTGTGTGTGTCTAAGCTCAAATTCTCTCTCAAGTTTGTTTAATTCTCTCATTGATCAAAATTTAAGATAATTATAGTTTGTACCCCTAAAGTTTGTACTGCAATGCACATTCTTTCTTCATATTTTAATTGTTTCATGTTAAGGTAGTTTATCTTTGGATAAAGAATGTCAATGTTAATTAAGGAAAAGTATAACATAAGTTTATTTTCAAGGGTATGTAGACAATTTGTTGTTAATTTTTCACTTCAGGGATATTTGTATCATCTGACATCTATATAATAAGATAAGATAGGTATAAGAGGCATGAATATTCTTTAAGCGTTCAATGTCCTATGAGACACAAAAACTTGATTTTCTAGTTCATAATAACTTTATTATGTTTTACGATTTGTTTAGTTTAATGTTTTTAGGCACAGGTACACATTAATAACAATAATAACTAATTACATTTGACTCAGATTAGTTAAATAGAAATCAATTAACGATAACCATTAAATTACAAGGGCCTCACACCTTCAAACATATTTAAACTTGTAAATTTTAGTTTGGTGAAGACATTTTTAAAAGTTTATTTTCATTTTGGGTCATTATTTAAAAATCCAAAAAACTATAAATAAAATAGCAGACCTAACACATTTTTGAAAACTCATTGGCAGGTGTTGATTCTAATCCTGCCCAATTTAATATATATATTTTTTTCTCTTTAAGTTTAAGTTTTTTTAGAGAAAAAAAAAAAATTAATTTCTTTCTTGCATAAATAAATTAGTCTTTTTTTGGGAGGGTCTCATTCTTAACATTGATAAAGTATGAACTTATGATTGTGAGAGAGTGAAAAGTGGAAGTAGGCTCGTTTTGGGAATCCCCACCACGACTACTTGGTCAATGCATGCTTGATTTAAAAGCCAAAAAATTCAGAATGGAGAGTGGCAATTCCGTTATTAGCTGAAGACGGAAGCCACAAAATGGTAATACTTTTTGTCTATAAAAGGGGAGTATGCCTTGTGAACATTTATGTATGAACACTCTATAGAAGTAGGAGAAAGAATTGAAATTCTCTCCAAATCAAAGGCAAACACTACAAGAAAAATGCTTTTTAGCGAGGAAAAATTTAGTCCCTAAAAGTACTAGATTCATCACTAAAACTTTTTAGCGAGAAAATAGGTTCGTCGTCAAAAGTCTTTAGTGACAAATTTTGAATATGTATTTAGTGAGAAATTAACTTGTCTCTAATTTTCTCACTAAATGAACTACTTAGTCACTAAAAATCATCTTTTGTAACAAAATTTATTTAAATAATTTCGTCGCTAATAGTTAGCAACCAATTAAATTTCTCACTAAAAGTAACAATTTGCAACAAATTTTATTTGAATGATTTCCTCGCTAATAATTCAACATTTAGCAACCAATTAAATTTCTCACTAAAAATAAGATTTTATAACAAATTTTATTTAAATAATTTCCTCGCTAATATAAGCATACATTCGTCACTATTAGAATTTGGAACAAATATTTAGAACAATACATGTTTATCACATTCAATTTAAAGAAAAACAAAAACTCATAACAACATGTAAATAAAACTCCCGTAACGAATAAACATATCTCAATTAAAGCTCATATAACGTAAATAATATCAAACTACATAAACATTGTTTTTGAATTCTCAAACAATGCATAAAAGAAAGTGTGGATAGATACAACTAAAACAATATCATTCTTGTCCCAAAAAAAAAAAAAAAAAGATTTGTATCACATATCTTCTCTTGCACAAAAATAGTTTTCGTAATTTCAAATGAATGAACAACCAATCTGCATCACAAACAAATGAGATAAATCAATAACTCACATCAATTAAAATAGATTTTTAATTGATTGCCTCTTACTTCGTTAATTGTGAATGACATTGATTATTATTATTCTCAATTCACCCATTGGCATTACTAAAAGACCAATTATCCAGTATTTAAAAGATCCTAAATATCAAGTGATAGTCTTTTGGCAAGGAAGATCCTATTAAGATTCTAATATCCCCTCGCATCTTACACTGTGCTCCTTTTCTTTTTTCTCCTAAGAGCTGGACAATAATTATTATTTTTAAAAACAGATTACCAAAATTACAAGAATAGGGCAATTGGCACTACCAAAAGACCCATCATTCGGTTTAACATCCTAATACCAACTAACAGTCTTTCGGATATCGTGTTATGTTCTTTAAGTACAATTCTTTTGAGAAACCACTTATAACAAAAACAAAGTCAAATGAGATTTTGTGTCACATTCTATAAGAAAAACAAAGTCAAATGAGATTTTTCAAAAAAAAAAAAAAAAAAAAGGTACCTCATGCAATGCCAATTCTTTTGAGAAACTACTTCTAAATGAATTACCCCTTGACGCATCCTCAAATGCTCCTCAAATAACTGCCCATACATTTGAGACACGTATTATGGTCAGCTGTAAAAAGAACAAACGAACATAAACATAAGTTTTTAGACAAGAAATTGAGGTTATTCTCGATTTTTGTAGTTTATTCTTTACTGCCTCACTATCCTACACCAATTCGTCAGTGATAACAATAACAATGGGCTAAGCATGTTTAACATTTTTGCGTTTAAAAGAAAGCGGCAACATTACACTACCAATAATCCCTTTGGTTCAAGCATCATGGACCATCTTCCTAAATCACTTAAACCAGATCACCCTGCACATTCGGTAGCATCTGAAGCAAATTCACCGAAACTCTATCCAACTTCCCGTGAAATTGCATGCCCCTCTCTTTTAGCTTTCCATATGAACAAGGTACTAGAGTAATTCAAAACATCCATATGAATATAAAAATCAAAATTCTAACAGCATAGGGATAAGCACCTAATTCCTTTGACAATGCCTCAATATCATTAACGAAGCAAGAGACGAAAATGAACAATAACTTCCAAGAAATGTCCTTGCCTGAAGAAATGTAGCATAACTTCTGAGAGGTAATGTAGGGAATATAGTATATTTCTTTTTTCAAAGTTTGAGCAAATTTATTTAAGTTACAGCATCAATGTCGCGAATGCCAGCGAACACACAGCCGGAGCCACCTCTAAATAATTAATACATTAAAACAAAATCCAAATCAGATCAACAAACAAAATTAAAAATTAAGAATCATAAATAATAATGTAAAACCTAAGTTATAAGACGTACGTCATAAATAGTCGCATTGTAGAACGTTAGAGGATTTTAGGGTAAAAAATTTTATCGATAAAAACTCAAATCAAAAGTTGGGGATCAAATTGGAAATTTGGGAAAATGCAAAAAAAAAAAAAAAAAATAAAAAAAAAAATATTAAATTAAATAAATAAAATTAAACTTAAGATTCAAATTGGCAATTAGAAATCGAAAGTAAAAATGTTAGGGGCAAAATCATAATTTTGGAACTTTTAAAACTTAGACTTATCCTAATAAGAATCCTAAAGAAAATGAGGGGAGGAAAGTGTAATTTAAACTTTTTTTTATATATACGCATGACTACACCCACACGGCAAACGGACGGCGATCCACCGGCCAAGGAGGAGAGATCGAGGGACGATGTGGCAAGCTTAGAAATTGTTAAGCCACTAATTTCATGCAATAAAAACCCTCCTACATGCGAAGAAGGATGAAATCGGAGGAAAAGAAACTCGAAAATTCTAGAGAGAGAGAGAACCGGAGCGGAAGGAGGTCGTCGGTTTTTCTTAAATCGACGTTCCTCTGATAGCGTGGGTGTGTGAGCATTGCAAACAATTCCTGGGAGAGAGAGGGATTGGTTCAGCTGGTGGCGTGGTCCGTCGACGGAAAGATGGTCCACGTGTTAGCGTTTCCGGGGAGCGGAGTTGCGGATCGCCGTTCGACTATCAACGATCATCGAGAAGGTGAGTATTTATATGTATTTCTTCAATTAATTGTTAGACGTATGCATGCATGAGCGTAACGAGCTAGGCCGGTGAGTTTCCGGCAGTGTGCTCAGTTTTCGTTTTCCGGCTGCATGTAGGTTTGCATGTGTGTGCTCAGATTTCCTGGCTACTAGGTACGAGTGTACGTGTGTATGAAATGTATAATGTGTCGACAAAAAATCCAGCGTAAATGGAGGGGGAAAAACTGAGACAGAGAGAGAGAGAGGACGATCGACGCGGTGGTGGTGGCGGGAGTTGGTTGCGGCTGCTGTGTACCGCCACGTGTATGGATCTCCGCCCGCGGGGATCGTTGGTCCCGTGGCGTGCCGTCGGCGGTGCCATGCAAGCTTAGTTGCATGCATGGGAGGTTGTGTGTGTGTCGAAAGGTGCGACAGTGGGTGAACAGTGGTTGTGGGTGTGCGGTGGAGCTGGCGAGACGATCGGATGTGGTGTCGGAAGGGTGTATAGGTGGTGCGGGGGTTGGCAGGTGAGACGGCAAGGAGGGAGAAGCCATCGGCGGTCGGCAGCGGTAGAGAGAGAGACCGGCCGTCGGAGAGAACCGAAAACAGAACAGGAAAAAAAAATTACACAACTGACCCCCAGCAAAAGGGGAAAATTCCTCTCCAAATGAAAACCCTTTTCGCGACCCATGAATAACTCGGAAAGGATCTCATTTGTCGTTAAATTTATTCTAGTGTTGTTAAAATTCAATCCTAGCCTAAAATCTTTGTAACCGGAATAATAAATTGGGACCGTTCGTATTACGGGATTTCTTATGTAATAGATAATGGAACAAAATTATAAAGAATAATAACAAATCTCATAGATAAAATATGGGGAATAGAAAATGCGGAACTTAGGGCCTGCCTTACATGCCTAGGTGATTTTACATGAAATATTAACTTAGACCCTATCATTGCTAGGTTCGCAAACGCCAACACCTCGGTAAGCTTTGGACAGCGAGGTTTTTGTAACGCCAGAAACGATGTGAGTGTACTGTTTTCTCACCAAATTATTTGTATATGTACATACATGATGAAAAATGGTTGTACTTAAATTAGATATTTTAAAACCATTATGTGATGATTAGACGATACTATTGTGTGATGTTGATCCGCTTCGACGGAGTGATGTTTATCCGCTTCAGCGGAGTGATGTTTATCTGCTTCGACAGAGTGATGTTAGACGTTTGTACTACGCAGTAATGATCCGCTTCGGCGGAGTGATGGGTGTTCGTAGGAAGGCATATCCTACGGATGGTACGGTACCGTTGCAAACTCCCAATCGTGAGATTAAAACGATCACCATGGCTAGCCAGTGTGCATTGTGGTTTGGGGTGTGATGTTTTGTTTATTTTGGGATAATTTATTATTATTTCAGGCGATTGGTATGATATTTATACTGCATGGTTATAAAGATGGAACTTATATATATATTACTTCATTTTTACTGCATATATGATGCTTATTCTGAATCCATGTGTAAATGTTGTGTTATCTAGAAGGTACTATTGTTATTAAATAAGAATGCTTTTATTGAGAAGGCAGTACACTCATAGGTGAAATGGCTAGGAGTCGGTCCCCTACTGGCACAGGGTAGAGTCTGTCGATGGTATAGCGAAGAATTAAAATTTCCGGGAAGTGCCGCCTGAGGCAAACCTAGGAAAGGTTCATCGTTTGTTTTTTTTTTCCTTTTTGTTGTTCTAGAAGAAATTTTTTGGGACGGGTGTGTCCCTGGCTTGAAAAGATGTTTATGACTTGTATTTTGATTATTTGTATAATTATGAATGCATAACATCGTTTTCTAGTTGGTTTGTCGCCTGGGTAATGTCGTGTCGACGTCACGCCGGCCCCACAGGTGACGGGTGTCCGGGGTGGGGTGTGACAAATAAATACCCAAATCAACATAGGAAGAACACGAATAAGTTCAAGATCTGTACACCTAATAAAGAAAGGGAGATGAAGAGAATGAAATATCCTGTGTACCTGCAATGGAGATAGGTATATACCTGGGATGGAATGGAAAATGCAAAAAACAAAAAAATCGAGCTTAGATTTAGCCAAATTAGACCTTATTGGAAATTAATTTATCCCAAATCAAAAACAAAAATCAATTTCCAGTTAATCGCTAACCAAATCTGGTCATCGCCAACCACCAATGACCATCGTAGGAGAAGAAATATAGTAACTGTGATTCAAACAGAGCAGTGGATGAACGGAGTAGATTTGTGCCCTGGAAAAAAACCATGAACGAAAACAAAACTTAAAAAATACTACTCCATGAAAAACAAAAACTGAAACCATGAACATAACCCATGTATGAACAGAAATTGGAAGTGGAAACAGAAAAGAATATAGAATAGAAACTGAGACCGGAAAATAAACCATAAGCAGAAATTGAAACAGGGAATAAGCCTTAAATTAGGTTAATACAACAAATCAAATTACGGTTTGAAGAAGCCTGAATTTGGGGAAAAGTAATTATACCTTCTATTTAATCTGATTTCCATTCAAACTCAATCAGTGTATCAGAGAATTAAAAAAAAAACACCCCAGTCATTGAATAATCAATTCGTAAACCAAGAAAAATCTGACAACAATTTCAAGCAATAAGTAGAAAATGCCCTTAACCGAACTTACAAAAATGTAGAAGCCCTAAACCGAAGTAGAAAATGAATATAGAAGCCCTAAACAATGACAATTTCAAGCGATAATTTGGAAAGTGAGAAATTAGGCATCGAAAACAAAAGCAACAACCTAAGAAGAAGGCGATAATTTCAAGCCAATATGAAATACAGAGGTAGTGAAATCATAAGAAATAAGAACACTTGAACAAGAAAACAAGCAAAAGAAATGAAATCAAACCTGAGACAAACTAGAATCGAGATGGTTGTGATGAATTGGTGACGATTGTTGGCGATTGCTTCGACGACTGGCTGCGTCGGCGGCGGATGAGCAATTTCGTTGCGATGGTGGAGGATGAACCTAGGTGTGGCGGCGATGGGTGTAGAGCAATGGCTGCGATGGTCGTGGCTGCAAGAACGGGGGGCAAATGGATTTGGGTGAAATAAGATGACAACTAGGGCTTTTGACGAAAAAAATAAGCGGGAGAAAGGAAAAGGACCGGCGCCAAAACCAAAACGAAGTGGTTTTGGTAAAATAATTTTCATTTTCAATTTTTTTTTGTATTTGTTAATTTAATTTTGATTATATTTATAAAGGCACCATTAATTGAGATAAAATTAAATAATTAATTATAATATGATACAAAATTATGCCTTAATATAGTTTATATTTTTAGGAAACTATTTTTTGTCATTTTACATTATATATAGATATTAATTTATTTAATTACTGATTAAATTCTATTAGGATACTACTTTGTGTCATTTAAATATTTGATTATAGGGACATAATATATATAGTATCCTGAAAAGTATTTTTATAGGGCACAATACGTATAGTGTCCTAACAGAGATGTCTTTATAGGCAGTTTTTGTTATAGTAGATGTGGATGGGGATTTAATTGTGTATGCATACAGTATACTAACATTTGATAATTAAATATAAATATATTAATACTAATATTTTGATAATTAGTGAGGAATTATTTGGTGGTTAATGGTTATATATTATAAATTTTTTAGCCAGAAAAAATAATTGTTGCTAATAATTAATTGTTTGTTGCTAAAATTAAATTAAATAATGGTAAAGTATTTGTGACTAGTTTAGTGATGAATTTCATATTTTGTCGCTAAAACTAATTTTCAGTGAGAAATTTTCTGGGTCGTGGCCAATAGTCATTGAGCTTTAACAAGAAAATCAAATTTCCTCGCTAATACTATCTTTCGGTGACGAATTTTATTTTTGTTACTAAAATTTGTCGCTAATACTACTTTTTCTTGTAGTGAAATAGTTTTGGAAGAAGGAGGGGTTGGAGATTATACCCAAGATGGGACGGTTGATCTCAAGGGCAACCCTGTTCGTAGATCCAAGAGGGGTGGATGGAAAGCATGTTCTTTCATAGTTGATACTCTCTCTCTCTTGTTCTGTCATGGTTGGTAGGTACACTAAAGTTGGCCATATGCAAAAATTCAAAGTGAAATTACATCAAAACTTCAGGGGTACAGAGTGTAATTTAAGTCCAGTAAAATATTGTTTATTTAATGATGTTTCTTTCTTTTACCAATGCGGTTTTATTGTGAAGTTGGTAACTACATTTGGGACAAGTCCGCTGGTTGTTTAATTGAGCCCCTGAAGTTTATAATGGGCGAAGTTTTTTGATTTATGAAAATAAAAACAATAAACAAATTGGTTGTCCTATTTTATTTTTTTTAATATATGGGTGATCCGCGGAATAATAGGGGAAATAATTTTGTGGGAATGAATAAGACTGAACATTTTTTTCGTTTATCATATTCTTGAGAAATTCAAGAATCGCTCCTGCATATCAAAATTTTAAAAATAAAAATGTGTTTACCAAAAGGTTTTTAATATTAATTCTAAAATTTTGACAATAATCACGAAAATCGGGGCCTAAGAGATCATGATAACAGTATCATTTTACTAACCTGCTCACTCTCTCTCTCCTTCTAAAAGAAAAAAAAAAACACATATATCAATAAAATTAAATAAAATTCACATGAAGTTTTGAGGTTATATGTTTTCCCATCTCTTTTGTTATCTGTACTCGATAATTAGATTTTAGCAATTAAAATAAAGTTTTGATTAAAATTAAAATTTCTTCCAAATTCTTTCATTCTCTCTCCTACACCCCAAGCACCCCATTATTTATATATCTCTTATTCTCTAACGCTACGTTTGGTACGCTGGAATGGAATAAAATAGAATGAAATGAGTGTGGTATTAGAATAAAATTATCATTACCATTCATATATTTGATAACAAATGAGATTAAACATGGTATTGGAATGGTCATTACCATTCCTACGTTTGGTTACAAAATACATTAACATGGTATTGAAATGACTGATAAAATAAAAATGAAACAATATTTTTAAATATTCAGAAATTTTAGAACAAAATTTTGAGAACATAATAGAATTATTCAGAGATACTAAACAAATGTCACCTAGGTTATCCTTTAACTCGACAAACTAAAGAGCTTGGAAGTACTTTCGTGTTTTTATTTCCCTTTTTTCTGTTCCCAAAAAAACTTATAAATGAAAAAAAAATAAAAAATTGCTTATGTTCTGATTCCAAGATTTTGTTGTAAAAATCTAAGAACAGAATAAAACAATTTTTTTCCTATTTTACTGATTTCGTTCCAATTATTTTGTTAATAGACTTAAGATATAGAAACACCAAATCTCACTCATGCCTCACTTGTTTAGTATTTTTGTTCTCATAAAATTAAAAATACAAATAAACATATGGGGAAAAAGTTGTTTATTCCAAGTTTTATATCTATGTTCCAGGTTTTCTTAGAACAAAATCAGGAATATGGGAAAAAAAACAGAAATATGTTCCCAAATTTCTGTTTTTACTTTTGTCCCCAGATTTTTGTTTTTGTTCCCATATTTTTGTTTTTGTTTTGTTCCTAAATTTCTATTTTTGTTCCCAAAAAATCTGTTTTCATTCCCAGATTTTTGTTTTTGTTTTTGTTCCCAGATTTTGTTCCCATATTTCTGTTTCCGTTCCATGTTTTCTGGGAACAAAAATATGAAAACAACATCACCATATTTTTGTTTCTATTCCCAGAATTTTATTTTTTGTTGTGAAAAATACAAAAATAGAAGTACAGGCCATTTTTCTTACATAATACTTCATTTCATTTGAGATTGACTAATCCCATGAGTTGTGGAATTAGTCATTACTTGGGAATAAAAATGAAAATCAATCACACTAACCAAATGTAGGTATGTAATGATCATTCCCAATTTCATTCCTATCCCAAAATGAATCTTATATACCGAACATGACCTAAATCCATAAGACCGACGGACTTTATTTTATTTCTCTCGTCCCCTTTAAACTCCAATCACTTCTATTTTTTATTTAAATTTCAATTCAAATAATAAATAAACTTATTGACATTAGAGTTTAGACACAAGAAAGAATTAGGCCGTTTATTAACGCAATTAAACATTTAAAACTGAATGTATTAAGTATTTATCAGTGTTTGATAACAAAATTAAACACAATTAAAATATAAACATCACTTGTTCCAAATTTAAGTGATGTGTGATTTACATAATTTTTTAAAATTTATCACTTAATACCATAAAATATCTGATTATCACAACTAGCATTTTACACCAATACAGTAAAATCTCACAAAAAAAATTATATGCACAAAATTATAGATTGAGAAAATACTAAATTGGGAAAAAAAATGAAAAAATTGTAGAGAGAGAATATTTTAGAAAAAATAAAATTGTAAAAATTATTTTAGGAACAAATATTTATAAGAAGATAATTTTTTTTAAGTTAAAAATATTAAAAATTTGAATACTTAATATATTGAGAATTTAATAAATTCAATAATTATATATTCAACACTTAAAATTTAGTATTAAGTATTATCAAATCTTAGTCTATACAATAAATTAATTAATTTTTTTAAATCATAAATATTTTTACCGTTAAGATTATTTTAGAACAATAAATAAATTTTGATTGAAAATTAAAATATATATATATATATATATATATATATATATATATATATATATATATATATATATATATATATATATATATATATATATATATATTAGCAAATCCTCCCGTTACTTACACTTTCATAATGAAATTCGATGAATTATTACTACAAACACTACTTATCATTTTGAATTAAAGGAGAGACGTCGGTGGGAGGTAAAAAATCCCTATTTTAATTTGGATCTAGAGTTCATGCAAATTTATATTTTAATTAGGATTGTATTGCCAACCGTTATTTTACTATTATCGGCCACCAGACTCCGCTCCCAGATTGCAGACAGCGTCAATCGCTAAACCTCTGTTGTCGAAAATTTTTAGTTACATTACTAATGTTTTTAGTAACATTTTCTTTATTAAATTTTTAATTATATTGAACTAATTTTTCAGTCGTTGGTTGGCGAAAAATCACATCAATATAACTAATACACGAAAAATATAACTAAAAGATATACTAAAATATAAATAAAAAGCAAACTTAAGGTATAACTGAAAAATACACTAAAAATAGTTACATGTAACTAAAAAAAAAATAGTTACATGTAACTAAAGAAATAGTTACATATAACGAAAAAAAAAAATTGGCGGCCAGTTGCTGGCATTCTATGACTGGAAGTCTGAGGTTTGACGGCGGGGCAGTAATAGGTGGCCACAGAAGATGACGTTGGTGGGCGATAATAGGAACCTTAATTGAAAGCATTTTAGAATTTATATTTAACTTAAAATTAAAATGGAAAAAATTAAAAATTAAAACGAGTACTTGCAACTATTCAAACTATTGACCAATTATCTGAAAAGTTAATGCAAAATTTGTTGGCTCATAAATCTACCCCAAAGGGGGATTAATATGGTGGTTATAAAAATTTAAACAAAATAAATTTTTAATCATACAATCACCAAATTTTCATATCCAATTATTATATTGAGTTATAGCGAAAATATGTTTATCTAAATGCACAACCAAACATATAGAGATAAAGATTGAACACAGATTTATTATGGTTCAATAAGCTACTCTTGCCTAAATATAGTCCTCTGAGCTCCCGTCGAGATTTTGTAATCTACTAACCCTGATTTATTTCTCAAGTAGGAAACAAACTCTTATAATCATTTTCACAAGTTCAAGATTAACTTGATTTTTTTTTTTCAAACTTACAATCAAACATTTACAATTTCTCTTTTATCAGACTTAGGAAGAACCTAATTCTTTTGCAGCCCAAGAATTAAACTTATTTATCATTTTACCATGCTAAAGACTAATCTAATCATTTTATAGACAAGATCAAACCTAATTCTTTTACAGGCAAATAATCAAACTTAAACTCTGATTAGACACCAACCCAATATGTTTGATTATCTCACACTCACAAATACAATATATATATAATATGGCTGATTTAAACTCTCGTTCTTTATTCTTTTATATTCAAATTCAAAGGTCTATATTTTTAAATTTCAAGCTATAACTATAACGATTATTTTTCAAAACATAAGATCAATAATTTTATATATAGACCCATAATACATTCTTTTTAATTCTGAACCATTTGACCAAAAACTATTCAATTTAGTTCCTAAAACTTCTTTAATTGAAACCCTTTAAATATAGAAAGTAGTTTTACTGGTTAATCTCATAGAATTAAGTAATAAAAGGATTAATTAATAAGATATTCAAAATATATGATAGATATATGAAATATACTCAAATCTTCTTAAAAACAAATTTTATAACGTTCAAAACTATAGGATTTGATTTGAAAATCTTTAAAAATGAATTGGTCAAACTTTTAAAAACTGAACGATCGGTCGACCAACCATCCATGCGGTTGACTGGTTGCCCTTCCAACAACTCATTTTTTAATCGTTGGCAACTAGTTGGTCGACCGGACGTTAACTGCCAAAAACATCATCCTGTATCTCCCAATCGACCGACCTTTGTCAGTTGACTGTTTAGGCCTAAAACTCACTTTTTCACATTTTGAATCTCCCAATCAACTAGCCATTGTGTCGGTCTACTGTCCAGGCCTAAAATTTCTTCTTTTTTATTTTTAAAACATTTTCTTTGATTGAAACTTTTTGTTTAACATTTAGACTCTTAAATTTATTACTTATTACCATGACACGCATAATTTAATCAATATAATAAGTGGTATGCGTGATACTAATCAGGTTGTGTTAATAGATAAAAGTATTGGATTATTTTATCTAGAAATATAAAAGAATATTTTTTACTCCAAAAAATCTTCAATATCTTCATTTGCAACCATCCTAAATCTTTTGTCAAATATCATTTTGAAAATCATCATCAGGTATTATCTTTGAAATTCAACATTTTTCTCTTTTGCTCAATTGGAACTGAACTTTGAAATCACTCAATAAAAATATTAGTTTCATAAAATATCAACGTTAATTTGTCCATCAAAACATGTAAGGTCAACAAATTTTTTTTTTCCTTTTTTCTTTTTCAATCTTTCCTTATTGTTTATTTATTCTATCTCATCTTCAACTCTGCCTGCAATTCCATTGACGTTCGAAATTACCCACAATCCCATTTCGCCTCCATCAACCACCACGATTTGTGGGAACGAAGATTATTTTGATGAAAAATCATAGCCTTGACGCCAGCAACCACCAAGTATGATACTCTTCCCACCGTGGACCAACTCTTTACATTCTCTGCCTATCGCAATCCCTCTATATATCTCTCTGTATCTCTCATCCAAGATTTCTTTGCCCATCGTAATCTCTCAAATTCGAACCAGAAATGCTAAGCTAGATAGAATTCAAATTGGGGTTTTTTCAAATCTTAGTCTATAACGCAGTCACCTAGGACGGTAACCCAGCCTTTGTGATTAAAAACCCCATGAAGAAGGTTCAATGGGTGATAATAATCCATAATTCGTGACTTATGAACCAACACTATAAAATCTAGAGAAATCATTTAAAAGATTCTCTTGTTCATGCTTAAGACACTAGTGTTTTATAATGTGATATTAAGGATAAGTTTAACTCTTAATGAGAATAAGGTAAAATAACTCTTGCAGGGTATAGGTCGCATGTACCCTTGGAAGACTCATCTAAGTGAGAGTTGTCGTGAGGCTGCGACTATGGGATTGGTCGTTCCCCAGTAATTCTTATGAGAATCAAAATACCTGCGTATGGCCATAAAAGTGCAAAACTACGAATACGATCTAATATACATATTGACTGTGTGCTTACTGAAGTTTAACCGAAAGAACCTAGGTCAAGACATACTTCACTATGGCTTCTTTCGTTAAATGTTTGTTATACTAAGTGAGGTTTAAGTCCTAGAGACATATATACCTATAACACAATATTATTTTACCAATTATTTTTATTTTATTTATAAATTATTTAGGGGTAATTAGAAAAATAATTTAAAATTAAATATTATATTTATTATGTTATATATAAATTACATTATTTTATTAAATGAATTAGTATTAATATATATTTATAATTGTTAAGTGCCTAATTATATATGTATTAGATATTATTATTGTGATTAAGTTACATGTTTATTATTATTGTGATTAAGTTATAAATTCCATTATAAATATATGTCAGAATATGGTTATTATAATATTTATGTGTATAATTGGTGATTTTATTAATTATAAAATTATGAATACTTAATATTATACTAAGAGTTATATAATCCATATACTATATATAGGTGTATGATGATCAAAGAATATATAGAGAAATATAAACGAAAATAGAGAGAAATAGAGAACATAGTATAATACTATATGATTATACTATATAAAATGGTGAGTTGATTCTATTGAAATATAAGAATAGCAAAAAGTGATATTTTGTTATTGAAATATAAGAATAGCAAAAAGTGATATTTTGTTATATGATACATATATAATTTAGTTGATGATTTTATATGGGCAATAGGGTTCACAATCTATTTAATTTAGGGATATCATGTTTCTACCTTGACTCCCTAGATCGTTATATCTTAGAAAAAGCTCGCTCTTCAACACTCTGCATAGAGAGGGCATATCTTTTCTTAAGACTGTGTTTACACACTTTGATATGTATTTTCTCTCTATTCTATACATTATTTTATTTGTTTAATTGTTCAGGTTCTTAATTATTTAAAAATATTGAAATAACATGTGATATTTATTTATTATTTAAATTTTTTTAATTTTTTTAATTTTTTTTATGTGAAATTTCTCTAACATAATTGAACATGTACAACTATGCTACCACCATCACTTCTTTTCTGCTATTGTCACGACGACCACCACCACCACCACCATCACCGTCGTGACCACCTTCAACTCATGTCTTCGTCTTTCTCTCTCTTTACATTTGTCTATCTCATCTTATCTCTTATGCACTCGATTTCTCACTTTATCTCACTTTTAATTTTTTTATTTTTTTACCAAAAAAAACCCATTGCATTTCATTAATCATGTTCCAAAGATTAGCATTCAAAAGAACATTAAATTGATCCTAAGAACTATAACAACACAAAGCTTCGATGGGGAACTACGGATTGATTTTGATGGAACAAGTCACCGGCTTCTTCTTTGGGCCACCTACTTTCCTTCCCCTGGCACTGTTCTTCACTTTAGTGGAGTCTATTTTTCGTTTCAAACATTGAATCCTCGTCAAAATCGAAATGATATTAAAGAGCGATAACAATTTTCTTTCTTTGTCTCTTTATATATATGTGTGTGTGCGCGCGCACGTACACACACATATTGCTCGGATATACAGATCCGAAGATTGGATCCGTAGATCCAAGCAAACATACAAATATATAACGTGTACGCATAAATATTATTGAGAGAGGAGGTGGGGTGATGAGAGACAAATAGAAATCGAAGATGGCTGAAGGTGGTGGACGCTCGTGGTAGTTGTGGTTGGAAGAAGGGTGGACGGTGGTGGCGGCGGAGACTGTGAATTGATGAGTGAGGGTGGTTGGGTTAGAAAGAAGAGGAAAAAGAAATTAAAAATTAAAAAAATAATAAAAAATTTCATAGGAAAAAAAGAAGGTCAAAGTTAACAAATAAGAAGGGCGATTAAGTAATTTCATGATAAATTATATATTGTAAGCATAAAATTAAAATTTCCATAATGAAATCGAAACGTCAACTCCCATTTCGGTGATATGGCGTTCCGATTTAAAAAAGGTAAGAGGCGTTCGTATAATTTAACCAAAAAAAGAAAAAAAAAAAAAAGAATTATTGTAACTGTTGTCTCAAATACATAGCCGTGTCAATACTAATTTTTTTATTATTATTTCACCCCTAAATTTCTCGACATTCCCGTGAAATTATAAACCTTCAGGGGTCTCTGAAAAAATATATAAAAATTACATGGGTGCATCCGTGGTACGGAAAATAAGACATTGAAGAATAATACCTTTTGGCAACATCATGAAAAAGATTTTCCTTTTGGACGACGAGGAGTATTTTTCCCTTTTCCCGTCAAGCATGTGATTCTCAATGTTTTTTTTTTTTTTTTTTTTGGTAAATAAATTGAGGGATTAACATAATCGATTAAATCTAAAAAATCTTGGATCTTTATTTATAAAATTTCAATTAATTTTTTTTGTGGCATGTTGAAAATATAAAATATGTGGAATATTATTTATGAGTTGGTTGCACATGTAATTAAGGGTTTGATTAATTAGAATTATAAAAAATAAATTTATATGCATATTTATCATATCTTATCTTTCATTTTCATTTATTTTAAAATTATAAACCTCTTCTGTTATTTAAAAAATATGCATATTTATCATATCTAAGGGTTTAATTAGAATTATAAAGAATAAAATTATATGCAATTTATCATATCTTATTTTTTACTTGTTTTAAAATCATAATTTTCCTTTGTCATTTGAAAAATATGCATATTTAAGGACTTGATTAGAATTATAAAGAATAAATTTATATGCGATCTATCATATCTTATCTTTTACTTGTTTTAAAAATCTTAAATTTTTTCTGTTATTTGAAAAGTACTAATAAAAATACCAATCCTCGGCGCTTACGTGGTGGATGCTTATCTTGGCCGCTACTGAACCTTCCTCATTTTCTGCACTATTTATCTCTCGGTATCACCCTCTCATTTTTTTTTTTGTTTAAAGTTTTTCCAATGAGTGTCTGAGGACCTAAAAAAATTTTACGATATCAAAATTTTACATAATTATCCATGTTGGTCATAAAAGTTTAAGAACTATAAATCAAACTAGTGGTGATAATTATGTAAATTACTTTCGAAATCTACTCATGACTGTCAACTATGGTGTTAAGTAATTTTCCGTTTGCTTTTAGAAATACCCATTATCTTTTATATATATATTAATAAATTAGGATAAGTAAAACATTTTAATGATTCAGATTCAAATTTAATAGACGATGATTGAGATTGAGTTTGTATAATTTGTTAAAAAGTTTCATATTTTCACTTACAAATTTGTTGAATTTAATTATAATTTATACTCTTCAAGTTTTATAGTACTTTATTAATTGATTTTTTTTAATTATTTATATTTATATATTTAACAAGAGAATACTAATAAAACACTAAAGTAAAAAGGAAGTCGATATATTTGTGTATATATATATATGATGAAAAAATAGATGTGTATTTAATTTTTCTTTTGAATATCATGGAACGTAATTGATATTTTTTTATAGTGAGAGAGAAAGAAACTATAGACGGGCGGCTGACCCACACGTTTGTCCTAGACGGAATTTTTTAAATGGTTCATTTTTACTATTATATCTTTATTCAAATTTAATTTATTTTTTGAATTTTATGTGAACCCCTAATCTATATACAAATCTAAATAAAATATTTGAAAAAAATATATTTAGTCCTCAATCGATTTTTTGCATCATCTCCTGGGACTATACTATGTGTATATACAATGGATAACAATATGTAAAGTGGAGTAGTTAATTTGACTTATATAGTGGTTTGACTATTCTCATATAATTGATATGTGATATGAATATAACATTTGCCTTTAAGTACAATCCTATATTGTATGGATGATTTGATTGCGAGAAAATGATGAGAAATGTGCAACTCTTGCTTGCATGAATAATTTGACTATGAGAGAAGATAGACAAATTCCCATAACTTTCGCTCTGATATCATGCTAAGATATTCCAACTTCAAACCATATGGTGTCAAGTGGAGTATCTCCTTTGACTTGTACGGTGGTTTAGACACTTTTATATAATCGATGTTAGACAGAAATCTAATACTATCTATTTTTTAAATCTTAATTAATTTGAAGAGAGAAAGAGAGATGGGCATTATAAAATGAGCGATCAATGATTAAATATGTATAGCCAAATTCAAAAGCTAGTTCGACTTTTCTTCACACTTATAACTTGATTATTAGTCCTTTCCAAAGTCAATGTGGGATAAATCCCGAAATCTTTTTCTCAAAACATCAAGCCTTTGGATCAGCTATCTCTTGACCAATCTCTCTTGTTTTCTTTCATAATTATAACCTTGACCCCCCAATTTCTTATAACAGCTAAGCTAGTGGCAAGTTGGTACACGTGAAGTTAGTTTTTTCATATCAATTAGGTCCAATTACTATTTTTGGTTATTTTTTTATCGGAAGAAGGGACAGGGTTTAACGATACTCAAACTTTAAGGGTGCAACATAACATTTTTTTATTGCATTTATTTTCTCTCATGCAAGTCACATGACTAAATCAGACAATAAAATTGATCCAAAGTAGGCAATTGGACCAATTTAATACAAAAAATAAACTTTAAGAGACAAATTGCAAAAATTGAAATATTACGAGGCAAAGTGGGACTTCACCAAAACATTAGGGGCACAAAGTGTAATGTAAGCCTATTTTTCTTCTCAAATCAAATCTCTAAAGTTATGCATTTGTTTCAATTTTGTCCCTAAAACAAACGTCCGTTTTCTGTATTTGACAAAAATTGACATCCGTTAACTATCTATTTCCCGTTGTTTTTTGATCTCCTTTTATTTTATTTTATCCATTCTACTTAAAACTCCATGCTTTACCCTCTTTCGACTTATACTGAATTGATTTTTTTTTTCCTTATTTAGCCAAAAATGCTAAAAATGAGTGAATTAAATTATCCATCCTTATTTTATATAAATTAAACAAAATTATCTTTTATTTTACTTTTTATTTATTTTTATCTTTATTAATAAAAGGAAAGAATAAAAAAATTAGTGAGCCGAGTATCAATTTCCCCCTTTTTATTATCTTCAAATATTAAATTTAAATTAAAAAAAGAAAAAGAAAAATAAGTTATTTTGTATTTTTCTTCAAGAGAATATTATTATTTTTTTTTTCTCTTCAGAGTTGTGGTTTTTTTTTGGGGGGGGGGGGGGGGGGGGGGATAGATAAAATAAGATAAAAAAAAAAAAGGTATATGAAGGGGGTAAAAAGCAATTAACCCTTCAAATTATTTAATGATTTTAGATTTTACAAAGGTTAATTATTCTTAGATTTAGGGTTCATGTTCAGGTTGGGCTGAGCCGAACCTATTCAAGTACAAGAATTTGCAAGGTCTGATACAGACATATGTCCTATAATCCTATCCAAGCTCACCCATTGAAAAGGTGCATAAAATCCAAGTCCGATCATATATATATATATATATAGGGTTAATTACATTTTACCCCCTATAGTTTAGCCACTTTGTACTTATTCCCCTGTGGTTTGAAAATCGTCACTTACCCTCCTGTGGTCAAATATTTGGTGTACTTACCCCCTACATCAGCGGGGTAAGTGGTTTGAAAATCTGACTACAGGGGGATAAAGTGTAATTAACCCTATGTGTGTGTGTGTCTATATATATATATATATTAAATAAATTAAATATAATTTTTTAAATAAAATATAATCTATTTAACTTGTATAATTTAGACCTCCAACTTGGAGGCTTATTAAATAACTATTAAGTTACAAGTCTTATATTTAAATGTGTTCTTTATTAGAATTCATTTATTTTATGTATAATATTATTTTGGAAAATTTGGTGAAAGGTCTCATTTCATAAAATTATCACTCTGCGGGGTCCTGTAACAATAATTTTTTAACACATAATATAGTTCTTAGAAAGTGATTTTTTAAGTCTTGAGACCTCTCAACACGATTCCTTATTTTTTTAAGGGTAATTAATTATATAGTCCTCCAAAGATAGTGAAATTGGAAAAAGAGACATTTGACCCAATTATTTAAGTTTTTAATTCTCATAGAGTTTATATAAAAAAGTCCCTAATATTATCTCCAACTGTTCACTTATATTTACAGATTTTGCCATTTTATTTTTTGTAACAAGACAAAAGTAATGAACTTTCCATATTTACAACAAAAACATTATTATTACAAAATCTCTTCTCACAAGTATAAAAAAATTGAAAAATTCAAAAAATAAATATCAAAATAACCTACAAAAAAAGATTAATCAGATTTTTTTTCCACTTTAAAATGATACGTAAACATTAATGTAAATCTTAGTTACTGGAAGTGAAGGACATTAACGTTAATGTGAATGTTCAAGCAATACACTTACCTATATTACAAACTACAGTTTAAATAACACATTTGAATCTTATATCCATATTGTGTTTTAGCATTAACGTATATTGTTTTTTGAGAGTTTTATACGTTAACGCTAACACAACTACATTTTTTTAGACCCCCGTATGTTTGCGTTAATATTAATTCACTGTATGTGATATTTTGTCTTTTGGGCTGAGTGTGCACTAACGATAATACAGTTTAACATTAACGCATTTCGTGTTCTTTTTGTGTGTGTTAATGTTAATGAATCTTTTCTATTTGCTTGTGTGTGTTAGCGTAAACGTAGCTTTATTTTTTTGGGTTTTGTGTGTTAATGTTAATATGATTATACCGTATCTGCTGTTTGTGTATTTGCGTTGGGTGTTCGTTAAAATTAATGTACATTTTTTAGATCTCTCTGTGTTAACGTTAACAAATTTTATGATCTTTTTGTGTGTATTTGTTAAACATTTCACAAAAAAATGTATCATATTTAAACCTAAGAAAAAAAGGTACAACACATTAACATTCACGTAAAATTTCGTGAACACGTGCGTGAACATAGTATTTTTCGATCTAAAAAAAAATTTGGTCTTGAATTTTTCAACAAAATAATAATAAAAAAAACATTAAATAAATCAGATCTAGAGTAGGACAACGGTGGTGAGGCACAGAGATCAAAACAGTGACACGACAGCGAATGACAGTGGTAAACGGTGAAACAAAGTTGACTTGCGATTAAGGTTTGGCGAGGACAATAATTGTTAACTACGAACATGGCAACGATTGTTAACAGCAATGAACATGGTTCATGAGATGGCATTGGAGTTGCACATAAAAAGAAATTAAGAATATATAAAAAGAGAAAAGAAGTACTAAGCTATGAATAATCATATTTATGAAGAAAAAAAAGTCTGTGGAAATACAAATGACATATCCACCATCCCCTTCTCAAAAACCTCTCAAAAGAATCCAACTCAATGTGCAGTTCAAACAAATGCCCACCAACAATGTGGGTCTAAAATGATGTATCTATAGAAATTATATGTTGAGAGAGAGAAAGAAAGAAAAATGACAGGTAAACCATATAATAAAAAAGGAAGAAAAAATAGAAGATCTAAAGCAACAAAGAGATGAGAGACCATCCCATAACCATGCTCCCAAACATCATCTCTGGTTGACTTACAATAATCTTAGTGGGACATTGCCCTGTTCGTTGCGTTCGTCGGAGATCCAGAATCTATGGCTGAACAATCAACGAAATGGGTTTTCCAGTACGATTGATGTGTTATCGTCGATGACCTAGTTGTCGCAATTTTGGCTTCACGCCAAAAGTGGTGGTGTGCATAGAGACAGAGAAAAAGGCTAGGGTTTGAAAAGAGGGTAGAGAGGATAGAGAGAAAGAGAGTGAACCGGTCTAGTTTGCTAGAGAGAGGGGTTAAGAGAGAGAGAGAAAGGCAGTCCATGTGGATTCGGGATTTTCAATATTTATATATATAAGGGTAAAATAATCTTTGCATTGAATCGGTCAATAGTCAAAGGACTGAAAACTTAATTAATTATACTAGTAGGTTCAAAAGTTAAGATAACTTTTTGTTTGGGTTTTTTCATACACCATCTTTTAAATAAGGACTAAACAATATATATATTTTTTTTAATAATTGGATGAGCAGGAAGGTCCTATCCGACCCTAAATATAAATAGTTAGGCTTGAGTTTGGTTCTAAAAATGACTGACCCTATTTTGGGCCTTGGCCCTATCCATGGGCTTAAAGTTCAAGGCCAAACCCTAAAAAATAGCCAACAGACTAGACAGATTGAGTGAGCCCTGGCTGCAAACACCCCTACTTATAGTACCATTAAACTTCTCACACACTTTCTATGATATTTAATATTCATAAGACTATTTCTTTTTGTTTTATATTAGATATCGGCTTAGTATGGCCAAAAAACATAGACTAGTCTGGAGTGGAGTAGCAGGAGAAGTTCCTCTAACAATATTCATGTTGTTGCCGCAATTCATCTTGATGGGGGTGGCCGATGCCTGCGCCGAGGTGACCAAGATCGAGTTCTTCTACGATTAGGCTCCGGAGAGTATGAAGAGCCTCAATACTTCGTACTCCCTCACGATCACAGGGATCAACAATTCTCTCGGCAGTTTCATTCTCTCAGTGGTGTCCCATGTCACAAGCTCTTATGGCCGATCCTAAATGATCTAAACGCTTCTTGCCTTGATTATTACTACGCTTTTCTCGCAATATTAGGGTCATTGAATTTTGTAGCCTATATTGAAATTGTGTCTATTTCTCTTTCATATCAATTCATTCATACAAGAGGTATATCTATAGCTTGATTCTAGACATGAAACCCTAGAATCAAGCTATCATATCCCCAATTATCTCAATTGCAATCTCAATCAAATATCTAAAATAGGAAGGTAGAATTATTCAACACTCCCCCTCAAGTTGGTGCATAAATGTCTCACATGCCCAACTTGTCCAAAAATTTTAAGAATACCCGATTTGAGACTGCTTTGGTGAGGATATCAGCCAACTGATCATTTGATCGAATTTTAGGCAATTCCACAATCTTTCCATCCAATTTTTCCTTAATGAAAAACCCGTCGACCTCGACGTGCTTTGTACGGTCATGTTGAACTGGATTATACGCGATGTCACATGCTACTTTATTGTCACAAAATAATTGGATTGGTTGCTCAGATAGATAACCCAGATCCTATAAAAGGAGTCTCAGCCATAATGTCTCACAAAGTACATTTGTCAAACCTCTGAATTTAACTTCTACACTTGAGCGAGCGACAACATTTTGCTTCTTGCTTTTCCATGTCACAAGATTACCTTCTACAAATGTAAAGTATTCAAAAGTAGATCGTCTGTTACCTATATCACCAGCCCAATCAGCATTGGTATAGATTTCTATGCTTCGATGGTCTGCGTTTTTAGAGAATAATATTCCTTTTCCTGGAGCAAACTTTAGGTACCTCAAAATACGAATAACTACATTCATATGTTGTTCTCCAGGATTATGCATAATTGGCTGACAATACTCAAGGCATAAGTCAGATCTGGCCTGGTATGAGATAAGTACAACAATCTCTCTACAAGTCTTTGGTATTTTCATTTGCCAACTGGTACCTGGTTGGGCTCAACACATAGCTTTAGACCTTCTTCTACTGGTGTATCAACTAGTTAACATGCTGACATACCAGTCTCTCACAATAGATCTAGTACATATTTTCTTTGAGATAGAACTATCACTTTGTTAGATCGGGATACTTCAATCCCGAGAAAATATTTCAGAGGACCTAGATCTTTCATTTCAATTTTTTTTAACAAGTAATTTTGTAAGACCTTCATTTCATTAGGATAATTCCATGTAACTACCATATCATCCATATATATAATGAGCGTAGTTATCTTGCCTTGCTTTCTTTTGAGGAAAATGGTATGATCTGAGTTGCTTTGATGATAACCAAAGCTATCATAGATTTTGTAAACCTTCCAAACCATATTCTAGAAGACTGCTTCAGCCTATACAATGATTTCTTTAGTCTGCAAATCTTTTGCCTGTATCTTTCGAGTATCATACATCCTGGTGGGAGATCCATGTAGACTTCTTCAGATAGTTCACCATGCAAAAAAAATATTCTTCATATCAAATTGTTGTAAAGGCCAATCTAAGTTGGCAGCTAAGGACAACAAAACACGAACTGTGTTGATTTTGGCTACAGGCGCAAATGTTTTTGTGTAGTCAATCCCGTAGGTTTAAGTGTATCCCTTTGCTACCAATCTTGCTTTAAAGTGCTCAATTGTGCCATCAGCCTTATACTTCACGGTATAGATCCATCGACATCCAACTGGTTTCTTTCCTAGTGGAGGATCAACTAGTTCCCATGTTTCATTCTTTTGAAAAGATTTCATCTCCTCGTTCATAACTGCTTTCTACCTGGGATCATATAAGGCTTCCTGCACATTGTTAGGAATAGATACAGCAGATAATTGATTCACAAATAACATATTTGATTTTGAAAAACGATGGTTGGACACATAATGACTCATGGGATATTTTACTTTACTAGAGAGCTCAAGTTCATATGTAGATTTAAGAATACCTCTCATGTGGCGTTGTGGTAACTGTCTCCCGTGTCGCTCAAGAACATCTTCAGTAAAGGATTGGTGTGATATGTTAACCGAGGATGAAGCTACATTTTCTAGAACCTCAGTTTTTGGCTGAGTTGGAGAATGATCCATCTCTTCAGTTATTTGTTGTTCATCACTCTTTTGATATAATCTTATACCCTTTATCTCCAATTCACCAATTTTTTCATTTACTCCAGTCTGCGAGTCATCACCATTGGAATCCAATGTCATATCAGTTATCTCCAAGTTGTCCCTATCTTGATTATCATAATCTAGACTTTGAATTTCCTTTTGGTACTCCTCCTGAAATTCAAGTTCGGATAAGTACATTGTATCTTTATGGAAAACAACATCCATCGTGATAATTAATCGGTGTGTTGGAGGATGATAACACCGATATCCTTTTTGATGAGTGGCGTACCCAACAAAAATGCATTTCAATGCTTGATCAGTTAACTTGGTGCGTTGATACTTGTGTAGATGTACAAACACCACACATCCAAATACATGAGGAGGTAAACTTGAGACAGCTGGAGCCATAATTCCATCATTTAGAGCTTGGAATGGTGTTTTGAAACTGAGGGTGCTGGAATGTATCCGATTGATTAAATGAGCTACTGAAATTAAAACTTTTCCCCAATAAGACAATGGCATATGGGTTTCAATTAACAAAGCTCAAACAACCTCCAACAAGTGTCGATTTTTTCACTCGGCCACCCCATTTTGTTGAGGTGTGGTAGAGCAAGTTGTCTGATGGACCATTCCTTGTGCTTCCAAATAATGCTGAAATTCAGTACTCTGATATTCTCCACCATTGTCACTACGAAAAACTTGAATCTTTCTATTGTACTGAGTTTCAATTCTTTTATAAAACTTTTGGAATAATGAGTTCACTTCACTTTTGGACTTCATCAAACAAAACCATGTCATCTTGGTACAATTATCAATAAACGTTACAAACCAACATGCCTCTTCCAAAGTGTTGACCTTCGACGAACCCCAGACGTTAGAATGAATAATCATGAATGGAAGTGGACTTTTATTCAACTATAATGGAAATGAAGCACGATGACTCTTTGCAAGTTCACAAGTCTCACAGTGAAAACTAGAGACATCGACTCCTGTAAATAAATTGGGAAAAAACCTTTTGAGATATCCAAATGAAGCATGTCCAAACCGGCGATGCCGTAACGATATTTCTTTCCTGTTTTTATCTTCAGAACCAGCTACTGCCAGAGCTTATCGTAGGCTTTCGGTACTATTTGATTCCAAGTCCAAGTAATATAGATTCTCCCGTCGAGTACCATGACCAATCGTTTTTCTAGTTTTGATGTCCTTAAACACACAAAAATTAGGTCAAAAAATGACAACACAAGATAAAGTAGCGGTTATCTGGAAAACTAATAAAATGTTATAATTTAAAAATGGAACAACTAAGACAGACTTTAAATTTAATGTATTAGTGAGAGTTAAAGATCCTTCCCTAATAACTGGGTTGAAGTTCCATTTGTCGTAGAGACAAATTTCTGAGTGGAGTGATTTAGTGATGAGACTTATCCATATGTCATGTGATCTGTTATATCATAATCAATTATCCATGTATTATTCAAAACAAGTGTTGAAGTATTTAAAACTTTACCATCATTGTCTGCAGCACCCTTATTTGCAGCTACAACTACTGCAGTGAAGTGCTTTCGGTGATTTTCCTTCGCACTCGTTGCTTGTCGAACTAATTTAAGGGATGTATTTTTTTTCACTCATTTTTTCTTTTCCTCTAATTTTTTTTTTTTTAGATGTGATGCTTACAAAAGTGAAATAAAACTTTTGGGTATTGTGTTCAAATTACAACTGTAAGGACCAAAGTGAAATAATGGTCAAGCTTCAAGGGTTCAAAGTGTCATGCCAATAAACTTTTTTTTAAAATGAGCATACACAGAACGCACAGGGCAGAGTTTCAGATCTCAAGTTACCTTATTTCTTGATTTCAGATCTCAAGGTTACCAGTGCAACGATCTTAATGTCGAACCGAACTGAGACCTGCGACTGGATCTGGACAGCGGCGTGAGCAGGCCAGACTTGCGGTCTTGAATCGATGGATCTTGGTGACGGCTGGACTGAATCGGCGGTTCTGCGCCGATTAATCTCTTGAAGCTTTTTCGACACCGGATTCTCGATCCGGATCTGTGACTTTGATGGATTGGTTCACCAACGCAGACATGGTGCAACGGTCGTTGGGCTTGGGAGGGGCGATTTCGACCGAGATGAGAACAATCACCTTCTTCGATTAATAAGCTGCTTCTTCTTCTTCTTTGTTGAGTTTTCTTGGGGCGGCTAGAGCAAGAATCTCTCTGCTCTATCAAGCGATTGTTTTTTTTTTTTTTTTTTCCGGTTCAGATCAGGTGGACTGAGCGGCAGCGACGACTGTTTGAATTAGGTCACTGATGAACGGTGAGTACTGACCACCGACGGCGACGGCAAAGAACTTAGGTGATCGGATCTGGATTGTAAGGCGGCTGCGGCTAGGGTGTGTGCTGTGACGACGAGCGCACGACAGGAACTAGGGTTTGATGGATTTTTTTTTTTTCTTTTTCAACTTGGCTATGATGCCATATTGAAATTGTATCTATTTCTCATTCATATTCATACAAGAGGTATATATATAGCTTGATTCTAAACATGAAATCCTAGAATCAAGCTATTATATTCCTAATTATCTCAATTGCAATCTCAATCAAATATAAAATTACTCTTCCTAATAATTAGGAAGGTAGAATTATTCAACAATGTATTCGTGACCAGGTGGTATGACTATAGGGTTGAGGTTTCAGATTCTCTGAGAGTGCTGGCGGAAGAACTAGAAGGGTCGAAGACTACAGAGTAGAAAACTAACACAGTGAATATTTATTGGAAAATCTGAATTTGAATTGTTTAGGATGTGGCATGTAATCAAACTAAATGTTAAATTCAAATAAAATTGTTCCCAAAGTGGATGGATGCACTCAATTGTACCACTTCTTTACGTTTGGTAACCGTTTCTATTTTCATTCCAGCAGTCGGATGGGAAGAGAATGGGATGAGATGAGATAATAATTTTGTTTTCTTCTTGAGAGTAGAATCGCGTTTGGTAAGGATAATTTTTATTTTATTTTGTTTTATTATTATTTTTTTTTGGGAAGAGAATTGTGTTTGGTAACGATTTTATCCTAATTTTATTTTATTTTTTTTCTTTCTGTTTTGGTCAGACGGCGGTGGCTCCAGCACCGGCACCGTCCGGACGGCGGTGGCTCCAGCACTGGCGCCGGCGTCGGCGATGGTAGGACAGCAGTGGCAGGTGAGTGACAGTGGCCGGCAGCCGGAAGTGGCAGGGAAATTTCTGGCCGGACGGTGACGGTCGCTGGAGATGGCCGACGGTGGCCAGCGGCTGCAGACTGCGGCGGATGGTGGTCGACCGACGGATGAACAGTGACTGTGTGTTTTGAGAATGAAATGAGAATAATGAGAAGCAATTATTTTTTGTTTCTCATTTCTTAAAAAAAAGTGGACACAATTTTCAAATGGAAATGAAATGGAAACGGAAACAAAAATTACCAAACGCTATTTTCAAATAGAATTTTCAAAAATCTGAGAATAGGATGAGAATTTTTGAAATAGAAATGGTTACCAAACGGGGCGTAGTTTTCCCCTTCAAATTCCCATTTTCACTACCATTGTATTCATAAAAAAGGGTTGCCTTTTACCCTCTTATACTTTTTCTCTTGTTTCAGTTTTCTACTTAAAATTAATTAAAAAATTAATTTTTTATTTAATTTAATCGAATATACTAAAAGATGGGTTGAGTTAATTTTTTTAATCTAAATTTTAAATGAAATAGATAAACTTACCTTTTATTTTATTTTTTTATTATTAAAAATAAAATAAAAATAGAGATAGCAAGAGAGGTAAAGAGAAAAAATGTCAATTTTTCTTGTTTATTACCTTAGAAAAATAAATTTTAAGTTTTAAAAATAATAAAAAATTTTATTTATTTTAATATTTTTTAAAAGATTAATTACTCTTTGCACCCTTGTGGTTAGACCGAATGACACTTTGTGGTCCTATATTATTTTCATTAGTAATTACATTTGCTTGTGCTTCTGAGTTAAGTGCAATGGTTAAGTATTAATTTTAACAGTCAATGGGTAAAAGTTAACAAAAATATGTTAATTAATATTAAATGACATTTATACCTTTCAAATCAATCAAATCACATTCAATTAATTTAGAGGGATAAACATTAATTCAAAACTTTAAGGTAAATTTTACAAAACCAAAAAACACCTCATTCCTGTGCAACCTTTCCTCTCCTCTATGAGCCACCCCTACTATCCCTTCTTCCTTTACCGCCAATCAAACCAACCACCACTGCTAGTATGATGGAGAAGGAGTTAAAATGGAAAAAGAAAAGAAAAAAAAATTATTTTGGACTCTTAAAACTTTGGAAAACTTTTTAAATGGATCCCATTAAATTATTTGGAGAAGAATGATGAAATTATCCTTAAATTGTTAAATTTTTAACCATTACACTTAAGTGTAAGTGCTGACAAAAATAACACAAAAGTGCAAAGTGCAATTCAATCTAACCACAATGGTGCAAATTGTATTAATTTTTTCCCATTAAATGTGAGTGTCTCCATTTAGTCAAGAGTACAAGAGGATGATGCCTAGGTTTTCAAAGTAGAGGGATTAAAATGAAACCAAATAAAATTAAAAAGGGGTAAAAAACAATTAACCCGTAAAAAATGTAACTCTATATAAAATAACATTGTATAGGGTTGATAACATGCTTCATATACCTCATGTTTTCTGTAACAATTTTTCGTTCATGTTTTCTTAAAAATAGAAATATATATGGAAATATAGAAACAACAAAAACATGGTGTAATATCAATTATTTGTCATAGGAACAAATGTATCCTGTAGGAATATCCTATTTTATTTGCAACTATTGGTGTTATTGCTTGGGATAATTTGTTGTAATGTAGAAGTTTGATGTTGAATGGTGTCTGATTGTAGTGATGTGGTTTAGTAATTAAGTTTAATTAATTGAAGTAATAAATAAAAAACAACAATTAGTTGTTCTAAACTCCTATAATTGAAGAAATGGATGTTTAATTGATATACTTTGCGGGTGTTTATAATTATGTACTTGACAATGTTTGCAGTTAAAAAAAGTTTTAGTGTTTCACCATTCATTTGATGCTTGATGTTGTTTTAATGATATGAGTTTTGTAACATAGGTATTATTTTTTCTAGTATCGGTTGCAATTTTCATTTACATTGTGTAATATTATTTTTAGGCAAATAGGAACTTGCACATAGAACATCTAGTGTAGAGAAGGCCTGCAAGAAGTGGGAGTGAAATTCAATCCAAAAGTAAGGTTATGTTTGGGTAAGGGATTTCTAGGAAGGATTTAATTTGTTTAGAAGATTTTAAAATCCTCTTTTGATAAATCCCTTATTTGGGTTTGTTTGGATTTTAGGAGAGAGAGATTTGTCAAATCCTTTTAGGAGTGAAAATAAGAATTTTGAAATCCTTTTGAGAAATGTTGCATTTGCCAAATCCTTTCTTTCTCTTCTCTATCTTCATTGCTTCTTCGTTCGTGGTCTTCTTCGTCGATCGTCTTATACATCTTTGTCATCGTCGTCGTTCATCTTCGTCATCGTCGTTGTCTTCTCTAGTTTCATCGCCAATCTTCGTCTGTCCTCATTGAAAGGGTTTCGATGCGTCGTTGTCTGTTCTCTTCGTTTGTCGAGTTCGAAATCAAAATAGGGTTTCGGTTGATTTCGAAAATGAAATTGAAATCGAAATCAATCGAAACCAAATCGAAAGGGTTTCAATTGATTTTGATTTCGTTTTCGAAATCGAACAACAGGTTCAATTTCAAAAACGAAATCGAACGACGAACAACGACGGCGACGAAGATCTCTCTATTTTTAATTTTGATTTCCTGTTTCGAATTTGTTATTGGATTTATTCGAATATGTTCTTGTTGGATTTGTTCTTGGATTTGTTTTTGGTTTTGATTTTGATTTGCAATGGTTTTTTGTTCTGCGATGGGTAGTGTTGCAATGGTTTTTTGTTTTGCGATGGGTAATGTTGTCTAATTTATTCAAACAAGGAGATTTGTAAATGACAGGATTTGAAAATTTTGAATTTCGAAATTTCATCATTTTTCAAATCTCTTATCCAAACGCAACCTATCAAATTTAACATATTGGCATTGCTAAAAAGAAAGATTCTAAAAAAGGTAACATCAACAATAAATATTGGTTAAAGTATGCGTGCATCCCCAATAATCTATTGACTAAATGAGGAGGAGGACAAAGTATGAGAACGACTCATTGAGAACCAAACAAAAAAAGAAAATAGTATAGATTCAATTTAAATCTATTGACTAAATGAAGAGGAGGACAAAGTAGGAGAACGAGTCAGTGAGAACCAAACCAAAAAAGAAAATAGTATAGATCCAATTTAAAGCCAAAAAAAAAAAAAAAAAAAAAAGAAACAAAACAAAACTAAGAACATTACAACCAATAAGATTTGTATTTTGTTGGTGCATATATATATATGACAATATACAATTTTTTTTATATATTTTATGAAATAATTACATCAAGGTTATTTGATAATTGCCAATATATACTATTGCAGATCAACAATTTTTTTTGCTTTAGGTGACAAATGATGGATATAACATCAATAGAAATATCATTGATATTTGAAATTAAAAAGGGTGAATGAGAAACATTGCTTAAATATGGTAAAAAAGTTCTCAATCCGTTGTGCTACATAGGTTGGACATAGACAAAATCTCTAAACCACTGCTAACACACACAATCAAAGATATATTTTTTACTTGACTAATAAGGATGACTAGACCATACCATTAGTGTTGACCAAAATTTGACATCAACAATTTACGATGTTTATGGGAAACGCTACTAAAAGTCTCTCCTAAATTGCCACATGCTTTCTTTTTGGTTAAGAGCTTGATGCATACAAGGTCTGGTAAGTCTCTACGACCAAGGGACTCAAACAGCACGGTGGATAGCAACCTGACTGGTGAAATGGCGCGGAATCCCAGGCCTGATGCAAGGACTGTCGTCCCCATTCTGAAAGCAGAGGAACACGTACTCCCCATCAACCAGGGGGGCCCGTCAGCTCCACTTACAGGACCACCTCCTAGAGCTGTGGATGCGGTGCGCCTCGACAGTTTTGAGCGCCAATTGTTCCAATCACAAACCTGCCTCGACACCATCGTCTCTAATATGTCACTGACCCTAAATAAACAAGGGCCGGCTTTCCAGAACGCAGAAGGAGAGGAGCGCCTCCTGCAACTGGCCCCCGTTCAAGGGGGGACCAATTCTCTGACATGTAGGAGATAAGGATCCTCATCACGAATCAGATCATGTCATTCATTATGAGAGACACATGTCAAGGGAACTACCTCGTCATCATGATCGACCGATCAGGGAACGGCTCCTGGCTCAACCAACCATTTCTGATTCTGCATCATTACTCCAAGGGTCTTGCCGGACAAAGGACCGCCATGCCCACCAAGGTCGTCATGTAGAAAGAACTTACAATAATATCACCCGTGCAGATCGAAGAGCTCGCCGTGCTTGAGAGGATGACTCCCACTCCCCTCCCGCCGAAAAATAGGGATCGATAGCAGCCGCAAGTCATGTAGCAGTGTCACCCAGGGGAGAAGCGACATTAGGGAGGCGCGTCGCTGAAATAGAGGCAGCGCTTGTTTAGATCTGGGGCCCTGGGGGGGCTGCTGGACTCCCTTCAGGAATTAGATCCCCTTTTGTTGATGCCATAATCCTTAAAGTGGTCCCCTACCGGTTCCCAAGTCCATAAATAGGCCCCTACGATGGGACCATCGACCCAGGCGATCACCTCTCCGTTTTCATCGCCTTTATGGACATGCACACAGCATCCATGGCGGTGAGGTGTAAATTCTTCCCCCTGACTCTCACTGGAATGGCCAGCACATGGTACCGAGAGTTAGCTCCTGCATCGATCTCCTCATTTGCTCAACTGGAGCAACTATTTTTAGCTCAATTTGACTGTTCTAAGAGGAGACCCAAAACGGTAAATCATCTCCTCACTCTCCAACAAGAGAGTACCGAAACTCTGAGTGACTTTGTTGTGCGGTTCTATACGAAGGCATCGAAGGCTGACATACGATTTATCCTCTTATCCTACGCCAAACTTAGTTGCTGTTCTTACTTGAGGTACAAGCTTCTACCAAGCTGATCTCAAAGATGCTATGAAAAGAAAGTGTGAAGGGAACCAAAAATGGAAAGGTCAACTAGAAAAAAGGGCAGAGCAGGGCGAAAGGCTCTCGAAGGCTGCAGGCAGAGAGGCGGTTAGGACCTCTTCCCAGGGATCGGAGACGCCCTCAGCCCCAGGACAATCGCCCAGGGATGATGCCTCTCACTGCATCTATAGCCACAATCTTTGTTGAAAATTTGGAAAATGGATTCTTCCTGCTGGCTCCTTCCCCCAAGGGGAGACCTATGGGGAAAGTCGTCTCCAAATATTGTGAGTTCCACCTTGACCGTGGTCATTCCATGGACGAATGTTTCCAACTCTAAGAAAAGATTGAGGCCCTCATAAAAAGGGGCGCCTTAGTCATTATGTCTGCAAGGAAGACGCAAGCTCTGGGGCTAGAGAGAGTAGTCGCCGTAACGAGCGACGGGATCGACCAAGGAAGGAAAGCTATAACTGACCCCCATCGAGGAGAAAAATAGATGAATTTGACAATGAGATGCACATTGATGGTGAAATCAATATGATCTTTGTGATAGATGATGGCCTCGGCCTCGGGAGAGTATCTACCTCTTCCTGGAAGAGGCATGAGGGTAAAGCCAAAAGGAAAATTGACGAGGACATGTATGAGGTGAGCACGATCGATGATGCCTCGCACAATGTCATCTCCTTTAGTGAAGCAGACCTTCGAGGAATTCATACCCCTCACGACGACGCTTTGGTGATATCCTCCCTGATCAAACACTACAAAGATGGACGAATCCTGATCGATGGTGGCAGCTCTGCAGATAGTATTTTTAAGGAAGCATTTGACCAAATGAACGTCAGTTCAACAATCTGTGAGACCCACTACCTCCCCCTTGTTAGTTTCGATGGGGGAGGTGGTTAATTCCATGAGTTGGACATCCATTCCCATCACGATGGGCACCGCATCCACTATGGACATGGTATGGGTTAAATTCCTCATTGTGGACTGACTTTCTCCATATAATGCGATCATTGAACGGCACACCTTGGCGCTGAAGGCTGTATCCTCCTCCTACCATTAATTAAATTCTTATGTTTCCTCTCGACAAGGGAAAAACCTTGTTTATTATGGATAGGGGTATATACGGCTACAAGGTGATGCCATTCGGCCTTCACAACGCCGAGGCTACCTACCAGAGACTCGTTAACAAAATATTTAAGGAGGAGATTGGCTTAACAATGGAAGTTTACATTGACGACATGCTTATGAAAATCACTAAAGCATGTGATCATCTCGGCCATCTCCAAAACTGCTTCAACAAACTCCGAGCTCATCGCATGAAACTGAACCTCACTAAATGTATCTTTGGGGTTTCAACAGGAAAATTCTTGGGCTATATGGTGTCCAAAGGGGCATCGATGCCAATCCTGACCAAATCAGTATTATTCTAGGAATGACCTCTCTACAAACAAAAAAGAAAGTCCAAATGCTTACTGGAAGGCTGCCCACCCTAAATCGCTTCATTTCACGATCTTCGAAAAAATGTCTCCCCTTCTTTAAAGTTTTGCGGGGCAACAAGACTTTTGAGTAGACGAATGAATGTGAGGCCGCCTTCCAAGAGCTTAAGGCATAACTCTCCTCGACGCCGCTACTGAGTACACCTAGGAATGGGGAGGATCTCTTCATGTATATAGCTGCTTCAAGTACTGCAGTTAGTGCGGTGCTGGTTCGGGAAGAGGAAAGGGTTTAACTGCTCATGTATTATGCAAGTTGAGTACTGACTGATGTTGAAACCCATATCAACATTTTGAGAAGTTGGCCTATACCCTTCTTGTGGCATCATGGAAATTGAGGCAATACTTCTAAGCTCATGTGATCGTTGTTGTCATTGACCAACCTTTATAGCAAGTTTTGTACTCGCCCGATGTTTCTGGCCGGCTAATGAAATATAGCCTTGAACTTGACCAATTTTATATTGAATACCGACTGAGGACAACCATCAAAGGACAAGTCCTGGCCAATTTTATTATTGAAATGACTTTCCCCTAAGAGCCCATCCCAAATGGTCATGACCCTTCCCGGCTGAAGCCTCATCCCAGCCCGGCAAAGGCGTTGATCCCGGAAGGAGAACCTACTCATCCCGGACCACACGACGATTTTGTTTTAGATACCTGGCAACTGTTCACGGATGGTTCTTCCAATATGGGGGGCTGTGGGGCCGGCATGGTCCTGGTAGCCCTTGATCGAGAAGAAATTGAATACGCACTCCGACTCGGATTTAGAACTACCAATAATGAAGCAGAGTATGAGACCCTTTTTGTGGGACTCAGATTAGCATGAGAATTCAATGCTAAAAACTTACACATCTTCTGTGGCTCACAACTCGTCGTGAACCAAGTCAACGGTGAATACGCGGCCAAGGACCCTATTATGGCCGCCTATCTCGGCAAGGTAAAAGTACTTATGGAAAAATTCGAGAAAATCCAAGTGCGCCAAATCCCTCGGGAGAGAATCGACACGCTGATTCCTTGGACAATCTAGCCTCCATTGTGGAATTTACCTTGAACCGGAGTGTCCCCGTGGAATATTTGGAAGCACTGAGCATCGCCATCTCCAATCAAGTTGCCACCATATGTGCTCTTTCCAACGTACCAACCTAGATGGACCCAATAAAATAATATCTCCTGCATGGGACATTCCCCTCTGACCAAGCGGAGGCAAGGCGTATGCGATATCATGCATCACGATACACCATCATCGATGGAGTGCTTTACTGGAAATTCTTCTCAGGTCTCTATTCACGCTGTCTTAGGTCGGAGGAATCTGACTATGTTATGAAGGAAGTTTTTGAAGGACTGTGTGGCAACCACTCTGGGGAAAGGTCCATGGTTCACAAACTCATTCGTCACAGATACTTCTGGCCGGACATGAATAGAGACTCTATGGAGTTTATCAAGAAATGTGATAAATGTCAGAGATTTGCCCTTCATCCCCAACAATCCCCTACCATTCTCGTCCCCATAACAAGTCCATGGCCCTTCACCTAGTGGGGCATTGACCTTCTCGGTCCATTCTCCCAAGGGACCAGGCAAAAATTTTTTCTCATTGTGATCATCGATTATTTCACGAAATACGTAGAAGCCAAACCACTTGCACGAATCACTAACGAAAGGATTCGAGATTTCATATGGAAAAATGTTGTGTGTCGCTTTGGCATACCTAGGGCTATTGTCTCTGACAATAGGAAGCTGTTTAACAATGACCTTTTCGTTGAATTCTACGCCGGGTTGGGGATTCATACCCACTTCGCCTCTCCAGGGCATCGCTAGTCCAACGGATAAGTAGAAGTCACTAACCGCACCATTCTCCACGGACTAAAAACAAGACTTGATAGATCAAAAGGAAGATGGGTTGAGGATGTATACCCTATCCTCTAGGTTTACTACACCACAACAAGAATCCCCACAGGGAAAACTCCTTTCGCAATGACCTTCGGGTTAGAAGAGGTAATCGCCGCCGAGATTGGCATGCCCTCCTCCCGGACAACGATGATTTTCAACCAAGATGAAAACAATGCTTTTTTGGCCCTTAACCTTGATCTACTTGAGGAAAAGAGGAAGAAAGCCTACCAGCAAACTACGACTAGATATTACAATAGAAGGGTCCGTCCTTGATCATTCGACATTAGAAACCTTGTCCTCCGTAAAGTAACCCTGGACACCAAGGATATGGCCACCGATAAACTTGTTCCATCTTGGGAAGGGCCATTTCGCGTCACTCTTATTGCCCACCCTGGCACTTATGAATTAGAAACCGAGAAGGGTGTCCCCCTATGGCACCCGTAGAATGCAGAACATTTGAAGCGATATTACCCTGAAGAGGAAGCACCAATGGACTTGTAAAGTGTTTTTTTTTTCTTTAACCGTTCGTAACATGTCTCCTTATGAATGGAAGTTCTATTTTGATCAACAATCAACTATTACTCCATTATCCAAGTTTCGTTTGTGGCGGTGGAGAGCAACCCTGCCTACCATTCTCCAAAATGCAAGTAAAACCGAGATGAACAACCCTCGTCCTATCTCGGACGAAGCCGTGCTGTCCCCAGCTCTATGTTCAAGCCAAACGGTATCCCGACGCACAACATCAAGGGTAATCTCCTTTACAAACCTCATCTCGACGTGTTACGTTAGGGATGTAATCGGACCCTCTCCACAGATCGATAGTTTGGAGCCCAAGGAGAGATAGCTATCGTCTTCCGACGATAGAACATTGATCGGGTCTGAGGACCTACAGGTAAATATCTCATCTTTTACAAACAAGCCTAGCTTAGGCAACATAAAGGGAGAATGTACCTGGCAGGATAATTTTGGGATAACCTGAACGAGCTTGAAAATGGGACCTAATAAGGTGAACCCACCTATAATCGACCACTGGGGGCCAACCTAAGGTCACCCCCCTAGGGACTGCGAGGGCTAAATTTTACACCAATACCACCCCTAGATATTTAACCTACCACCCGATCTCTGATCGGCTACTAGGCCGGGGGCAGAGAGGCTGTGGATATGGTGAAATAACATGAAATTGTGTTCCCTGAGAAGGGGGTGCACGATCTCTTACAAGGAGTAAACCTCCTGAGAAGAGAAAGCACGATACCTTCGGGAATTTCGTCTCGGCCGTTTACCCGAGAAGAGGTGAAAGGTTAAGTGACAAAAGGTCTTGAAACTCGAATTTTTTCAAGCAAAAGATCACAATAGTTTTTTTTTTCGAAATCAGGAAGAAAGCACGTATTATGGCTCGAAATGACCAAGTCTCCAAAAACAACCTAGAAGGGGACGTGATGGTCAAATCATCTCCCTAGTGATCAAGTCTACAAATGTGGCAGAGCAAGGGCTCAGGTCCTTCTCCAAAACAAGTTCAAAACAACTCCCTAATTTTCTAAGTACATTTCTTAAGTGAAGGCCACCTCCAATAATCTAGCTGTGACCAAGACAAGGATGACGAAAAAGTTCCACCGTCTTGAAGGAGAACCCTCTCTATTTTCAAAGAAGTCACTTCTCTTTGACAAAAGAGATGGACGAGAACAAAGGTGCATTGAGGCATGCATTCACAAAGATCATAGGAGCAGAGAGAGAAAAATACAAGTATTCATAATCCACTAGGAAGAGATAAAGAAATATCCAACTATTCATTCATCATTCAAATTACATTCCCAGGAAGAAGGGGTCCCCATTCCCATTGCAAAAGGCCCTCATTCAGGTAAAAAGGGGATGGGGGCACCACACACACACACACAAAAAAAAAAAAAAAAAAAAATAACAATAACAACCAAAAACAAACATGTTGGGTTCAGGTTTTTCATGGATCATAGCTGGGGGGGCTGAAGTTTCTTCTTGGTTGAGGGGGGACGAAGCAGTTTCACTTCCACCAATGGGGGGTTTATCCTCCCCGATAGTAAAGTTCCCTAGAAAGGTACCCGTTTCGCCCATGCTGGCGTTTACTACTCCTATAGCGGTTTTAGCACTTCTATGATCAACTTCGGCTCCCTCCATCTCGGCACTGGCTGCCGTCTCCACTGTTTCTTTACCTTCTCCTTCCACCACAACATCCCCCATCTTGGGGTTGACATTCTCAGCATTGGAGTAATCCATTCCTATGTCGTCCACCGGAAAGTTAGGATGTTGTTAGCGAAGATTTCAGATAGTGTAACTATGACCACTTTCTACCATCTCAGTGGCTATCAGCATCTTTACCTCCTTAAAATTAGGAGAATTCTTCCACTCACTTATGGCCTCTTCCCTGGCCCTGGCAATGGCAACTTCGCGTTCTCTCTTTACTTCCTCCATTTTCTACTCAACAACGACAATATTAGCCTTGAGCCTACCGCAAAGGGATTCCAGGGTTGATTTATCCTTGATGGACTTCCTAACCTCTTCCTTGGCACTTTCCTCAGCAGCTACCATGATTTTTCTCTGTTCATTCCATTGTCTTGCTTGCTCCACATGCTCCTTGTGCTACGCAAAGAGTTGCCTGTGTTCTAATAGTTAAAATTTATCTATCTATTTCCAAACAAAATTTTGTAGTTTTCGAGTATTCTTGTAATATTTTCATTTGTTTTTATTTATTTTTGTTCCAAGTAGGGGTTAGGAGAGAAAACGGTCGAAAAACGAGAAAAACGGTGGAAAAATGATGAAGAAGATCAAATATTCAGTGCATTAAATCCACCGCTACAGCGGTGAAACAATAGAGAGTTCAAAACTTTTTGTTCGTTCACCGCTACAACAGTGAAAGAGTAGATTGCCATTGATTGTCCACCACAATAGCAATGAGCCTGCCGACATACCCACTGCTGCAGCGGTTAAACCCGTCGCTGTAGCGGTGAAGCCTCTGCTGTAAAGTGTTTTTTGGATATTTTGTTAGATATTTCGGCCCCAATTCCTATTTCATTCATTCCCAAAGTTTGAGAACAATATCTAAGAACATTGTGGGAGTGTTTTAGAGTGTTCTAAAAAGCTCTCAACCAACCAAAGATAAGGAACACAATTGGAAAAGAGGAAACAAGATCAGAGCGATTTTAATGAAGGCCACCTTTAGATAACAACTATTCTCTCTTGTTTATCTCTTTATTCTTAACTCATTTTTGGTTGTTTGATCATGTATATATGGATTATTATTGAATATATTGTTATGACCAAGAGCTAAACACTGATTATCTATGGGATTGATGTAATTTACTAATATACGTTGTTTGGTTGAATCATGTTTCGTTAACAATTGTTTATCTTTAGTTGATTGTGTTTACCATTCTTTTACCTCCATAATATTTTTGTTTTGATATTGTGGTTGATTTGAGAATACGGGGTTTGACACTCGGGAGAGGTAACCCTGAATTCGGATTAGGGTTTAAACACAATGTGATGATCTAATGACCAGGGAGGGCATTAGAAAATATGAAATCCGTGAACTTAGGGCGAGACTCATGTGACCAAGTGTCGTATAGACACTCAAGGAGGACTTCAGTGTTGACGCGAAGTCGCATATTCATTTACTTTACACTCGGAAGAAGTAGTGAGTGAGTTTTCGATACTTAGATTGTCGGGTAGATTTGAATACCATTAATGTAAACTAGATTGGATCAAACATGTATAAGTAAATGAAGTTAATCCCTAGATAATATATTTCCATATAATATATTTAGTATTATAGTTTAATTAATTAATTGTTAATTTAGTATATTATTCATAAAAAAAAAAAAATTTCCAATTTTTATCACCTAAATAAAGTTCGGTTATGATAATCGCGGTACTTAGCGACAATTTAATCCAATCCCTATGGATACGACAACTCTTCTCATTCACTATTCTCTAAAACTTAACCCTTACACTTGCGGTGAAAGTAACGACGTAATATTCTGCTACCACGTTCCTTATCAAGATTTTGCTCCCCCTCATAGGTAGCATTGATACGGCCCGAAACGAAGAAGACTCTAGACAGCACCTACAAGACAAAATCAAGGGAGAATCTAGTCGTATGAGTTGTTTGAAGAAAAGTTGCAATAAAGACCCAAATAAAACTTCATTTTAACCTTACTAGCATTGCATCCCCTTCCAGCTTCGCAAAGATCTGTGTGTCTGTCTCGGCACTGAATCTTTCATTGTCCCTAGGTGGTATGATGTGGTTGATATAAGCAGACAACAACTCTGGATGTTCCATGACTCTCTACTCGAGGAGAGTACTGGTGCTTGAGGTCGGGGCTGGTCTTGGAGTAGAGACCTTGCTCGACTGGGAGGGTAGCAGAGGCCCCCTCTGCCCTTACCTTTTTGGTCCCCTCTGCTCCAGACCGCCCTGTCTTTTTTTTTTTTCTTGACCGGCCCCGAGGCTGCCCATCCCGGGTGAGGGTGTCGGCACCTGTTCAGGTCGTGGCAGAACATCCCTCCCTGCAATAGCTTCGGCTTCTCGCCTCTGTTGCTATCTCCTTGTAATCCGCTTCGGCAAGCTCTCCGTATTGGAAGTGGCCTCTCCAGTTGAGCTTTCTTTGTTAGTTCGTTCCTCCTTCTTGGTAAGCTCCCCGTCCTGGAAGGGGCCTCTCGAACTGAGTTTTCTTTTTTACTTCCCTCCTCCTCCTCGGCAATCCCTTCCTGGGGGATCTCTGCCTGAGAAGGGGGGCCTACCTTTTTCTCCTCTTCTGCCTTTGCAGCTGCGACCCTCTCCCTCAATAGTCCTGGTAGTACAATCTTGTCTATTTCTGCCAGCATAGTGCAAGGGGGTGAATAAGTGGCAAGCCACAAAAAAAATTGGACACACTAAAATAATTTTCAAGAAGGGGAAACTTTACCGTTTATGGTATCCTCCTCAATCTCTGGAACTGAAAGCCCTGGTGCGCAATAAAAGTGATGGCAGTATAACGTTGACTTCAGTAATTTGTTGACGTTCTGGTACTCTGTTCCCCAGAAGATCTACCTTTGTTGTTTGATCAAGGCACTGGGTTTTACTCTTTTCCTGCTTGCTTTTTCCGGAACTGTTTCAAAAACCAAGACGAGATAAGAAACAAACAGATTAATAAAGAAGTAGAACACTCACAGATGGGGATATGCTCACCAATAACACCCCATTCCCTGGGAACGGGGTTGACCCTCTCCTCATCAGGATCAAATTCCCAGCCATATCCTCCCAGGAAAAAGTACAGGGGTTTCCAGTTGTTCACTAACTCTTCTAAGCCCACAAGGAATTATCGCCATGAACTAATGTAGCACCACCCTTTCCTGAAGGGCATGGATTTTGGAAAGAACAAGGATTTGAACAATTCTAGGGTTGGTTCCAGTCCCTCAATCTTAAAGATGATAAAAGAAGCCACGAAGGCCTGGATGCAGTTAGGAGCAAGCTGTGACAGACACAACTTGTACTCCGTGCAAAGGGTCTGAATCCACGGATGGATCAAGAATCGTAAACCTCCATGTAGATCCTCCATCTACACCATAATGAACCCCTCGGGTGGGGCACAAGCCCTGACCTCCAAACGAGAGAGACGAGTCACCACCCCCTTAGGGATAGTGTAAAGGCTTTGAGCTTTTTGAATTTTCTTCTCCGTCATTACCGTTTCGATCTCCTAAATGGGGATATCTCCTGGCACTGACTCCTCCTACATCTTAATCTCATCACTTGGGCTCAAAATCACCTCTATGGTAGGGACACTACTGGACCCATCACCTTCGCCGTCACCATGATGGCAAGAGGGCTCTGCACCACTTGAGGAGCTCGTTCGTCCCCTTGAGCAGGGAGGTAAGGCAAGTGAGGGATTAATCTGTGGAAGAAAAGGAATTTTTAAGGCCCTCCCAGAGGTGGCAGACCCCGACACAGAACCAACACCTAAAGAAGAAGAAGAAGAAATAAATATTTTGGAAAGAAGGAGTTACCCTCTAGAAGTTTGGTGCTTTGCCATGTCAAAATCACAAAAAAAAAATGAGAAGGGAGTTTATATGGCCTCTTTTATATAGTGGGGACACTTGTCCATCCCAACCATCGTGCCCGGTAGTACCATAAAGACGCCTAGAAAAGGCACGCAGTGTAGGAGCCATGCATCAACGTGTTTTCTCCTTAGCAATTTGGTAGGCACCATGCTCACTCTTATTAAATAGATGCCACTGAAAGGGCGTCATTGAAGAGGCACCAGCAGAAAGACGCGACGTGAGGGGATGCATGCGTGATAAATTAGGTGTATGGGGGTGAAAATGTATGAAAATAGAGCGTAAACGATCATTTTGGACTAAGAATAGAAGAAAAAGAAGCACGGAGGCAATAATCAGAACAGCAGCCCACCGCCACGGCGTCCAGACCACTACTGCGGCAGTGAAAATGTAGAGAAGGGCCTAATCTTGCTGGACATCCACTGCCGTGATAGTGAAACTGTAGGATGGTCCCTGATTCCACCGCTGACTCCACCGCCTAGGCGAACATCAAACCGACATACCTACCGCCGCGATGGTCAGTTCTATACTAGATTATATATTTTTTTGGATATTTTCTCTATTTAATTCCATCTCCTCTCTTCTCCTTTCTTCCTCTCTGGCCATTAGAGCCCTTAGGACCTAGAGTAGAATAGAGAGAGAGAGAGTTTGTGGAGTGCTCAAACAATTTCGAATGAGAAGATTACCATGCAGAGAAAGAGAAATGATCGTTGAACAGTTTTAGCGGCTAAACTTCAGACTACGGCTAAGTTCATCTGTTTCTTTTTTTATTTCTTAACTTCGATAGTTGTTTGAGAATGTTTAGCTCGATTTTAATTGTAAATATGGATATGGCCATAGGCTAAACTTGGATTATCTAAGGGATTAATATTATTTATAAAAATATAGTTTTGTTTGAGTGGTGTTTCTTTAATGGTTGTTCTTCGTTATTCTGATTGTGTTTGTCGTTATTCTATGATTTATATGTTAGTTTAGATATATTGAGAATACAGGGTTTGACACTCAGGAGAGGCAACCCCGGATTCGGACTAGGTTAAATACAACGCGATGATCTAATAACTCGGGAGAGAGTTAGAGAGTGTGCAATCAATGACGTTGGGGCAAGACTCACTTGACCTAGGGTCGTTAAAACGTTGAGGGGGACTTCTTCATTGACACGAAGTCGCGTATTCCCCTGTCTTACACTCGGGAGAGGTGGCGAGGGAGTTTACGAATTGAGATTGTCGGATAGGTCGAACACCATTATTGTAAACTAAATAAAATTAAACGCGTTTAAGTAAATAAAGTTAATCCCTAGGGCCCCATTTGGTTAGTGTTCCCAACCCAACCCAACCCAGCCCAACCCAAAAATTCTGAGTTTGATTTTTGGGAACGCGTTTGGCAAATACAAAACTCAATTAAACTCAACCCAACCCAACCCAACCCAAAAAATAGGAATTGATTCTCAAAATGTTAAAGAAATGAGAAACAAAAAAAACTTATTTTTTTTTGTGCCCAAAAAACTCAACCCAACCCTTTCAACTTCGGCCACCGTCCGACGACCACTCGCCTTCGGCACTGACTGCCGACAACTTCTGGAAACTCCGGCGACTATCGCCGCCCACCTTCCAGCCACCACCGCCGTCGCCGGCATCCGGCCGTCCGACCACCTTCTGGCACAGCCACTGCCGCCGTCCGGCCACCGTTGCCGCCGTCTGCCTCTGCCGCCATCCGGCACCGCCAAACACAAAAACAAAATCTCAAAAAAAATAAATAGTTTTAGGATAAAATTGTTACCAAACACGATTCTGTTCTCAGCACAAAACAAAAATTGTCGTTACCAAACGCAATTATGTTCCCAAAATTCTCAACCCAACCCAACCCAATCCAACCCAACCCATCCCAGTTGGGTTCAGAAAAGTGAGAACACTAACCAAACGCCACCTAGATAATCCATCCCCTAACCTTGTCGTATTAGTATAATTAGTATAGATTAATTAGTAGTAAATTAATTTAGTATATTTTAATTTAAAATCATTCCTTTTAGCCTAGATAAAATTAGGTTATGATAATTCAGGTATTCGATAATAACGACAACTAATCTCTGTGGACACGATACTCGTACTCTCCCCACCTTTACTAAAACTTGACCTTGTATACTTGCGAGTGAAAGTAGCGACATATTTACGTGCTACCAATAGCCCTCAAGCTTGGTGAGATGTGAAAATAATTGGCACGTATGCTCAACGTAACTCGGCTCTAGCATGTGCTTGGTGGGCATGAATGAATGGAGTTTTGACTTGTAAATCATGAATGATCGCCATCATCTCCCCCTTCTCCATACCGAGCCTTGTCTCATCCAAAATTTTCCTTGTCTCTTTCGAAATTTTCCTTGTCTCCTCCAAAAATTGGTTAAGTAGACCTTTAAGGTCTTCAAGGATAGAAGAAGACTCTGCTTGATAAAGTGGGATGTCAAACCATGGAACCAATATGTTAGAATTATCCTCCAAGTCATGGAGGTTCATTAGATAATTCAAACTCCGGTAGTCAAAATTGGCCATTTCTTCCAACAAAAAATAGGCTTCGTCTACGGTTAGTTGGTAAAAAGATGTGGTATCACTTTCTCCTTCTACCCATGTTCTTGTTGCGGCTTGTAACCCCTCAAGGAAGTTTAATAGTTGACACACCTTCGGGAAACAATGATTGGGGAACATAAAAAGAAACTTTTTGTATCTTTTCCAAGCACCATAGAACGACTTGGAATCTCATTGAGAAAATAGTAAGAGGACTTGTTGATCAAGCATCTTCAAGTACCTCACAAAACAAATAAGACTCAAAAAAAAAATATTAGAAATGAAAATAAATGCCTCAATTAAAATAAAGTTACTTACTCACAATATTAACAACAATCTAAAATGTCAATCCCCGGCAACGGTGCCAAAAACTTGGTAGCATGTTATTACTACACCGAAAATGTATGGTTGAAGTTTAATAGTATAGGGAGAGTAGAGTATCGTATCCAGAGGGATTGGTTTAAATTGTATCTAAGTATCGCGATTATCGTAACCCATCTTTATCTAGGCAACAAAATTTTAGGTTTATAAAAATAAAACTAAAACCAATATAAAATGAAAAACAAAATAAAATATGGACTTCCTATGCACAAAATGTTCTAGGAACTTGATTTCATCTCTTTATTCCCATGTCATCCTATTAAGAAATTATTAGCCAATTCTGTTAATTCAATAATCAAGGTCACTAGTGCTCCCTCACTCTCTCTCCCAAATGTCAAGTGAGAGAATATGCAAACACTTCAAAACTGATATCCCTATCTTGCATGTAGGTGAGAACATTCGTTATGCCCGACCTTAAAGATTACCGAAGCTTTAATAATTTCTCGATCTATTAAAACTTACGTTGTGCTTAACATAAGTCTGAACCCGAAATGACCTCTCCTGAGTGTCAAATCCCAAGTTCTCAAATTAACCAAGATATAATATGGAAGCATAAATTAGAAGTATTAATAAAGCAAACACAATTGAATAGAGATTCTAGCTGATAAATCTAGAACTTGATTACTTTCTAGTCTCACAAGATCCTAAATTTTTAACTCGATTATCTAGGTGTTGATATTTTCGGTGGGCTCATAACAACCTAAACTATACACTCTTAATTCTTGTCACAAACTCAATCTCTTTTGCGCATAAAATTCACAACCTAAAATCATCTAACTCATTAGCCACATGAATCAAAAGCATTAAACATTTAAAACTAACAATTAACAAAATATTGAAAACATGATTCACTGAGACTACATGGAGCCCTAGATATGAATTTTAACTCAACATAGCGGAATCAATAACTAATACTTTTAAGAAATACATAAATGTAAAATAACAAATTAAACTCAAGAAAGATTAGGGTAAGAGAAAGGAAGATAAAACTCTTTGTGGAGATGGGCTTTAAGTCTTCGAATCTTCAACAATCTTCAACTGCAAGCTCTCTCTCTAGGAATTGTTTTGTCTCCAATGGTGTTTTTCCTCCCAAAATCTCCTATGAATAGTGCTTTCTCTCCAAAATTGCCACCCCTTTGGGTTTCAGGCATAAGGTGGTATAAATAGGGCTCAAAGTAGGATTTTTCCCGTTTTCACGCTGTAAAGGCGCGCTGGATCGCTATTTAGGGCACTGGAACAAGCTTTACGAAATGTCTCTAGTTGGTTTGGGAAATTTTGACATCTGTTCGTATTTTGGCCATAATGTTCTCGTACGAACTCCGATTAAGGTGATTCAAGATACTATGAAAATCTAAGACAGAGATCTACAACTTTTCTATTTTGACTTTTCCAGAATTAGAGTCGAAATCAGGCTTGAAGTTGCTGTACTTGTACTACTGACGAACTATTACAACCCAATTCACCTAGTTTTGCTATATTTTCACCTTTTCTCCCAATTATTTATGATTCCTAAAAAACAACACAAAAATACATTAAGCTAATAAAAATGTTTGAAAACTCACAAATATTTGAAATCATAAATAATTGATTTGTTGGTAAATAACCTCCTCATCAACAGATAAAATTTAAGAAATAGAGGGATTATCGGGATAATACCATTCTTGACCCACAAGATTATGAACCCAACTGTCAACCTCTAAGAGCTAAGAACTAAGTAGATGGGGGGAAAGTTTATATTATGGACAATATCCCTAGTAAAATAATAAAGGGGGAAGTAGGCCCCACTAACAAGAGGATCCACATAGAAGGATATCTTGCCCAACACATTTCGGTGGGAGCCCTGGCCCCAGGGTCAGGAAGAGGTAGTTGCACCTTGAGAAAAGGGATGAAGTATTTCTTATGCATCTTAGGGAGGTTGTCCTTTTCAATTCAGATGCCACAGAACCTAATTGACCTAAGTTTGGGGTTGGGGATAACCTGAATGGTAGGGACTAGGATTTTATTGGTTTCACAAATAGGATGGGTTGAAGAGGGACCCTTCAATTGTGCTTGAGGCTGCTTGGTTAAAGTCTAGGGATTAGGTCTAGCAATAGACCCAACCCTACTTCGGCCCAATCACCTAAGCCCGAGGTACCAGAATGTTCCCTCTAGTGCCCAAATTGAGACATAGGAATCGAAGATCCCATCGGATCATCGCTGTTACTAGGGACGCTACTAAACGAACTGACCGACTTTGACGAACCATATCATTTGGACATTGCCATAAAAGATGACAAAAGGTTAGGAATTAAAGAAAACATAAAATGATACAACAAAAATCTACAACAACACATTGATTCTTAAGCTCAAAAACGTAACGACAAAGGCTAAATGAATTACCACATGGAGATCTTGTCAGATCGTGGCTATCACAAAGGACACTATTACACCAACTGGCTAGCTTTAACGAACGATGACATTTAGACATCACTAGTTAAGATGACAAATGGTTAGGAAGGAAAGGAAAAAGCAAATAATATGATGAAAATTTATGACAACACGACGACGCTTAAGATAGAAAATATAACTATATGGGAGAAATGAAATACCACACGGATAGAGCCAAAGAAAACAAGAAATTAAAAGAAAATCTCAGATCAGAAACACAAAAATACTTATCGAAAATGAGATAACAAGCCGTCGGAGCTAACAAGGTTGAGTCACCAGAAGAATTTGTAGAATGCACCGAAATAAGCAAATAGTTTGGAGGAAGTAAAGAGGGTCCAAATTTGGCACTTCCATTGCTTATATAGTGAATATCCACATGGCAGTTATGCTAACTATTACCTAAAGGGGAAAGAAGACCTTCCTTGTAAGGTCACTTGAAAATTAAATGCCTGATGGGTATTAGGTGTAAAATATGAAGCGTTGTCTTTTTACAATTTTGATTGGCACCAAATTAGATGAAGGACTACTTTGATTCGGCGCCGAACCGGGACTTCAGGGATCATCTTCCTACTTGTATTACCAAACATTCTTCCTCATATACAAAGGAATAGGGGCATCTGATGGGGAACAATTCAGGAAAACCCGAGCCCTTGCCACATAGTCCCTGTCACCAGCCACGTGCCTCAAGCACGACACCGAACAAACCATGCCGTCGATTATACGTAATGAAAGCAAGCTCGGGTGCCGAGATTGTTACCTAGAAAGCTCTATATGGGACTTAACCAAAGAACAACACTGAGTATCGCTACAACCGAACTGAAGGCTCACAACCATCATCCCAGCTCAGGTGACAGGTCATAGACCTCGACTACTTTACCTCAAGAGTAGTCATTGGGCCTCACAGTATATTCGTCGTCCGATATTTGTCTTGTCAGGGACAGCTATAATGGTCCCCCCATTTAGGAAAGAGCCGTTGTTAGCCCAAAGAGCTACCTAAGAGGGGGTGAATTGAGAAATTATAAAAAGTTTAATACTTAAACACTTAAACACAAATAATTGATTTTTCTAAATCAATTATTATCTTAAGACACAGTGGATATGTGTTTAATACTAATTGCACACCCAAACACAATATAGATAACAAATCAATGCAACTCACAAAAAATTATCTTGGTTTGGTGAAGCTAATCTTGCCTACGTCCAGTCCTCTAAACTCTATGGAGATTCACAATCCACTAACCTCTTGATTACTTTATTAGGTTGGAACTAAACCCTTAGAACTCATGATTCTCTTACATGCACATAATTGAATTTTACAATTTACCCTTTTTACAAGTTAAGGATGAACCTTAGCTTTTTACCAGGCTAAAGATAAACCTAATAGTCTCTCACTTATCTTTTTCATAGGGAAAGATTAACCTTTACAAATCACTAAAAAAATAATTCAGTTGCAGGATCAATCAAAACCTAATTCTTTTCAAGAGAAAAGAATAACGTAACCTTTTTACTAGGAAAAATATCAAACCCTATTTTTTTTCACAGGAAAAATATTGAAACCTAGATACCCTGAGTAGACACCATCTCAAACGTGTCTAATCCACTTAAATTCATAAATACAACAAATATGAGTTTCCTCCTAGAATGGGCTTCTACTACCTCAGTACGAATATACTCGATTAATGTCTCGAATAATTACTATGTGATAGATACAATGTGAGGTAATTCAAATATGATTAATAAATAAAGTGGGTAGTACAAATTTAGCACGTAATCAAATAAACAGGCATAAATCGTTTAAAAAGATTTTCAGACTTTTAAGTTCAAAAAGATTTTCTAAAAATCTTATACCAAGCAATCAAGATAAATAAAACTTCAAAGAAAATTAATAAATCTTAGATAGATGTCACGGGGAAAACATCGAAGGCAATGATAATGTAGCAAGTAGAACTTAAACGCTCAGCATAACTATCACTCTTATAAAAGCTTAGATTGATGTCCTTGATGTATCTAATTCAATTCTTGCAGGTCTTTATTAATAGACCAATAACTAGCCCTCTAATGGTTAGTTTGTAGACACTGCATTTTGTCCGGCCCAATCAGTGTCGAATCAAAAGTACAAGTTTAGATAAACATTAAAATTAGGTTTAAAGGGAATAAATTTATACTTTGGATCACGTTGGATAATACAGAAAAACCACACAAAACATAAGAAAACATAAAAAACTGTTCAATTTGAGTAAATTCGTTAAAGTAAAAGTTTCGCGTCAACCTCGAAATCCCTAAAATTAAAGGGGGACTAATATGACATTATTAAAGGTTGATTTTTATTAAATCACCTCTAATATAAATAAAAATTAGGTACTACCTTTTAATTATATGAAATTTCACCAAATTATATCGATTACTTACTTTGACCCCTAAAATATTTACTATCACTGATTTCGTTAATTTGATACCAAAAATATTTATTTAAATTATTCTTCAAAGTACTAGTATCCGTTAAACAAATACAAAAGACCTAAATCAAGGCATGTAAATGTTATGACAAGTCCAAGATGCACAACATAAGTAAGGATTGAGACTCGGTTTGAAATCGACCAAACCAAAGTCATCTTGACTAACCATCAAAGCCCATTGAATTAAGGGCCCAAAAAACCATGTAATGAATCATAAAAGAGGATTAAAATGACTAAGATTCCCCTGGGATATTCTCTATAAAATTCAAGGAAAGGAATTAAGTCACTTAGAAAGTGACTAACCGTTATCGAAACAAAACCGATCCGGTTTGGCACCTTACATACACTTAATGTAGACATTAAGTGTCCATACCATAAAGAATTTATTTCTTGGGATGACATGGATTGGGTAGATTCAAAGAATGAAGATAATTTGTTGAAAATATCTTGGGGTTAACCAAAACCCTTGACATGTAAGTATAAGTTACAAGGCAAACTAGGCCGATTTGATTCAAATCTAACTGAATGCAAGACCATAAAATCAAGGGTCACTATCAAGCATTAAATTCAAAGTGACACCTCAAGACCAAATAAAATGAACCTTGGAAGCAGTAATGGCAGCCAAACTGAAATATTGAAACTAACTGGTACTTTGCCCCTAAACCTAATCGGAAATGTCACTTCATGCCATAAATGCACCCATGTGCAACCAATCATATAAAAGATTTGGTAATCATTTCTAATGATTATCAATAATTGCCAATGATTGCTTTTAGATAGTTAAAGATTTGATAATCATCACCAAATCTTTTAAAATCCAACACAGTCTTCAAAATTCGTTAAGAAGGAGTTTGGTAACGCCTGCACATGGGCCAATGTGTAGGTCCTCTAGCCTATAAATATAGGGGCTGGTTTCTCATTTTCCAAGAGTTGGAACCTAGACTTTCTCTCTCTAAACCTGGGCAGTGCTCTCACGTCCAAGGGTTTCCAACTATTTTTTTCACTAAACACCTTGATATTCTACTAAAATTCGGTCTTGGAAGGAGTTCTTGAGGTTCTTGGAGCAAGAACTCAAGAAGTTGACGACAACCGAATAAGTATAAACCACGAAGATTAAGAAGGAGAAAAAGATATTTGTTTAGGGAAAGACCACTCCCCTAAACTAGGCATGTTTCTTGATAATCCTTGATCTCATATTAAATTTATATATATTGTTTGTACATAACATAATCATGTAGTTATCATGCTTGAATTTATTGTATATTACATAATAACCCATAATTAAAAACTTTAAATTTATGTCATATTAATCAAACTATATTAAAACTATTCAAGATCATGCCAAGAACATTAAGAACATCCAATAACATGTGAGGACCCAATTTTCTGAGAACATGTTAAAAACATGTGACGATACAAATAAAACATCAATCACACTAAAGTCTTACTAACTGTTAATCCAACCATATAACTGTTAATAATTGATTTACTTTATGCTTAACGTCAAGATCATAGCTTGCCACTAAGTTTTTAGGCTAGTGGACTGACACCTTATATATATATATGTTTGTATACTACACCGATAGATCCTTGTGGCTAAAAATTTGGGATAAAGGGAGGACCTCTATTCCTTCAGGGATAAGTGTGCACCATCTTCAAGAACGTTCCTGTCTTTCTTAGTTATGAGTAGGAGTGGCATAAATCTATGGCATTTTCCTTTCTTTTTAACTAAACAAACACTAACTTGTCAGGACAAAATTGTTCGTTTGAGGTGTTCCTGACAAAATCATAGAGATTATTTACATATCATATTGTGATTCATGTCTTGTTTAATAATAAAATCAACTAAAACTAGTTAAACCTTAAATAAATGAACTACGTACTGACATGTTCTTTGGTTATTCGCCAAAGTACATAGGTAACCTAATAAGGGTTCGGTCATCTTTAATTAATAAAAACATATCATTTTAACCTTAAATAAACAAACGACGTGATAATCTTATCTTTGGTTACTCACCAAAGTACATAGGCAACCTAGCATATCATTTAACCCCATGCTAGGTGGCGATACATTTTTAAACATAAAATCCCGGCCCAAAAAGTTTTTCAAACTGACGCCTAGAAAAACCCTTGAAAAACCATATAAAAAAGAATGGATTTGGAAAACTTAGAAAGAAATGAATGGAAACTTGTTTTCATCTTCTTCCCAATCTTTACTTTTTTATCTATCAAAATCCAAGACGCGCCAGCTGACGACTCCACTAGGGACCCTAGAGGGTCAAGCCTAGTAGGATTCTAAATCAAAATTCACAGTTAAATAAAATTTGAGAAATATGTATTTGGTTTTTCAAGTATAATTAATTCCCTTAGAAAAATAATAAATTCTAATAATAATAATAATAAAAATAAAAAAATAAAAAGTAAACAAATAAAAAAATAAAAACAAATAAAATTAAAAAATAATAATAAATAAATAATGATAATTAAATAAATAATAATAATAACAATAATAATAATGATAATAATAATAATAATAAATAATAAAACAAATAAAAAAAAAAAATAATAAATAATAAATAATAAAAATTAAAAAAAACAAATTTTGAAATTAAAATTATTTTTACGTATCTTGTTTATACTAGAATGCATACATTTAGGTGACGTTTGGTTAGTATTACCACTTTCCTCAACCCAATTGGGATGGGTTGAGTTGAGAATTTTATTTCTTACTGAGAACAGAATTGTGTTTGGTAACGACAATTTTATTTTTTTGTGCTGGGAACAGAATTGTGTTTAGTAACTATCCTAGAATTATTTCCTCACAATTGTTTTTTTTTTTTTTTTCATGTTTTCTTTTCCTTCGTCTTCATCTTCACTGAACAATGATTTTCACGAACAAACGATCTTCATCTTTTTCTTGATTGAATTCACAGAGATTTTCACGAACGAACAACGAACTCGAAATCAATTTCATCAACGACCAACGAAATTGATTCGATTTCGTGAACGAACAATGATTTCGATTTCATGAACGAACAACGAAATCAAAATTGATTTCGTCAACAAGCACCAAAATCGATTTTGAGAATGAATGAGCAACCAAACCCTAAAGAATGAACGAAATCAAAACCGATTCGATTTCAGTAGCGAACGAAATTAAAATCCTACATGGTGAGGATGATGGTGATAGAGAGGACGACGACAGCGGCGAGTTCGGCGAAGATGGCGACGACGATTACGATGAGAAACGAGTGACGAAGATGATTACAAGGAGGAGGAACGAGTAGTGAATGAAGGAATTCGATAATTTCGAGGAAGACGATGGTGATGTCGATAGAGAAGAAGAAGTGGACAGCGAAGACGGTTCGACAAAGACGTCAGAACGATGGCGAGAGGAATTTCAGCGATGATGAAGAAGACGATAGAAATGGGAGAGTAAAAAAAGAAAAAGAAAATTTCATTGATTTGAGCTTAACAAAAGTGGAACATAGAACAAAAAAAATAATTTTTTTGTGTTTCTCATTTCCTTAGGATTTTGAGAATCAATTCTCATTTTTTGGGTTGGGTTGGGTTGAGTTTTGTGTTTTCCAAATGCGTTCGTAGAAATCAATTCTAGAATTTTTGGGTTGAGTTGGGTTGGAAACACCAACCAAACGGGGCCTTACTGTCTTTATTTATTGCCATTTACATTTCTATCTTGAAATAATGCATTTAAATTATTGTCTTTGAATTCCTACATTTTATTTCTGTATACTCTCTCTAACACACAAGCACTCATTTTGTGTTGCATATCATGTTGAAAAACCCAAACCATAACCCTCTTAGGGATAGAGAGGCCGATAGTAGGGGCTAAAGCCAGCGAGGTGATTATGTTGATCTAAGCTCCGAAACCCTTAGGATAGAAAGAGGAGTTAGTAGACGCAAGGCCGGGTAGGTCTTTCCCCCGAGATCTGAGTACGAAACTCACCTCGCTCAGACCACCAACCAACGATGGATGTTCCCTTAGGGAGGACACCAAAGGTTTGAAGGTCTGGGAATCAAAGCTTTCTAGGATGCATTAGAAGAAAAGCCATAATCACATATAGTGAGCCCAGGATATAGGATAACAAAAACCCAGTTGTACTTAGTACACTTATCTTGGAGATAGATTTTGTTTTTATCTTCTATACAATTATTTACATAATTGTTATACTAGGTGGACATAACAAAATTTCTAGGTTAAATAGGGGCATAATAAATGGTATCAGAATTCTTGTTCTATCTCACACATTGGTAGCTTGCTCCACGCCGAAAAAAGTTTTCAAAAATCGGAATATGGAGCAAGCTGTAGGAAAGAACAAGAATCCTTATTTCAATTAATACAGTAAACCATAAAAAACAAACAGCAAATCATAAATGCCCATTGCATCTGTAATAATCCACTTAAAACTTATTCTAATAAAATCACAAATACATTTGCCTTTAAATAATGCCGGAAAATTCCACCTCGATAAGTCAAAAATAATAGGCCTTTGCCAAACAAAGTTGTATAAAGTTCGTCCGCTAAGACAACGTGAAAGAATCTACTTCGATCATGCGAAAACACACCAAGCTTACCAAGGCATAAGACAATGTCATCATATAGTCGAATCAAGACTGTGCAATCTAATAGTAAACATATCCCGGGTTACATTTCCCTAGGAGATACATGTCATATCCTAAGCATAGTGTCATTTTTCATAAAGCCTATACAGTAGGAATTATGTACCATTAGGAAGGCATTTTGTTTAGGTTCAGAATACCTTAAGCTGGTCAAAACCTTTTTTTGATAGGAGGCCAATTAATGCTCACCAATTGGACTGTCAAAATAAACTTACCCTGAGTGAGACGTCATGAATTAAATTTTTCTTCCTTTCTCAAGTCCTAGGAATGATGATCTATCTTTTGAGGAAGAAAAATGATAGTTTTTTTCCATTAGGTCCTAGTTGCCATGATCCATGTTTGAGGAGAAAATATGAAAATCCTATCATTTAGTCCAAGGAGAAGTGATCCAATTCTGTCATTAGGTCCTAAGAACAATAATCCATTTCTGAGGAGGGAAAAGACAAGTATGTCATTTAGTCCTAGGAGTGATGATCCATTTAATTCTGTTCTTAAGCCCTAAGAGAAATGATCTATGTCTTGAGGAAGAAAAAGTACAATTTTGTCATTAAGACAATGATCTATGTTTTGAGGAAGAGAGGGACAAGTTTGTCATTTAGTTCTAGGAGTGATAATACATTTTGAGGAATAGAAGTCTATCATTTAGTCCTAAGAGCAAATGATCTACACTTTGAGGATAAAAAGTCAATCATGCCATAACCCTAGATAACTATATCCTCAAGGTTAAAGATAATTCAATACTTGCAAGTTACTTTGGTCCTATAAAACCAAGTCCAAACCTTGGTCCTATAAAACCAAGTCCAAACCAAGGTTTGTCCAAAACATATCTGAGAGTTCCCTGCTAGAGCTACATTTTTCTAGGATCGTATTACATAAAACACTAACATAATCATCCATTCATGTAGACATATTCATACAAAGGAAAAGAATACAATCACCCATGAGGATAGGATAATTTGCATCCTTAAAATCAAGATCTAGTTTTTTAATCACTTAATAAATCTAGAAAATTTGAATTAGGTGACTTTTGCTAAAAGTCATCTGAGATTCGCCCGCAAAATCGAAAATGGACATGATTCCTCCATCTGCTGGAAATAATCAGAATGACTCCAAGATTTCGATGATGCAAGAAAGCATTACCTCCCTGACACAAATGTTGAGCCAGATGAACTAAACCTCGCTATTCCAAGACGAGAGAAAGGAGGATCAGATACTATTGCAAAATTTTATGTGCTTTGAATTACTCGCAAGTGCACGAGGTCAACAAGTAATAAAGTGATCCAAAGATTGAGTATCATCCACTGGGATTTATTGTTAGAATAAGCTAAGTAATACAATTAAAATAACTCAATTTTATCTAGATGATTTAAGATTTGAAAGGTGTTCGAGATATGAAAACTAATTAAACTAAAATACTTGAAATAAATTCTATGGGAATGGATTATCTAGGGATTAACTTCGTTCACTTATACGTGCTTGATTTAGTCTAGTTTACACTAACGGTCATCAACCTATCAACAATCTAGGTTTCTAAAACTCACTCACTACCTCTCCCGAGTGTAAAGTGAGTGAATATACAACCATGTCAACACCGATATCCCTATCAAGCATTTAAACGATTACTTGCGTCTTGCCCCCAATCTCATAGATTGCACACATTCTAATAATCTCTCGAAACATTAGAACTTGTGTAGTGTTTAAACCTAGTCTGAATCCGGGGTTACCTCTCCCAAGCGCCAAACCCCGTATTCTCAAATTAACCACAATATCATTTAAAATCATACAATGGAAGTGATAAAATGGTAAACACAATCGAATAGGGATGAACAATCGTTATCAAAACATAAATTTACTCAAACACAATATATGTAAACTACATTAATCCCTAGACAATAAATGTTTAGCTACACATGGCCATAACTAAATATTCAACTACAAATGAGATATACAACATCAAAACAACCAACAAAAGTTTAGAATGAAAGAGAGAAACAAGAGGGGATAGCCAAATCTAAAAAGTGGATGATTCCACTTTGGCAAAGTCCACTCCAAACACGTTTTCTCTTCTCTAATGATAATCTCTTCTTGCTTGGTGATAGGTGGAATTTATCTATATATTTTCAAACCGATTTTGGTAGTTTTCGAGTGTTCTTGTTTTGTTTTAATATGTTTTAATTCATTTTTATTTGTTTTTATGTAAATCAGGTGTTAGGGATGAAAAAGGGGTGAAAACGGTTGAAAATCGAGCAAATTTGTAGGACATCGTTGGAGAAAAGTTAAAAAATACCAAGTTAAGAAATTGTAGGCTCACCGCTGCAGCAGTGAGCCCCACCGCTATAGCGATCAAACAAATGAAATATTTTTCCCAATCATCACTGCAGCGGTCAAATGTCTGTGGCCTACTGACTTCTCACCACTGTAGCGATGCTTCCCACCGTTGCAGCAGTCCGACACCACCTGGCAAAGATATTTTGGGATATTTTGAGATATTTTTGATCCAAATATTTTTGATCCCTTAATTTATCACCCCTTTCTCCCTTATACCATGCACATTTTATGGGACATTTTGGGAGCTCTAAGATCAACCAAGCAAGAGGATAACACAACTTGGAGAAGAGGAAACAAGATCGGAGCAGTTTTTACAAACGTGGAAGTGTCGATTCTTCAGATTTGGATATTCTCCCTTGTTTCTCTCTTTATTTCTTAGATTTGGTTGGTTGTTTTGATGATGTTTAGTTCATTTGTAGTTGAATATTTGGTTATGGCTATGTACAAGTAAACATATATTGTCTTGGGTTTGATGTAGTTCATGAAAACGCTGTTTGAATAAATCAATATTTTGTTAACAATTGTTCATTTTTATCCGATTGTGTTTACCGTTTTATTATTTCTATTATATGCTTGTTATGATATATTGATTGGTTTGAGAAATTGGGGTTTGACACTCATGATAGGTAACCCCGAATTTGGACTAGAGTTTAAGCACAATATGATGATCTAATGACTCGGGAGAGTATTAGAAAGTATGCAATCCGTGAGGTTAGGGCAAGACTCATGTAATCAGTGTCATTTAGATGCTAGATAGGGATATTGACATTGATGAGAAGTTGCATATTCATTCACTTTATACGCAAGAGAGGTAGTGAGTGAGTTTTCGATACTTAGATTGTCGGATAGTTTGAATATTGTTAATGTAAACTAGATTGGATCAAACACGTATAAGTAAATGAAGTTAATTCCTAGATAATCTATTGCCATATAATATACTTAGTATCATATTTTAATTAATTGTTAATTTAGTTTAGTAGATATTAAAAACAAAAACCCTAATTTTAATCACCTAAATAAAGTTTGGTTATGATAATCGCGGTACTTGGCGACAATTTAATCCAATACCTTTAGATACAACAACCCTTACTCTTCCTACTATATTAAAATTTGACCCGTACACTTGCGATAAAAGTACCGACGTAATATTCCGCTACCACTTGGTTTGATTCTAGGGCTCAAAAAACATGCTTGGCAATAGAGGCTTAAGGGGATATAAATAGAATACTAAAAAATCCTAAAAATATCTCCAAAACGCGTTGCTAGCTGGTGCAATTGGGCTGTAGTGAGCAAAGGGCAGAAACCAAGCTAAAAGGTTACGTGCTGTAGCGAGGAAGTCCGGTGGCCTTTTGGCTTGTGCACTGCAGCGAGCATCAGGCAAAACATCTTCTTGGCTCTCTTTTTACTCATTTCTTTACCAACATCCTACCGACGGGCCTGATTTGCAACCTAACTTCTGATTTGCATAAAAATGAATAAAAATAAATGAAAAATACTAAAATAACACTCGGAAACTACCAAATTTAGATTAGAAATATATAGATAAAATCAATCTATACCCCCAAACTTGGAATTTTGCTAGTTCTCGAGCAAAAACGTCCACACAAGAAAATAAACTACCACAATGAATTAACAAACACAAATACTAAATAAGAAAGACTCAAACGAACTAAAAACAATGATGTGTGAGTTTTGAATTCCAACTAATCGACCAAAACGTTTTCTCTCAACAGCCCCCAATCATTTCGAGTTCAAGAATAAAACTGCACTATGTGATGTTCTAGAATTTCAACATTCAATAATGGTAAATGTCATTCTAGATCCTTTCAAAGTGTATTTGCGAAGACTCTCATTACACAACCATCCAAAGATTGGATTGGATTATCCACCAACAAAGTTCATGACTAAAACCGAAGAGGTATAGGATTTCCATAAGCCAGATTGAGTTCCACTTTCCACTAATGTAGGCTAAGCAATTCTCAAAGATCAAAAGGACTTTGTTCGATTTTTATCAACTGGCCAAGAGTAAAATGAGAATATAAAACAGGTAAGCGTCATTAATCTCAACAATACCCAAGGCACGATGATTGGGCCTCAATCACACTCATACCCACAACGACAAGTCCGATACAACCCCGAGCTTAGTTTAAAACACAGTACTCATTTGTCGAAGCAAACAAAAACAAAACCACAATTAAACATGTTTTTTTTTAGCCACACCCCCAAACTTATTTGATTTGTATAATTTCACGGGCGTAGAACTACGATAGAAGAAAAACAAGTACTCTAATACCAAACCAATCAAAAGTTCGCCTAAAACCCAATCACTCACTTCAATTAGCATAAACAAATGCTAATTTGATAACAACTCGACTCGTGCCTTAGGTATAGTGACAATGGTTTAGAAAAAAAACTAATTGGCTGGGGTATTTGATGCGTGTTTAGAATTGAAATGGCTAAAAGGCTTCGACGGGGTAAAACAGTTTGCATGGAAGGCTTCAACGGTTCAAGCAATAAAAATGAATGCCTAAATTATTTCTCCTGAACTACCTTGCCTAGGATTTCGCCTCGAATTTTTCCCGATCAGGTTCTAGAATCCCTTAAATTTGTCATGAACTTGGCTATATTGGATAATTGGCGTCAAATCAATTGGATAGCTAGTACGTTGAGTCTAAGTACTTGTGCAAATTAGGATCCACAATGATTTTTACCAAAACAAGATGTCAAGCACATAGAACACACATGAATGGGCATTACGGTTGACCTCAATAAACAACTAGAGGATAATATCATTATTGGGTAATGGTCAAGAAAAACCACAAAACTCAACACAAAAAAATAACAAGCTACTAACACAAACACACTTACACCTAAACTAAACAATCATGCATGAAATTAACTAAACAACAATTAAACTTAACCTAACACAACATTTAACAACTATTTAAACTTAACTACTTAACCAACAAAAAGATATCAAACAAGGAAACATACAAAGCATCCCCCTAAACTTAGAATGGGCAGTGTCTACAATAACCCAACATGGAACTCAACAAATGGCATGTAGTAAGGGGACGAAGGAGGTTTTGAACACATACCTAAGGGGGATTTTTTGGTGGTTTCCAAAGATGATTTGGGAGCGGGTGTATCGAGGGATAGCCGCTCATGTCACAGCCGTCTTCTATTCCGAAGTAGTAGAGAGCTTGATGCATCGTTTGCTTGCATGACTCCTGGTACATCTGGAATTTAGCACTTTCAATTTGCATCGTGGCGACATCAAGATGTAGAGCTTGAATTTGTTCCCCTTGGTACACCACTTGCTAATGAAGACTTTTCATTGTTATTTTTACTTTGCCCGGGTCCCTTGAACTTTGTGCTCTAGATGGCCCTGCTTTGTCTTCCATTTTACCCTCAACTTCTTTACTCCAAATTCTCTTCATGGCTGGGAAATCCATAGCTCCTTTGGGATAGCACAAGTTGTCATCCGAAATTGCAATGCCCACTTTCTTAAACAGCTCTATGAGTAGAGAGGGGAAGGGCAGGCCGGTATTGGTGTTCTGGATGGCGTAATAGATGGAGAAATTAATGACATAACTGATGTTCAATAGTTGATTTGTCTCAATAGCAAATAGAGCCAATGCCTTGTATTTTATCACGTCTGTCAGATAAGTCGTCGGATACAGTCTGACACAGACAAAGTGGAACCAAATTTTTGGGTATTTCTTTAAGTGCTTGGACGAGAAAATAGCCAGACCACTCTTTGTTGGTACCTAACGCACATTTCCCGAACATATCTCCTTGATGACTGTTTCTAGATCCTCTTTCGTCACGTCCTTATCAGAATCTTCATTGGACTCCTTAGTAGGAAACCTCAGGTGTTCGTTTATCATTTCAATATCAAATTTCACCACACGATTTCGGACCTTGGTCATGTGGTTCTCGCATCCCAAGACGTTCACAAAGAATTCACGAACCATGGTGACGTTACCTGGGGCCAGTTATCTACAAAAGCGATTTCAACCTCTATCTCTTATCACATCCGTGATTTTATCCGGAAGATCATCTATATCGGTGAAGCCGCATTCACGAATACAATTTCAGTTTTTCTCATACCTATTGAAATGTTGCCCAGCCTACTTAGAAACAAAACTGCTTGAATCGTAATCCGAGGCTGGAGCCGCGGATCGCCAACCAAACCCTTTATCCCTTTATCGTTTTGAAATGGATTTCGGTGTCAAGATTTTTTTGAATCAACACATGCAAAAAAATCTTCACCAATCACAATGTGGTCTTCACATTTCAAAGATTTGATCCACAATTGGTAGCGGAATATTATATCACTACTTTTACCACAAGTGTACAGGTCAAGTATTAATATAGTAGGAAGAGTAAGGGTTGTTGTATCCATAGGGATTGGATTAAATTGTCATTAAGTACCGCGATTGTCATAACCGAATTTTATCTAGGCGATTTAATTTTAGGGTTTTTATATTAATAATAAAACTAAACTAATTAACTAATTAATATTGACGTTTGTGGGAGTATAGTGTCTAGGGATTAACTTCATTCACTAATACGTGTTTGATTCAATCTAGTTTATATTAACGACATTCAAACTATATGACAATCTAGGTATCGAAAACTCACTTACTACCTCTCCCGAGTGTAAAGTGAATGAAGGTGCGACTTCGTGTCAACGTCGATGTCCCCATCTAACATCTAAATGACATTGATCACATGAGTCTTTCCCCAACCTCATGGATTACATACTTTCTAATACTCTCCCAAGTCATTAGATCGTCACGTTGCGTTTAAACCCTAATCCAAATTCAGGGCTACCTCTCTCGAGTGTCAAACCCCGTATTTTCAAACCAACCAATATATTATAACAAGCATATAATTGAAGTAATAAAATGGTAAACACAATCGAATAAAGATAAATAACCGTTAACAAAACATCAATTTATTCAAACCACATTTTCATGAACAAGTTACTCTCTAGACAATAAATGTTTATCTATACATGGCTATAGCCCAATATTCAACAATACAAGAGATAAACATCATCAAAACAACCAAACAAAACTAAAAATAAAATAGATAAACAAGGGAGAATAGCCAAATATGAAGAACGGGTGATTCCACGTGCGCTAAGTTCGCTCCAATCTTGTTTTTTCCTCTTTAAATGGATGATCCTCTTGGTTGGTATGGTCTTGGAGCTCTTAAGACACTCCCAAAAATGTCCTTAGGTGTTGGGGGAAGAGCGGATATCATAGGGATCCAAAATATCTCAAAAAATATCCCAAAATATCTTATCTAGGTGGATCCGGACCATTGCAGCGGTGGGAAGTCAGTAGGTCCACTGACCCTTCACCGCTGCAGCAGTGATCTTTTGACCGTAACATTCTCGTTCATACTCCAATTTAGGTGATTCAAAAACATATGGAAATATAAGACATATATCTACAACTTCCATGTTTTGAGATTTATCAAAATTGGATTGTATCTTTATCAAAAATGGCCTTGAAATTACTTCACCTGAACTGAATTTGCATTTTTTCACCCGTTTATTCAAAAACCTATAAAACAATACAAACACACATTAAAGTAATAAAAATGCTTGAAAACACACAAATATTTGAATCTAAAAGTATATGATTTGTTGATAAATAAACCACGCATCAACAATCTCAATAGCAAAGAAATCTCTCAAATGGCAACCCAAATAGCAAAAATTTCACACCAAAAACTTCAATCCCACAATTAAACCACCACAACACAATGTTTACTTAGCAAAAACTTACCCACGAACACAGTAGCACGAAAAAATTCCTAAAGAAAACTCAAGGGTCAGGGGTTTCGACCACAATCAACAATTTCTCAATAAAACTCTAATCTAACAAACCAATCAACAATAAAATGATGGTTTATAATTAGAAAGGCCTTTGAAACTACTTACTTGAAGATTATTGGGTGCCCAAATCGTGTGAAATGAATCCACGCCACTTGAACTTGAATCCAATGAGCGACCAAAGCTAGGGTTGTGTGAATGGAGTTAGATCGATTGATTTTCGTTGGCATTTAGTTCTTTGAGGATGGGAGGGATGAATTTGAGGGTATAAATTGGTTTGGGAGAGAATGGATGAGAGAATCAGGTGTTTTAGGGTTTGAAATTAGAAAATAATGAGGGTTGATCCCCCTTTATTATAACAGAGCTTTGCGCACTACAGTGAGCAGGCTAGCTCACTGCAGCGAGCAAAGGCCAGAATGTTTTCTGGCTTGTGGGCGCTGCAGCGTGCAAGCCTGCGTTGCAGCGAGCTAAGGTCTGCAGGCCTTAGTCCTGTTTTACTAATTTTTTTTCCAACAGTCGGCCACCATTTCATTGTCGTTCCACTATTTTTCCTCCTTCAGGATTCATTTAACATCCCCAAACGTCCGTGCTCCTCCATTTACTCAAAAAACACGCATTGCGATCATTACAACCTCCAAAAAAAATATTTTAGCAAAAATAGACGACAACCATTCCCGTGGGTTGTATTTAAAGAAAGAGCTAAATTTAACGTCCCTCGCTGGACTCAACAATGATCTACATCAGTTATCAATGAGAGTGGTACTCTCCACTACTCATTCTTCATTTCCATAGTAATGCTTGATTCTTTCTCAATTGACTCAAAAAAATTCATCGATCGTCACCTTCCAATTCAATAGCACCAAATGGAAATACTTGTTTAATCCGAAATGGTCCAGACTACCTAGAATTTAGCTTCCCGGGAAAAAGTCTCAGTCGAGAGTTGAAAAGTAACACTTGTTGTCTCAGACTGAATTTTCTCCTAACGATGTGCTTGTCGTTCCATCTCTTGGTTTTTTCCTTATATAATTTAGCATTCTCATATGCCTCGTTTTGGAATTCTTCCATCTCATTGAGCTGTAGGAGACGTTGTTGCCCTGAAGCTTTGAGATTAAAGTTTAGTTTCTTAATCGTCCAATAGGAATGATGCTTCAATTCAACCGGCAAATGACACGCTTTTTCGAACACCAACTGATATGGAGACATTCCGATCGATGTTTTAAAATCCGTGCGGTATGCCCACAATAAATCATCTAGTTTCACAGCCCAATCCTTACAATGGGAGTAAACCGTCTTTTCCAAAATCTATTTAATTTCTCGATTGGAAATTTTAGCTTGACCGTTTATTTGGGGATGGTAAGCAAATGTCACTTTGTGCCGAATTTCATACTTGGTCAGTAGAGTATTAAAAATTTTGTTGCAGAAATGGGTTCCTACATCGCTAATGATGGCTCGAGGAGTTCCAAACCTTGTCAATTTGTTCTTTTGAAGAAATTTTAGAACCACTTTAGCATTGTTAGTCGACGTGGCCACAACCTCCGACCATTTTGATATGTAGTCCACCGCCAACAAGATATACTCTTGATCAAAGAGAAGACAAAAAGGTCCCATGAAATCAATTCCCTAAAAGTCAAAGAGTTCCAACTCGAGAATAGATGTTAAGGGCCACTCATGTCGCCTTGATATGTTGCCAACCCTTTGGCATCTGTTGGCCAAGTGAGCTACTCAAGAGGGGGGATGAATTGAGTAGTATTAAAAAATTATCACAATAAAAATACTTCAAAAATCAAACAATTAATTTTATCCTTAAATTAATTATTTTCTTTATAGTAGCGAATAAGTGTAATAAGCTTTAGGTGCACACCCAAACAACATAAGATAAAATAAAGGAAATAAACAATGCAGTACACACCGATATATCCTAACTCACCAAACTACTCTTGGCTAATCCAGTCATCCGAGCTCCACGGAGATTCGCACCTACTAAACTCAAGATCCCTTTAAAGATAAGAACTAAACTTTCACAAAGATTCTTTTCACAGACTCAGAATCAATCTTTACAAATTCATTTTCACAGGCTTAGGAATAACCTCTACTTTTTATAGGCTCAAGAATAACCTAATTCTTTTTAAACTAAGGCTAAAGAATCAAAGCCTCACAAACATTCCAAATATCCTTTTACCCGGTAAGGATTGAATCATTACAAAATTGCTCACAAATTCAACCAAGGAAGAATTAACACATAATCTTTTTATACCTTAGGCAAAGATCAAAACCCCAAACTCTTTACTAGAAGAGATTGAAACCAATTATCCTTAGATTAAATACTCCCAATAGTATTCAATCTGTCACTCAACTCACCAATTACAAATTGATAAGTGATTTTTCTCACTCGGAGCTGCTACCACCCCAGATAAATTAGAACTCAATTAATATCCCTAAACTAGTAATAGAAAAGTGAGATATTCAAAATTTGATTTCAAACGAAAATTGGGTAGCACGTAATCAGATTTCTTCAAGAAATTGTTTCAAAAATATTTTTCAATAAAAAATTAGAAAATAATTTCAAAGATCAAATTTAAAAAATAAACAGGTAACAATTAATAGAAAGTAATTTGGAAAGATCTCACTTGGAATCCATCGAAAAAATAATGATTAGAGATAGCAATGAAACTTCAGATCGGTAGTAGCAATTATCCACAATAAATATTCTTTAAGAATAACTCTCAGAAAAGATCTCACAACTCAATCAATATGATTACTTTTAGAAAACTCAGTATATTTCTCTTTATATCTCTTTTTCTGATATGAAAAACGCAGGTCTATATAAATAGGAATAAAATAAGCTCTCTAATAGCTAGTTGCTACTTGTTATAACACTTAATTGCTCTTATAGACCCCTTATATCATTAAGACTTTATCCTGGTTCAAATCACTTAATTATTGCTTTTAAACATCTCAATTAAATCCCCCAAATATTTCTCAATCACAATTAAATAGGATAGAAAAAATTACATGTACCAACTTGAAAAATAATCAGACTTAATGAACCATATCTATAGGCATATCATAATATATATTACATATCTCAAATAACATCAAATTCCTAAAATATCTCTCAGATCTTAACCATAAAACGGCTAGTAACAGCTACTTTTAGAATAAAATTCGGAATTCCACAAAATCCTAAAACAGTGCCATAAGTTGACCTGTCTGTCAACTTACCAATTCAGAGAGTTTCATAAGTCGACTCGTCTGTCAACTTACCAATTCAGAGACTTTCACCTTTGGACGTAGGTCGACCTACCTGTCGACCGACCATGCTGGAATCCTTCCACAATTCAATTTTAATCTATTTTCTTCGACGTTTTCGCCCATTTAACCGATTTATTTTTTCAGTTAGCTCTACTACATTCTTAAATTCCTTTTTAATCAATTATCTTTACTTATTTTTCAATAACACATAGGAGCCAATAATTTTACTAATTAGGATCATATCAAAACACACAAACTTTTAAAAAACTTTTTCTGTCGTGTGTAATCCTAATTGGGATATTAAGAGTTGAAATTTAACCTGAGTTGTTTCTCCTACGTTCTTCAAATTCTTTAATCACATAATCATTCATCATCTTTGTCATCATCTTTTAGCATCCATTTATTACTTATCATCATATCTTCATCATTGGAACTGATAAATTGAAACACTCAATTAAACCGTTAGTTCTACCAAAAATATCAACATTTAATTGTTCATCAAAATCTTAAGATCAACAACATCAATCACAGGTTTTTACGAAAGTATATGAATCATGAAAAATAGTTGGCCAGTAAAAACCTGATTGAAGCACCTTAGCGGTTGTCCAAGTTACACCAAAATTCCCCCAGACAGCGATGAGTGGCAATGATGGAGAATGCTCACAATTTTCTCTTCTGGAACACATCACCTGATTACTTGATCAACGCACTTCTTGAACAACATGGGGTCATCCCACATGTAACTCTTCACATTAAATAGAATTTCTTTTTTTGACCACTAAATAGGTCTGGGGACAACACCTTGCACGCGAGATAATTGACTATATCCGTGAATCATGAAAGTTTAACTTCGATATTGAATAATTGCTCGTCTGGGAAAACTTTTGTGAAACACGAATCATCACCAACATCTTCTAACATGAGCCTTGAAAGATGATTAACTACCACATTTTTACTCCCCTTTTTGTCTCAAATTTCAACATCAAATTCTTGAAGCAAGAGAATCCACCGAATTAGACGAGGCTTTGCGTCTTTCATTGCAAATAAGTATCGGATGGCGGTATGGTCTATATAGATGATCACCCTGGACCCAATAATGTATGATTAGAACTTATCACAAGCAAAGACTATTGCCAGCATCTCATTTTCCGTGGTGGGGTAATTTTCCTGTGCATCATTGAGGGTTTTGCTTGCATAGTATATTGATCGAAAATTTTTCTCCTTGTGTTGGCCTAAAATAGCTCCCACCGCATAATCACTCGCATCACACATAATCTCAAATGGCTCATTCCAATCCGGTGCGAGTATAACTACAGCCGAGATAAATTTCTCCTTCATTACATTAAACGCTCCTACACAAGCATCATTAAAAATGAATGGGGAGTCTTTTTCAAGCAAATGGCACAATGGCTTTACCGTTTTCGAAAAGTCTTTGACAAATCTCCAGTAGAATCCGGCATAGCCTAGGAAACTCCTTATTCCCTTCACATTAATTGGTGGGAGAAGTTTCTCAATTATCTCAATCTTCGCTTGATCTACCTCAAATCTCTTGGAAAAGACCCGATGGCCTAAAACGCTACCCTCATTGACCATGAAATGATACTTCTCCCAATTGAGAACTAAATTTTTTTCTTCACGTCTCTTGAGAACAAGTGATAGATTGTAGAGGCAATAGTCGAAGGATGAACCAAAGACTGAGAAATCTTCCATGAACACTTCCATTATATCTTCCACCATATCTCAAAAAATCGTCATTATACACAATTGGAAAGTTGTCGGAACATTGCATAAACCAAACGACATACGACAGTATGCAAAAGTGCCATATAGGCAAGTGAACGTTGTCTTTTCTTGATCTTCTAGTGCAATGGCTATTTTATTATAGCCTGAATATCAATCAAGAAAGTAGTAGTGGTTATAACCGGAGAGACGATCCAACATTTGGTCGATGAATGAGAGAGGAAAGTGATCCTTCCTTGTGGCCTTGTTCAACTTCTGATAGTCAATGCACACTCTCCATCCCGTGATGGTTCGTTTGGGAATTAAATCATTCATCTAGTTTTTCACCATAGTTATGCCATATTTCTTTGGAACCACTTATACCGGGTTTACCCACTCACTATCAGATATCGCATAAATGATTCTGGCATTTAACAACTTTAACACTTCGGCACGAACCACCTACTTTATTGTCGGATTTAGCCTTTGTTGATGCACAATTGAGGGCTTGAATGAGTCCTCTATCAAAATTTCGTGCATACAAATGGTTAGGCTTATTCTCTTGATGTTAGAATTTGACCAAACGAAAGTAGACTTGTACCTATTTAGCATAATGAGCAGTTTTGCTTCTTCTTCTTGAGTTAAAGACGATGAATAATGACTAGATCGATATAGTTCTCCACCAAGAATGAATACCGAATGTGATCCGGTAATTGCTTTAGAACCAACCCACCGTGAGGTGGATTTGAGAGATTTAGTGAACTATCTTCTTCATCAAGAGTCTCCATTTGAACCGAATTCACTACGTCTTTAGGTATAGCTTCGAAATATAAGACGTAGTCAACAATACTTTTATTTGTGGTTGATCATTTCTCACCAAAATCCCCCATAGATAGGGAATTTACGAGAGTGTGCTGCAAAGGATCCTGTTGCAAGATTTCATGAAAGAACTCCTTAACGCACGAGTCCACCATTTCCACCCGATTGCAAGTGGGACACCCTTCCGAAAACCTCATTGTAATGAAAATATTGAACTTCACTTTCTCGTCATTGACCCTTAAAGTCAATTTCCTATTGTACACATTAATCAACGCCTTCCCGGTTGTGAGAAAAGGCCTCCCAAGTATAATGGGAATTTCCTAGTCTTCCCCCATCTCCTACACAACAAATTCCATCAGAAAGATGAATTTGTCAAACTTTGCAAACACGTCTTTAATGATTCTTTTTGGATAGGTTAATGAACGGTCTGCCATTTGTAAAGAAATAGTAGTTCCCATTGCATCTCCAAGATCCTATTTTTCGATGAACGGATAACGGCATGAGATTGATACATGCTCCAAGATCGCAAAACACCTTCTCAAAATGAGATTTTCCTATCATGCTTGGAATGGTAAAACTTTCGGGATCTTTCAACTTTTGGGGTAACTTCCGTTGAAGGATTGCACAGCATTCCTCCATGAGCTTGACGGTCTCGTATTCTTCCAATTTCTTCTTCTTAGTCATTATGTCTTTCAAGAATTTCTCATAATTGGGCATTCGCTCCAATGCATTTGCAAACGGGATATTGATATGGATTTTCTTAAAAATTTCAAGAAACTTTGAAAATGGCTATCCAATTTCTTCTTTTGAAACCGTTCTGAATATGGAAAAAGTGGAGTGATCATCAATGGATTGTCCAGAAAAGAGATGGAACCTGGATTTGCCTTATGAGCTTCCTTCTTCTCCTCATCTAGAATGGGTTCTTTTTCACCATCAATTTTCTCCTTGATCTCATCCTCATTTGGCTTTGTTGATTTGATTTCCTTTCTGCTCCTCAAAGTGATGGCTTTGCAATCCCTTGGGTTAGTTTATGTATCACTTGAAAACTTCCTCGAGGTTTGCCTCTTTATGGCACAAGTGAGTTGTCCAATTTGAGTTTCCAGAGACTTTACGATCGAATTGGTATTGGTGCATGTCGTCTCAATGTTGTCAAGATACATCTCATGCATGTTGAGACGCTTATGCATTTCTCGCATAATAATTTGCGTCTCCTTCATAAACGAGCCGAGCAAATCTTCCAACGGTGGCTTATTTCTTTCTACCGGTTGTTGTTGCAAAGGACGACTTGGTTGTTGCACCTGGTATCCTTGTGATTATGAAGAGTATCCAAGAGGAGGTCGCAAAGTATTCTGGTTGTTCGCATAAAAGAAATTTTTATGATTTTGAATCCAGGGGTGGTAGTAAATTGGGATGTTGTTGGAGGGCCTCAAGGTATAGGCTTAATTCTTGACGAAGTGGCATTCTTTGAACTCACTATCAACCCCCGGTTCGGTAGTACTTGCCATATTTTTAGTTTCCCGACTTGAAGAGGCATCTTTGGTGGAGAAAGCAACGAGCTGCTCAGTGAGGTTTGACACTTGGGCTAACAAGGTAGCTAGAGGATCAGCCTTATGAATAGAGACTACTTTTCGTCCCACATTTTGCTAATTGGGCCATTGATAGTTATTAGCCGCCATTTCCTCCTAAAGCGCTTGAGTCTCATCTGGAGTTTTCGATAACAGAAAACCTCCAGATGCGACATCCACGATTGTTCTCGTCTGTCCATCCAACCCATTGTAGAAGAGTTGGGTTTGAAACCAATCGTGATACCTGTGTTAGGGGCATTTTCTCAACAAATCCTTGAACCACTCCTATGCGTCGAAGAGTGGCTCATAATCTCTTTGGCAAAATTAAGCAATCTCGTCTCTCAATTGTGACATCTTCGATGGGAGAAAGAACTTAGTGAGGAACTGTTGAGCTAGTTCCTCCCAAGTTGAGATACTCCCCGGTTGGACAGATTGAAACCAACCTCTGGCCCTGTCTCGAAGAGAGAATGAGAATAACTTTAGCCGAATGACATCCTCTGTGACTCCATTGATCTTCATGGTGGCACATATCTCCAAGAATGTCTCCAAATGGATGTTTGGATCCGCATGAAGATTCCCGCTATACTGGTTTTGTTGAACCATGTTAATTAGGGCGGGTTTAAACTCAAAGTTGTTGGCTTGGATTGGTTGCCTACGAATCCCTGTATAGTTGTTGAACATAACGGGTCTAAAGTAATCCCAAAGGACCCATTGTTGTTGTACTTTGGGTTCCGATGGTTGTTGTGGTAGCTAATAGGTGTGATCTATCTATCTATTTTCAAACCGAAATTGTTAGTTTTTTAGTATGTTTATTACGTTTTTAATACGTTTTAATATGTTTTTGTTCTTTTTGTATTAAAACAGGTGTGTGGGGTGAAAAGATAGGAAAACAGAGCAAAAACGATCAAATCGTATCGAGAAGTGTGGAAAATTGAGCAAGGAGGCAAGATTCTGAAAGAAGCCCAATGCCGCGGTGTCCACACCTCCGCCGCTGCAGTGAAAATATAGAGAATGGCTATCTTGTTGAACGTTCATCGCCGCGACACTGAGAATGGAGGATGGTCTCCATTATCCACTGCTGACTCCACCACCTCAGTGAACATCAAACTGACCTACCTCCGCCGCGACGCTGAATCCCACAGCCATAGTGGTCAGCTCTGCACAGTCTTAAGATATTTTATTAGATATTTTGCCTACTTAAACGCTTCCTCTCCTCCCCTCTTCTGATGGAATCACCCCCCAATGCCTTGGACTATATTTTAGGGTGAGTTTGAGAGATTTTTGAGGGAGAGCTCTCAACCCGAGGTAGAAGATGAAGGAGGAAGAGATCGATCAACGGTTTTAGTGCCAAATATTCGGATATTGGCTAAGTCGTTCGTTTCTTTTCTTTGTTTTCTTCATTTTGGTAGTTGTAGATCATGTTTATGCCATTTTACATTGTATACATGGTTATGACCATTGGCAAAACATAGGTTGTTTAGGGATTATTAATAAATTTATGAATACGTTGTTTAGTTGAGTTTGTGTTTCGTTTGCAGTTGCTCTTCGATGTTTGATTGTGTTTATCGTTCTTGTTTGTTGATTATGTTTAGATATATATCGAGAATTTGGGGTTTGACAAACCTCAGATTCAGACTAGGGTTAACGAACGTTACGATCCAATAACCCGTGAGGGAACTAGATTGTGTACAATCGATGACGTTGGGGCAAGACTCACGTGACCTAGGGTCATTAAGACGTTGAGGAGAACTTATTTGTTGACATGAAGTCACGTATTCCCCCATCTTACACTCGAGAGAGATGGCGGGGGAGTTTTAGAACTGAGATTGTTGATAGGATAAACACAACGCGATGATCCAATAACCCCGGAGGGAGTTGGATTGTGCACAATCGATGACGTTGGGGCAGGACTCACACGGACTAGGGTCATTAAGACGTTGAGGGGCCTTCTTCTTCGACACGAAGTCACGTATTCCCCCATCTTACACTCGGGAGAGGTGGCAGGGAAGTTTACAAACTAAGATTGTCGGATAAGTTGAATGCCGTTAACATAAATTAAAATGAGATTGAACACATATTCGTAAATGAAACTAATCCCAGACAATCTATTTTCTCAAAACTATCTCAATATTAATATTAGTATAGTTAAATTAGTATTTTAGTATTAGTAATTAATTAAATTTTATTTTTAGCTCTTAGATAAAATTAAGTTATGATAATCGCAGTAGTCGATAGTAATATCAACCGATCCCTGTGGATACGATACCCAACCGAAAGGTCCACATACTAAAACTTGATCCGTACGCTTGCGGTGAAAGTGGCAACGCTTAAATTGCGGCCACCAAGTTTTTGCTTGTCCTGTCATGCGGGTGACCCAGGTTCGATCGCCGGCAATGGCACCAAAAGCTTGGTGGCCGCTATTTAAGTGTCGCCACTTTCACCGCAAGCGTACGGGTCAAGTTTTAGTATAATGGACCTTTCAATCCGGTATCGTATCCACAAGGATTGGTTGAGATTACTATCGAGTACCGCGATTGTCATAACCTAACTTTATCTAGGCGCTAAAAATGTATTTTAATTATTAATTAATACTAATACTAAGTTAAAATACAAATTAAATTAACTATACTATAAATACTATATTGAGATTATTTAGGGGAGTAGATTGCCTAAGGATTAACTTTATTTACTTAAATGCGTTTGATTTCGTTTTAGTTAACATTAACGGCGTTCGGCGTATCCGACAATCTTGGTTCGTAAACTCCCTCGCCATCTTTCTCGGGTGTAAGACGGGGGAATACGTGACTTAAGGTTAATGAAGAAGTTCCCCTCAACATCTTAACGACTCTAGGTCACGTGAGTCTCACCCCAACGTCATCAATTGCACACTTTCTAACTCTCCCGAGTCATTAGAATGTCGTGTTGTGTTTACCTTAGTCTGAATCCGTGGTTACCTCTCCCGAGTGTCAAACCTTGTATTGTCAATATATCTAAATTAGCATATAATCATAGAAAACACGACAACACAATCGAAATTATAAGGAACAACTATAAACGAAATACGAACTCAAGCAAAACTATATTTTCATAAATAATACATTAATCCCTATTACAATCCATGTTTAACTCATGGTTTTAACTGGTTATACATAAAAAACTGAGCTAAACACGCTAAACATCCTACCAAAGTTAAGAAAATAAAGAGAGAAATGGAAGAATTTAGCCGTAGTCCAAAGATTCGGTGCTAAAACCGTCCAACGATCGCTTCTCCTTTACTGCAAAGTGTTCTTCTTATTCGGAATTGGTTGAGCATACCCCGAAACACTCTCAAAATCATAGGAACCCTAAGGGGTCTCCTATGGTCGGGGTTTGAGGATAGGAGAGAGGGGGAGGGTTTAAATAGGGCTCAAAATATCTAATAAAATATCTAAATTGTGTAGAGCTGACCACTGCAGTGGTGGGATTCACCGCCGCGACGGTGAGTATGTCGGTTTAATATTCGCCTAGGTGGTGGACTTGGTGACATCTTGCATTGTCACTGCCGCGACAGTGGATGTTCAGCAAGAATTGGTGCACTTTGCATTTTCACTGCCTAAGCGGTGGTCTGGACGCCTAGGCGGTGGGCTGCTGTTTTTGAAATCTTGTCTCTTTATTTGTTTTTCCACCGTTCTCCAACCGTTTTTGGTTCGAATTGATCGTTTGCGCTTCGATTTCATACCTTTTCACCCATACACCTGTTTTAATATAAAAAGAATAAAAACATATTAAAACTTAATAAAAATGTACTAAACGTATTAAAAAACTAACAATATCGGTTTGAAAATATATAGATAATTTACACCTATCAAATACCCTCAAACTCAGAATTTTGCTAGTACTCGAGCAAAACACCCACACAATAGAAGAAAACTTGGTGGCCACAATAGTGGTGAGTATTCCCGCTTGTCACGCGTGTGACCCGAGTTCGATCCCTGGCAATGACGCCAAATACTTGGCAGCCGCAATTTAAGCATTGCCACTTTCACCGCAAGCGTACGGATCAAATTTTAGTATATGGACCTTTTAGTCGAGTATCATATACACAAGGATTGCTTGAGATTACTATCGACTACTGCGATTATCATAACTTAATTTTATCTAGGCGCTAAAAATGAAATTTATTTAATTACTAATACTAAAATACTAATTTAACTATACTAATATTAATATTGAGATAGTTTTGAGAGAATAGATTGTCTAGAGATTAGTTTCGTTTACGAATACGTGTTCAATCTCGTTTTAGTTTATGATAACGACGTTCGACTTATCCGACAATCTCAGTTCATAAACTTTCCGGCCACCTCTTGCGAGTGTAAGACGGGAGAATATGTGACTTTGTGTCAACGAAGAAGTCCTCCTCAACGTCTTAATGACTATATGTCGCATGAGTCTTGCCCCAACGTCATCGATTGCGCACAATCCAACTCTCTCCTGGGTTATTGGATCGTCACGTTGTGTTTACCCTATCGACAATCTCAGTTCTAAAACTTCTCCGCCACCTCTCCCGAGTGTAAGACGGGGGAATACGTGACTTCATGTTAACGAAAAAGTCCCCCTCAACATCTTAACGACCCTAGGTCACGTGAGTCTTGCCCCAATGTTATTGATTGTACACAATCCAATTCTCTCCCGGGTTATTGGATCATGACGTTCATTAACCCTAGTCTGAATCTGGAGTTTGTCAAACCCCTAATTCTTGATATATAAATCTAAATATAATCATCAGAAAAGAACGATAAACACAATCAAACATCAAAGAACAACCGCAAACGAAACACAAACTCAACTAAACAACGTATTCATAAATTTATAAATAATCCCTAAACAACCTATGTTTAGCCAATGTCCATAACCATATATACGATGTAAAATAGCGTAAACATGCTCTAAAACTACTGAAATGAAGTAAACAAAGAAAATAAATGAACAACTTAGCCGATATCCGAAGATTCGGTGCTAAAACCGTTAATCGATCACTTCCTCCTTCATCTTCTACCTAGGATTGAGAGCTCTCTCTCAAAAATCTCTCAAACTCACCCTAAAATATAGTCCAAGGCATTGGGGGGTGATTCCACCAGAAGAGGGGAGGAAAGGAAGCGTTTAAATAGGCAAAATATCTAATAAAATATCTTAAGACTGTGCAGAGCTGACCACCGTGGCGGTGGGATTCAGCGTCGCGGCGGAGGTAGGTCGGTTTGATGTTCGCTAAGGCGGTGGACTCAACGGTGGATAATGGAGACCATCCTCCATTCTCAGCGTCGCGGTGGTGGATCTTAGTACCGTAGCAGTGGACATTCAGCAAGATAGCCATTCTCTATATTTTCACCACCACGGCAGAGGTTTGGACACCGTGGCGATGGGCTTATTTTAGAATCTTGCCTCCTTACTCAATTTCCCATCGTTCTCGATACGATTTGATCGTTTATGCTCCGTTTTCTTACCTTTTTACCCCCACACACCTGCATTAAAACAAAAAGAATAAAAACATATTAAAACGTATTAAAAATGTAATAAACGTACTCAAAAACTAACAATTTCAGTTTAAAAATAAATAGGTAGATCACACCTATCAGTAGCGCTTGAGGCATTGGCGGTTGTCGTAGTACACTCTTATCACCACCGTTGGCCATTTCTCGAGCTTGGTTTCTCATTTATCTTCTTAGGCTCCTTAATGTACATTCAATTTTTGGATCAAGAGTAAGGAATTGTAGTTTACGTCGCATACACTGTGTCAGTTACCACAACCAACAAAAAACGATTAAACAAAAACAAATAAAACAAAAGAGTGTCTAAATTAATATTGAGCTACTTGGTAATAATATCAACTTAATTACTAACCTTAAAATCCCTGGCAATGGTGTTAAAAACTTGTTGCGATATTTTATACGCTTTGAATTACTCGCAAGTGGACGAGGTCAACAAGTAATAAAGTGATCCGAAGATCGAGTATCGTCCACTGGGATTTATCGTTAGAACAAACTAAGTACTACAATTAAAATCACTCAATTTTATCTAGAAAATTTAAGATTTGAAAGGTATTTGAGGTATAAAAACTAATTAAACTAAAATACTTCGAATAAATTCTATGGGAATTGATTATTTAGGAATTAACTTCGTTCACTTATACGTGCTTGATTTAGTCTAGTTCACACGAACAGTCATCAACCTATTCAACAATCTAGGTTTCTAAAACTCACTCACTACCTCTCTAGAGTGTAAAGTGAGTGAATATGCAACCATGTCAACACCGATATCCCTATCAAGCGTTTAAACGATTACATGCGTCTTACCCCAACCTCATGGATTGCACACGTTCTAATAATCTCTCAAAACATTAGAACTTGTGTAGTGTTTAAACCTAATCTGAATCCGCGGTTACCTCTCCCGAGCATCAAACTCCGTATTCTCAAATCATCCACAATATCATATAAAATCATACAATAGAAGTGATAAAACAGTAAAGACAATCGAATAGAGATGAACAACCGTTATTAAAACATAGATTTACTCAAACACAATACTTGTAAACTACATTAATTCCTAGACAATAAATGTTTAGCTAAAATGGCCATAACCAAATATTCCACTACAAAATGAGATGTACATCATCAAAACAACCCACAAAAGTTTAGAATGAAAGAGAGAAACAAGAAAGGATAGCCAAATCTGAAGAGTGGATGATTTTACTTCGACAAAGTCTGCTCCAAAAATGTTTCCTCTTCTCTAATGATAATCTTCGCTTGCTTGGTCTGGTTCTAGGGCTCCAAAAACGTGTTTGGCAATGGAAGGTTAAGGGGATATAAATAGAATACTCAAAAATCCTAAAAACATCTTTAAAATGCATTATCAGCTGGTACAACGGCGTTGCAACAAGCAAAGGACAGAAACCAAGCCAAAAGGTTTTGCGCTGTAGTGAGCAAAGGCCAATGGCCTTTTAGCTTGTGCGCTGCAGTGAGTAGCAGGAAGAACATCTTTTTGGCTATCGTTTCACTCGTTTCTTTATCGACGTCTTACCGACGGGCCTGATTTTCAATCATGTTCGCCCATAACACCTGATCTGCATAAAAAAAATAAAAATGAATGAAAACACTAAAAGAACACTCGAAAACTACCAAATTCATATTGAAAATATATAAATAAAATCAATCTATCAACTACCATCACCTGGAGATACCCTTAGCATGATAAAGTATTGGGACGAAATAAGAATCATGAAAAATTGATCTCCACATAAATTACATTAGCCTTGATAGATAGAAAGATGAGATTGTTTCCACTGTCACATATCAAGAGCTGCCTAGTTGGGAGAAAAACCTTGAACTTAAGGAAAACTTAGTCCTAGTCGAGAGTTAGCTACCTATGACACCAATAACCAAGACCCCTACCTACTCAGAACAACAACCTTTCATCTGTTTTTTCAAATTTAGCTTATCCAAGTAGCTATTTTCAATTTCTAAGCAAACTCGAGCACACCAAAAACGCAAGCAATTTACCCCGCTTCCTGTGTCACTTTCTGAAATCTTCCATGATTGCTTAAGAAAGGGATTTCTAAAACAAATTCCCCCTCATCGAGAAAACCCCCAAACTTCAAGGTTCAACCCACATAGTTTTTGTCAATACCACTCTAGTGGAGCTGGTCATCATACCAACCAATGCTATCCCCTTAGGCACCATATCAAGAATCTCATACAAATAGGAATCATAAGTATCTCAAGAGAAAGTCTGACCATCAAAGAATAGGGGAAGAGACATCTATATCTTTGTTTCCTTTTGTTTATTAAGTACTTTTTTAATAAACTAGGTATTATCTTATATGCCTATATACTATATCTACAAATCACCAAAGGCAAGCTTATTTTATCTAAGGTCGACTTATGTCTTCATACTCTAACTTTCATAAATTAATTTTCTTATCGTAATTCATACAACGTGAATAATCAAAATAAGGATAACATAATTTCAATACTAAATTAGACCATTATCTAAAGGAAAATGTTAACAAGAAATGTCTTATTTCAACCAAACAATGGTGAGATATTGGGAAAAAATCTGAGAAAGTTAGAAGGAGTGTCCGAGTAAGAAGTATAAAAGACCTCCTCAACTGGAATAAAAGAACAAATATCCGGAAGATTTATGATGTGAAAAATAATCCATAAAGTCTTAGAACCTAACCCAACTAGAGAAAAGTTCTTAAAAGGTTAGGTAGTTAAACAAAGAATGATGTACTAATATAGACTAAGTTTTTTTCAAAACATAACCAATTCAGAAGCACATAGAAACCTACTTAAAATAAAATTAGAAGGAACCTTGTAAAATTGAAGATAATCATGACTGGGAGAAGACAATGAGCCTTCATCAAGATAATATCTAATAATGGGGAAAGTAGCTGGGATAAAGGAAAAATTAGCGAACACCTCGAGACAGACTCAAATTACTTCAATTCTCTAAAATGTAAAGTCTTGAAAGTATAAGTTAAGAGAAATGAAATAATAAAATAAAGACAGGTCTCAGAAAGTTTCTAAACACTGAGTGGTCAGACGAAAGCAATCGGGTGAATCACCCTCTCTGTACAATCCAAGTATTAATTCGTAGGGATGTCTCAACACATAGTGACTTGGGCCAACTGGACTGGGATTATATAAGAAGTATGAGTACTTACTTGCTAGATTGAAGAAATAAGGAACAAAAGAAAAGAAAAAAAAAACATAAATAATTCTCTAAACACTACGAGGATAAAATAACATTTGTTAGTCGTCATTAACTAATACTTGTTTCTCCATGACTTCTTTTCTCCCTCCCCTGAATCATCTCGGGATGGCCCATTCTGTTTACCTTTAGTTCAAGATAGAAGAAGTGAAGCAAAGTCATCGAAGAAACCTCAGGTAACATACAAGGCCTAGGTAATCTCGATAACAATCTCTGAAAATATCAATTATTAGAACTTGATAGAATTAAACTAGATAATATCGTTAACTAATAAATACATATAGTTGGTCTAAATTACTATTGAACTTATCTACATCATAATTTAGACTAATCTGATGCAAAAATCGTGACTATCATTGAGATGATTAAATGTTTAAATATGATTACCTGAGTATACTCTATTCAAAATAATCTCGCACGAACATGAAAAAAGAAATATACGTGGCTCATATACGTTAATAGCTAAAATATTAGAAATAAACTTGGGAAAATACGAAAATTAAAGAGAAGAAGCCTTGCTAAATAAGTCATTCATTCGAACCCTCTTCCAAAACTCATTCAAAAGTCATTTAAAGCTTGAGCCAAATTAACAAGTAATCTCAGTTTCGGGCCAGATGTTTCCATTCTCGGAAAATCCCAACCTCACCCAAGAAAGTCATGAAATAACCCTCCACTATTCCTATCCAAACCTTTTCATCTTGCAATCAAAAGCCATAGATTGTTCGAAGAAGAAATCCTGATCAGAATTCTAGTTGCAAAGTATGCAGGGGCAAAGGAACAAGAAGCCTCTCAGAATTACTGCTAAGCTTTCCATATCAAAAATGACATGGAAATAACCAATGGAGATGGCTGATAGCAAAAGGTACCTAGTGCAAACATTCTAGGAAAAATTCTACGAAAAAACTTGTATATCTAGATAGACGATGCATTACCTAGGAAACATTCTAGGAAAAAGATTGGGGCATCATAAAACCATACAATACATATTAGTATCAAAATAATACACAAGCACTATACATCACGTCTCACTTAGGCATGTATAACCTTCATAGACATAAGGAAAATTAGGCATTATTCTGTAACAAGAACCTGTGGTATCTTCCATATCATTTTACATCCATAGGACATCATTAGTATGACGCTTGTACCCATACACCTTATTTGGAAGCTATAGTAGGCTTGCAAGAAAACCTCAGACATGTAACCTGGTCAATCACCATACCAATCACCATGTCATTGCTTTCATCGAATAGTGGTTTCGACCAATTCAGGAGTTAGACAAGAAGTTGCCCTCACATAAGGTGTGTGGTAGCAAAATATTACATAGCTATTTTCACCATAAGTGTATAGGTTAAGTTTTAGCATAGTAGGAAGAGTAAGGGTTATTGTATCCATAGGGATTGGATTAGATCGTCGCTAAGTACCACGATTGTCATAACCTAACTTTATCTAGGCGACTCAAATTTAGGGTTTTTATATATTGATAATAAACTAAATTAATTAACAATTATACTAATATCACGTTTATGGGAGTATATTGCCTAGAGATTAACTTCGTTCACTTAAACGTGTTCGATTCAATTTAGTTTACATTAACAACATTCAAATTATTCGATAATCTAGGTATCAAAAACTCACTGACTACCTCTCCCGAGTGTAAAGTGAATAAATATGCGACTTTGCGTTAATGCCAACGTCTTTGTCTAACATCTATAGAACACTTGGTCACATGAGTCTCGCCCAAACCTCATGGATTGCATACTTTCTAATACTCTCCCGAGTCATTAGATCGTCACGTTGTGTTTAAACCCTAGTCCGAATCCGGGGTTACCTCTCCCAAGTGTCAAACTTTGTATTCTCAATATATCATAACAAGAATATAATGGAAGTAATAAAATTGTAAACACAATCGTTTAACAAAGAACAACCGTTAACAAAATATTGATTTATTCAAAGCACGTTTTCATGAACTACATCAAGCCCTAGACAATATATGTTTAGCTATACTTGGCCATAACCCTGTATTCAATAATATACAAGCTAAACATAATCAAAAGTACCAACCAAACTAAGAAATAAAGAGAAGAACAAAGAGAGAGTAGCCAAATCTGAAGAACCGACGCATCCACGTCCATAAAACCTGCTCCGATTTTGTTTCCTCTTATTGGATTTGTGTTCTTCTCTTGGTTGATATGATCTTGGAGCTCGCAAGACTCCAAAAAATATGCCTATTGTGTTGGGCAAGAAAGGATTAAAAAAGGGATCCAAAATATCCCAAAATATCTATTTCATCTGGTGTTGGACTGCTGCAGCAGTGGGCCTGCATTCCTAAACTTGCATTTTTTCTCTTTTTTCCACTGTTATTCAACCTACATTCCATTGAATTAGACGTTTATCGACCATTTTAAAACATATTAAAACACTATAATAATACTCAAAAACTACCAAACCCGGTTTGAAAATATATAGATAAATTACACCTATCAGTGTGTCCTGATAATAAACTATACCCATTCCAGTAGAACGTCGGGGGTGTAGTAAAGTATCTTTAGAAACTTGACCTTGCTAGGATCTAACATGATCATCCTAGAATTAAGTAAATCCTAGAATCATTCAAACATTCTAAGTACCAAGCCTCCAATAGTCTAAAACAAAACAAAGACGTTTAAAGACCTAAATAGACTACCCAATCAAGGTATCGATCGATCTTAAACTAGCTAATGCTTAGACAAAAAACTCTATCGAGTAGAGTAGAGTAAGATTTTTTTCCAATAAATGTAGCTATCTTTGCCTGCGACCGGTATGATCCTTAAAATCATACCCTGTCTGGAACTACGTTGTGATCTGATTCTTGGAAACTAGCCAAGATACGTAGGAAACCTCCGGTTGAAATAAATAAAAGAGAGGTATTAGATTCACAATATTCTCTCAACCCTATACCAGGGCGCATATTTAGGACTAGTCCTTTGACTATTCAGAGAAAACCATATTCGTTCTCCTTCTTACTCAAACAAATAATAGGTGCCTGAGCCAGAACAACACGTGACCTGATCCTTGGTAATCCACCAAGGTACATAAGAAACTTATTGAGGTTCGATCATCCAACTGTAGGAACCCCCATACATGAGTCAATGTACCTTCTCACAGTTTCCATCAACGTACATGGATTTGAACTGATAAAATCCGTTGTATGCTCTCCACCAAGCAGTGAGGGCCAAAATTCACAACTTCATTCCCTATTTAGAGAATCCTAGGGATAAAAATGATGAACAAATAAAAATTAAAATATAGAAAATAAGAGCGTCCAAATTTTGGTTGCTTTTTCGTTACTCAAGGAAGTTCTAGGTCCATCTAAAGGCGATAATTCCAAAATTAAGTCGAGAAATCAAATCGAACCAAAAACGGTCGAAGAACGGTGAAAAAACGAGCAAGGAGGCAATATTCTGAAAAGAAGCCCGCCATCGCGGTGTCCAGACCTCTGCCATGGCGGTGAAAATGCAGGATGGTCACCAAGTCCACTGTTGTCTTTACCGCCCAGGCGATCAACGAACCGACCTACTCAACACCCCGGCGGTGAATCCCACCGCCGCGACGGTCACCTCTGCACATATTTGATATTTTTTTGGATATTTTTACGATATTTTGCCTATTTAATCCATTTCCCTCCCTCATTTTTGGGGCTCTCTTGTATGCTACCACCCTTAGAACATATCTAGGGGTAGGTTAAGGAGTTTTAGAGGGAGAGCTTACATCCTGAAGGAGAAGAAAACGACGAAGCGATTATTGAACAGTTCTTAGCGACAAATCTTCGGACTAGACAAAGTTATTTGATTTCTTCCTTGATTTCTTTAACTTAGGAATTTGTGAGCATGTTTAGCTCGTGCTTTATTATAAATACGATTATGGCCGTTAGTTAAACATGGATTGTATAGGGATTAACAATATATTTATAAAATTTGTGATTCGTATGATTTTGGTGTTTCGTTTATGATTGTTCTTCACTATTTTGATTGTGTTTATTGTATAGTTATGTTTATTATGCTTAGATAGATATATCGAGAATTCAGGGTTTGATGCTCGAAAAAGGTAACTCCGGATTCGGACTAGGGTAAACATAACGCGATGATCCAATAACCTGGGAGGGAGTTGGATTATGGGCAATCGATGACGTTGGGGAAAGACTCACGTGACCTAGGGTTGTTAAGACGTTGAGGGGGACTTATTCGTTGCCATGAAGTCGTGTATTCCCTCATCTTACACTCGGGAAAGGTGGCGGGAGAGTTTACGAACAGAGATTGTCAATAGGGTAAACATAACTCGACGATCTAATAACCTAGGAGGGAGTTAGATTGTGTGCAATCAATGACATTGAGGTGAGACTCACATGACCTAGGGTCGTTAAGACATTGAGGGAGGCTTTTCTGTTGACACGAAGTGATGTATTCCCCCGTCTTACACTCAAGAGAGGTGGCAGGGGAGTTTACGAACTGAGATTGTCAAATAGGTTGAACACCGTAAACGTAAGTCAAACGAGATCAAACACGTATTTGTAAACCAAGTTAATCCCTAGACAATTATTTTCCCTAAAACATGTCATTATATTAGTATAGATAATTTAGTTAATTAGTTTAGTTTAATATAAATTTTATACATTCTTTTTAACCTAGATAAAATTAGGTTATGATAATCACAGTAATCAATAATAATCACAACCAATCCATGTGGACACGATAACCCTGAATCTCTCAATCTATACTAAAACTTGATCTGTATACTTGTGGTGAAAGTGGCGACGCGTAATTGCGGCCACCAAGTTTTTGGTGTCGTTGCCGGGGATTGTGTTTATCGTTTATTATTGATATTGTGAGTAAATGACCCGATTTTACTTTAGGCATTTCTTTTGTATATAATTTTTGTTTTGTTGTTTTGTTTTTATTTCTTATGCATGGTACTTGGCGATGTTAGATCAGCAGGTATTGATGCAATGCCTTTCAACGGGATTCTGAGCAGTTTATAGTACGTGGCCACACACATAATCCAATGAGGTGTGTCGTTGAAAGATCAAGCCGAACAGAGCAATATCTTGCCAAACTTTAGGGTGTTCTGAATATGTTAGGTCGAGGACATTAAACCACGCATTTCTTGGGAGGCAACCCAAGGTCAAAAATAAATTAAATCTGTCACAGTTGAATTCATTCGAAGGCGAGATTCTCTCGTCTCCCAGGTACGTGTTCTAAACCCCCCTTCGTCAGCATGCTTTAATTTCTTATATGTTGAGAATGATGATTGGTTCGCCGAGGACACAATCCGTTTTAAGTTCGGAAGTGATGTGTAGTATAGTATGTTAAATGCTTTATTGTTTTCTTGTGTGCATGTTTGTTTATGTTTGTTTGTGTTTATTTGTTGTTATTTTGTGCATGCTGAGTTTTGCATTCATCTGGGCCGTTACTCGATGATGATATTACCCTCTAGTTGTTTTCGAGATCAAGGGTAATACCCATGCATATGTGTTCTGTGTGCTTGACAATACATTTTGGGAAAAATTATTGTAGATCCTAATTTGCACGAGCACATAGACTCAATGTATTTCTATTCAATTGATTTGAGAACCATTATCGATTAGCCAAATTCATAACAAATTAAGGATTCTATAACCTGATTAAGGGAAAGCTTGAGGCGAAATCCTAGGCGAGGTAGTTCAGGAGACGAGATTTAGGCATTCTTTTTATCGCTTGAGCCTTTGAAGCCTACCTTGTAACATGTTTATCCCTCGTTACCCTGTCGAAGCCTAAAATGACATTTCAATTCTGAATCCAAGAACAAATACCTTGGCCAGTTGATCTTTTTCCAAACCTATATCACTGAATTTAAAGGCACATTTGAGTGAATCAAGTTAGCAGTTGCAAATGCTTCTTGATGTGTACAGTTGGGTTTAGGGCAAACTTCAGATCGGTTCGGTATTCGAGTACTCACTTGTCATTTTTTGTTCGTTTTTACCACAACTGTGAAATCATAATAATCGAATAAGTTTGGGGGTGTGGTTAATGAAAAGAAAAATTAAAATTACGTTTCTTTTGACAAGTGAGTACATCGGTCTAAAATGTTTATTTAGAATTATTTCTAATTTTCATATGGGGGTTCGAGAGTGAATGTGCCAAGCGTTGGGCCTTGGGTAACGTTAAGTTAACAACATTAACCCATTTTCCATTCTAAAATACCATTGGCCAAATATTCCAAAACCGAACCAAGCCCTTCTGATCTCTATGAACTTCCAAACCTACGTTAGTAGAGAGTGGACCCCTATCAGGAATATGGAAATCCTAGTCCTATACGGTCTAATTCATGATTTTCGCTGGTAGATAATCCAATCCAGTCTTGGGTAGTTATATTATTGAGTCTCGCACAAACACGTTTACAGGATATAGAATGGTGTTTACCATTATTGCATGTCGAAATTCTAGAACAACACATGGTGTGTTTTACTGCCTGAACTCGATATGACTAGCGGTTGTTGAGGGAAAAATGACTTGGTCGTTAGAAGGATTCAAAACTCCCATCTCGTTATGTTTAGATTGTTTTTAGGTGGTTTGTTATTTCATTTAGTTGTGTTTTTCATTTTCGTGTGTGTGTTTTGCTCGAGGACTAGCAAAATTTCAAGTTTGTGGGTATTTGATAGGTGTCATCTACCTATATATTTTCTAACTGGTTTTGTTAGTTTTAGAGTATTTTTTATAGCGTTTTTATTATGTTTTAATTAGTTTTTATTCTTTTTGTATAAATCAGGTGTATGGGGTGAAAAGGTAGGAAAACGGAGCGTAAACGATCAAATCGTACCAAAAACGGTCGAAGAATGGTGGAAAAATGAGTAAAGAGGCAATATTCTGAAAAAAAGCCTATCGCCGCGGCGTCCAGACCTCCGTCGCGACGGTAAAAATGCAGAGAGGGCCAATTCTTGCTGCAAGTCCACCGCCACAGTGGTGAGATCCATTGCCGTAACGGTGAAAATGAAAGATGGTCACTAAGTCCACCGTTATCTTCACCTCCTAGGCGATTAACGAACCGACCTACTCACGGCCGCGGCGGTCACCTATACACAAATTAGATATTTTTTTGGATATTTTGCCCATTTAATCCATTTTCCTCCCATATTTTTGGGGCTCTCTTGCATACTACCACCCTTAGAACATATCTAGGGGTAGGTTGAGGAGTTTCTGAGGGAGAGTTCACATCCCGAAGGAGAAGACGACGACGAAGCGATCATTGAACGGTTATTAGCGATAAATCTTCGGACTAGACTAAGTTCATTGATTTATTCCTTTATTTCTTTAACTTAGGAATTTGTGAGCATGTTTAGCTCGTGCTTTTTTGTAAATACGGTTATGGCCGTTAGTTAAACATGGATTGTATAGAGATTAACAATATATTTATAAATATGTGATTTGTATGATTTTGGTGTTTCATTTGTGATTGTTCTTCGCTATTTTGATTGTGTTTATCATATTGTTATGTTTATTATGATTAGATAGATATATCGAGAATTTGGGGTTTAATACTCGGAAGAGGTAACCCCGGATTCGGACTAGGGTAAACATAACGCGACGATCCAATAACCACGGAAAGAGTTGGATTGTGGGCAATCGATGACGTTGGGGCAAGACTCACGTGACCTAGGGTCATTAAGACGTTGAGGGGGACTTCTTCATTGACATGAAGTCGTGTATTTTCTCGTCTTACACTCGGGAGAGGTGGCGGGGGAGTTTACGAACTAAGATTGTCAATAGGGTAAACTCAACGCGACGATCCAATAACTCGGAAGTAAGTTGGATTATGTGCAATCAATGACGTTGGGGTGAGACTCATGTGACCTAGGGTTATTAAGACATTGATGGGGACTTCTTCGTTGATACAAAGTCATGTATTCCCACGTCTTACACTCGGGAGAGGTGGCAGGGGAGTTTACGTACTAAGATTATCAAACAGGTTGAACACCGTAAACGTAAGTCAAACGAGATCGAACACGTATTTTTAAACCAAGTTAATCCCTAGATAATTCTTTCCCCTAAAATATCTAATTATATTAGTGTAGATAATTTAGTTAATTAGTTTAGTTTAATTAAAATTTATACATTCTTTTTTGCGTAGATAAAATTAGGTTATGATAATCGTAGTAATCAATAATAATCACAACCAATCCCTGTGGACACGATAACCTTGAATCTCCCGATCTATACTAAAATTTGACCCGTACGCTGGCGGTGAAAGTGACGATGCGTAATTGCGACCATCAGCAACCTATATGCGGGTTTGGTCACCCTCTTAAAAATACAAATCTTTCATCTAATCTTGAACTACGTGACAATTTGATTCTCGACACAGTCCGGGAAATGTAGGAAACCCTTGTGGGTTTGGTTGACAACCTAAAAATAGTGAAGTGCATTTCGACCTGATTTTTGGTGAATACCAAGATACGTAAGCAACCTACATATGGGTTTGATCCTCATTAAATAAATAAATAAGTCGTCCATCAATCGGGATTTAAACTAAGTCAACTTAAAATTAAAAAAAAAAAGAAAAAAGAATCCTCTGTCAATCAGGATTGAATCATGTCAACTTTAAAATCAATCCCCCAACTAAGGATAAACTAGGTGTCGACCTGAGTCCTGGTAAATACTAGGATGTATGAAACCTTTATAGGTTCGGTCGTCACATTAAATAAAATTTCTTTATCCCCAGTGGACTTTGCTTCAACTTGTCCTTAGTAGATCACCTAGGTACATAAGAAACCCAAGTAGGTCTGGTCGAAGTCAAAGAGGTGCCAGCTTTACAACATTCTATCAGTCTTGTCTCAGGGTTCATCTCCAAATGTCCCTAGACTTCCCTGAGAAGTCGTTGTCAATTCTCTTGTTAGGCAGAACTATAAAGAATGCATATGCACGAACTACGCTTCGACCTGATCCTTGATTACTTACCAAGGTACGTAGGAAACCTAGGTGGGTACGGTCAATAATATGAAAAATCAACACAGAGAGGGTCAAACTACATTTCCACTTGATTCTTGACCTAAGAAATTAATGTATGTAGATAACCCATGTGGATTTCATCCATTTGATTATCATTGTCTAAATAACTTATTAGAGGTGGGCAACCAATGTAGACTTTGTCTCATTCTCCGAACGATCAGGAAATACACCATCAGGAATAACGATAAGTTATCAGGAGGTGGAAATAACTTATTAGAGGTGGCAATAAGTCATTAAAACTACTGTGATCCTCTAGGATAGGTCATGTAGCCTCTTTTAGGATCCTCAAGGACAGTCATTCAATCGCATTTGAGAAAGTTTGTAATAATTATTAAGAATGGTTATTCAACCTCATTTGAGAATATCCCTAGCCGTTTAGGAAAGACTATTGTAATCTCCAAGGATGGTCATTGATAGGTGTAAATTACCTATATATTTCCAAATCGAAATTGTTAGTTTTCGAGTACGTTTAGTACCTTTTAGTATGTTTTAATACGTTTTTATTCTTTTTGTGTTAAAACAGGTATGTGGGCTGAAAAGGTAGGAAAACGGAGTGTAAACGATCAGATCGAACCAAGAATGGTCAAAGAACGGTGGAAAAACAAGCACGGAGGCAATAATCAGAACAGCAGCCTACCGCTGCGGTGTCCAGACCTTCGCCGTGGCGGTGAAAATGTAGAGAATAGACAAATCTTGCCGGACATCCACCGCCGCGATGATGAAATTGCAGGATGTTCCCCAATTCCACTGCTGTCTTCACCGCCTAGGCGATCACTAACCGACCTACTCACCGTCGCGACAGTCAGCTCTGCACTGTTTAGATATTTTATTAGATATTTTTCTCCCTATTTAAACCCTCCTCCTCTCTCCTCTCCAAAAACCTGGCCATAGGAGACTTATTAGGGTTCCTATGATTTTGATAGTGTTTCGGGGTGTGCTCAACCAATTCCGAAGGAGAAGAACACATTGCAATAAAGGAGAGGTGATCGTTGGATGGTTTTAGCGCCGAATCTTCGGACTACGACTAAGTTCTTCCATTTCTCTCTTTATTTTCTTAACTTTGGTAGATTATTGAGCATGTTTAGTCAGTTTTTAATGTATAACCAGTTATGATCATGAGTTAAACATGGATTGTAATAGGGATTAACATATTATTTATAAAAATATGATTTGGTTGAGTTTGTGTTTCGTTTATGGTTGTTCCTTATAATTTCGATTGTGTTGCCATATTTTCTATAATTATATGCTAGTTTAGATATATTGAAAATATTGGGTTTCACACTCGGGAGAGGTAACCCCGAATTCGGACTAGAATAAACACAACATGACGATCCAATAACCCGGGAGAGAGTTGGAGAGTGTGCAATCGATGACGTTGGGGTGAGACTCACGTGACCTAGAGTCATTAAGACGTTGAGAAGGACTTCTTCGTTGACATGAAGTCGCGTATTCCCTCATCTTACACTCGGGAGAGGTGGCGAGGGAGTTTACGAATCGAGATTGTCAGATACGCCGAACGTCGTTAGTGTTAACTAAAACGAAATCAAACACATTTAAGTAAATAAAGTTAATCCCTAGGAATTCGACTCCCCTAAACAATCTCAATATAGTATTTATAGTATAGTTAACTTAATTAGTATTTTAGTTTAGTAATAATTAATAATTAAATACATTTTTAGCGCCTAGATAAAGTTAGGTTATGACAATCGCGGTACTCGATAGTAATCTCAACCAATCCCAGTGGATACGATATCCGACCGAAAGGTCCCTATACTAAAACTTGACCCATACGCTTGTGGTGAAAGTGACGACGCGTAATTGCTACCACCAAGTTTTTGGCGCCGTTGCCGGGGATTAGTTGTTTGTCATATGTAGTTTTTGGCAATTTCCACCAAGTTTTTGGCTCCGTTGTCGGGGATTGTATTTTAGATTATTGTTAATATTGTGAGTAAATAACTTGATTTTAATTTAGGCATTTTTTTAGTGTTTATAATTTTTCTTTGTAGTTTTATTTTTGTATTTCTTATGCAGGGTACTTGGCGATGTTCGATCGACAGGTATTGATGCATCTCTTTCAACGGAATTCCGAATCATTTATAGTGCATGGCTATGCACATAAGCCGGTGAGGCGTGTTGTTGAAAGATCGAGTCAAACAAAGCAATATCCAGCCAAGCTTGAAGGCGTTCTAAATATGTCAAGTTGACGACTATAAACCAAGCGCTTCTTGGGAGATAACCCAAGGAAAAAAAATATCCATCTCCGTCGACTTGAGTCGGCGGAGAGATTCTCTCGCCTCCCAGGTACGTATTCTAAACTCCCATTTTCAATATTATGCTATATACTGTCATTGGAAGCGTTGATGGGTCGTTTTGGGCAATGCCTGTGTTAAGTTGGTGGTAATGTGTAGTATGCTTTTATTATGTGTTTATGTTATTAGTTAAGTTTCACTGTTTTTATCGTGTGCATGTTGGTTTAGGATTAGTTTGTTTAGTTTAGTTGTTGTTTTGTACTGAGTTTTAACGTCATCTAGGCCTTTACCCAATGATGAGTCTATCCCTTGATTGTTTATTGAGGTCGAGCGTAAAGCTCATTCATGTGTGTTCTGTGTGCTTGATGTATCGTCTTAGTAAAAGTTATTGTAGATCTTAAATACAAGAGCACGTAAACTCAATATAGCACTATCTAATTAAATTGAAAACGATTATCCTTCACTCAAATTCATGACAATAGGAATTCTAGAACTTGATTTGGGGGAAATTCGAGGCAAAGTCCTAGGCGAGGTTGTTCAGGAGATATGATTTAAGCATTCATTTGATCGCTTGAGCCTTTTGAAGCCTACCATGCAATATCATTATCCCTCGTTACCCTGTCGAAGCCTAAATGTCAATTCAATTCTGAACATATAAACAAATACCCTGGCCAATTGATTTTTTTCCAAACCTATATCGCTGAATTAAAGGCATATTTGAGTGAATCAAGTTAGCATTCACATATGCTACTTGATGTGAGCGGTTGGGTTTAGGGCGAACTTCGGATTGGTTCAGTATTAGTATATTCACTTGTCATTTCCTTAATCTTTTTTGCACACTCCTAAAATTGTAGAAATTCGAATAAGTTTGAGGGTGTGTTACTTAATCCTTTTTGCACACTCCTAAAATTGAAGAAATTAGAATAAGTTTGGGGGTGTGTTATTCGAAAAAAAAAAACACTATGTAAATATAGTTTTATTTTCGTTTCTTTTGACAAGTGAGTACATTGGTCTTAATTGTATTGTTCAGGGTTGTTAAATCTTATCTGTGGGGTTTCAAGTGTGAGAGTGCCAAGCATGTGCCTCGGGTATCGTCAAGTTAACGACGTTAACCTGTTTTCTATTTCCAATATACCCTTGGCCATTTTTTAAAAACCAAACCAAGCCCTAATGATCTTTTTGAACCTCCGAGCCTACATTAGTGGAGAATAGAACCCGGATCAGGCATATGGATTCCCTATACCTTAAAGGTTTTAGTCATAAACTATATTGAGGGATAATCCCATCAAATAAATGGATAGTTGTATATTTGAGTTTAATCTCACACACTTTAACAGGATCTCGAATGACACTTACTATTTTTGAACGTTGAAATTCTAGAACATCACATGGTGTGATTTATGCTTGAGCTTGATAGGATTGGGGGCCGATGAGGGAATATTTGTTTGGTCGGTAGATGATAATCAAAACTTACACATTATTGTTTTTAGTGTTTTTCGTTTTTAGTTTTTAATTTCGTAATTAGTTGTTTTATTTTCTCGTATTGTGTAGGTGTTTTGCTCGAGGACTAGCAAAATTCCAAGTTTGGGGGTATTTAACAGGTGTAAATTACCTACATATTTGCAAACTGAAATTGTTAGTTTTCGAGTACGTTTAGTACGTTTAGTATGTTTTAATATGTTTTTATTCTTTTCGTGTTAAAACAGGTGTGTGGGGTGAAAAGGTAGGAAACCGAAGTGTAAACGATCAGATTGAACCAAGCATGGTGGAAAAATAAGCACAGAGGCAATAATCAGAACAGCAACCCATCGCGGCGGAGTCCAGACCTCTGTCGTGGCAGTGAAAATACAGAGAAGGGACAAATCTTGCTGGAGATCCATCACCGCGGCGGTGAAACTACAGGATGTTCCCTGATTCCACCGCTGTCTTCACCGCCTAGGCGATCGGCGGTGAATCCCACCGCCGCAGCGGTCAGCTCTGCATAGTTTAGATATTTTATTAGATATTTTGATCCCTATTTAAACCCTCCTCCTCTCTCCTATCCAAAAACTCTGCCACAGAAGACCCCTTAGGGTTAATATGATTTTGAGAGTGTTTCGGGGTGTACTCAACCAATTTCGAAGGAGAAGAACGCGTTGCAATAAAGGAAAAGCGATCGTTGGACGGTTTTCGCGCCGAATCTTCGGACTACGGCTAAGTTCTTCCATTTCTCTCTTCATTTTCTTAACTTTGGTAGATTATTGCGCATGTTTAGCTCGATTGTTAATGTATAACCGATTATGACCATGAGTTAAACATGTATTGTAATAGGGATTAACATATTATTTATAAAAATGTGATTTGGTTGAGTTTGTGCTTTGTTTATGGTTGTTCCTTATAATTTCAATTGTATTGCCGTGTTTTCTATGATTATATGCTAGTTTAGATATATTGAAAATACGGGGTTTGACACTCGGGAGAGGTAACCCCGGATTCGGACTACGGTAAACACAACACGACGATCCAATAACCCAGGAGGGATTTGGATAGTGTGTAATCAATAACGTTGGGGAGAGACTCACATGACCTAGAGTCATTAAGACGTTGAGGGGGACGTCTTCATTGACACGAAGTCGCGTATTCCCCCGTCTTACACTTGGGAGAGGTGGTAAGGGAGTTTACGAACCGAGATTGTCGGATACGCCGAATGCCGTTAATGTTAACTAAAATGAAATCAAATGCATGGAAGTAAATAAAGTTAATCCCTATGAAATCTACTTCCCTAAACAATCTCAATATAGTATTTATAGTATAGTTAACTTAATTAGTATTTTAGTTTAGTATTAATTAATAATTAAATACATTTTTAGTGCCTAGATAAAGTTAGGTTATGATAATAGCGGTACACGATAGTAATCTCAACCAATCTCTACGGATACGATACCCGACCGAAAGGTCCATATACTAAAACTTGACCTATACTCTTGCACTGAAAGTGGCAACGCGTAATTGCGGCCACCAGTCGTTCAACCTCAGTTGAAGAGATCCCATAGATATTCAAAGATAGGTCATTTAACTTTCTTTGAGTTCCTCGAGGACCGGTCATTTAGCCTCCTTTGAGAAGATTCCTCACCCTTTGGTAGGGAGTGTGGTGTTCCCATGATAATACAATGGTGGCCAAGGAACCCATTCGTATGGTCCTAGAATTTTCTTTCCTAGGAAGCTATGGAGATGTTAATGTGTCGTCATTCTCTAAAGCTACGGTAGTTCTCAAGGATTCTTATTCAGTAACCTTAGAGATCTTCAAGGATAAGTCATTCGCCCCCTTTAGAATAAAACACCATAATGATCCTTAAGGAATAGTCATTTGGACCTCTTTTGAGAAGATTCCTTACCCATTAGGATTGAATGTAGTTTACCTAAAGGATAATGTAGCAGTGACTAAGGAACCTATTCGTATGTTCTTGGTGTTGGTTTTCCCAAGAAAGTACAGAGATGATGATGAGTCATCATTCTCTTAATACTATGGAATAGATCCTCAAAGATAGGTTATTCAAACATCTTTGAGATTCTTCAAAGACTATTCATTTAGCCTCATTTGAAGAAATTATATTAGTATACTCAAGGATAGTCATTCGGCGTCCTGTGAGATTCTTCAAGGATAGGTCATTCAGCCTCTTTGAAGAAACATACGGGGTAGATCTTTAAAGAAAGGTCATTCCGCCTACCTTGAAGAGCTTCAAGGACTGGTCATTCAGTCTCCTTTGAAGAAGGTTAGTAACATCCCTCAAAGATAGGTCATTCAGCCTCTTTTGAGAGGACTCTATAATCCTTGAGAGGTTATTCACCCTTCTTTGATATGATCCAGTGGTAAAGCCTCAAGGATAGGTCATTCAGCCTGTGCTGAGAAGATTCAGTGGTAAAGCCTCAAAGACAAGTCTTTCAACCTGCATTGAGAAGATTCAGTAAAAGCCTCAAGGACCAGTCATTCAGCCTCCATTGAGAAGATCCCATCATAAAGCCTCAGGGACAAGTCATTCAGTATGCTCTAAGATCATCAAGGACCGGTCATTCAGCCTCCTCGAAGAAAATCCTTTACCGCTTCCAAAAGGTAGATGCAACAAGGTTCTGGTATACTCCTAAACTTTGCTTCAAGTAAATTTAACTTTTTGTCTTTTAAATATCATGTCTAGTAGAACAAAATATATGTCTCCTTCTTTATCATTACGAGTAAACTCGCATGACAAAAAGGGGGGAAGCTGTAAACATCTCATTTTGTCCGTCCCAATAAGTGTCAAATCGCAAGTACAAGTTCCGATAAACTTTATAATTAGGTTTAAAGGGGGATGATTTTATACTTTGGATCATAATTTATAACACATATAAACCACAAAAAAGCATAAGAAAACGTAAAAATGTTGAGTTTAACTAAATTTTGTAAAGTAAAAGTTTCGGGTTAACCTGGAAATTCATAACTTAAAGGGGGCCTAAAATGAAATTATTAAAGGTTGATTTTCATTAAATCACCTCTAATATGAGTAAAATTAGTTACTACCCTTTAATTATAGGAAATTTCACCAAATTATCTTGGTTCTACTTTAACCCCTTAAACATTTACTATCACCGATTTTGTCTATTCGACACCAAAAATATTTATTTAAATGTTTAAATTAATAATATCCCTTAAATAAATACAAAAAACCAAAATCAAGGCATGGAAATATCATGACAAGTCCAAGTTACACTATGTAACTAAGGATTGAGACTCGGTTCGAAATCAACCAAACCGAACTCATCTTGACTAACCATCAAAGACCATTGAATCAAGGGCCCAACCAACCATGTAATTAATCATAAAATATAATTAAAATGACTAATATTCCCCTAGGATATTCTCTACAAAATATCTAGGAAAGGAACTAAGTCACTTAGAAAGTGACTAACCATATCGAAACTAAACTGATCTGGTTTTCCACCTTGCATACACTTAATGTAGACATTAAGTGTCCATACCATAAATAATTTATTTTTTGGGATTACATGGATTGGTTATATTCAAATAATGAAGATATTTTGTTCAAAATATCTTAGGGTTAACCAAAACCCATGAAATATAGCTATTGGTTATAAGGCAAACTGAGCCGATTCGATTCAAATCCAACTGAATCCAAGCCCATAAGATCAAGGGTCACTATCAAGAATTAAATTCAAAAGGACACCACAAGACCAAATACAATGAACCTTGGAAGCATTAATGGCAACCAAGCAAAAATAGTGAAACTAACCGATACTTAGCCCCTAAACCGAACCGCAAGTGTCACTTCATGCCATAGATGCACCCATGTGAAACCAATCATATCAAATATTGGGTAATAATTACTAATGATTGGCATGATTTCTTTTATATATTTAAAGAATTGGTAATCAATACCAAATCTTTGAAAATCCAACACAATCTTCAAAATTCGTTCAAAACTATTCAAGATCAAGACAAGAGGACATGACCCATAAGACAAATAGACCCTAATAAGGAGTCTGGTAAGGCCTGCATATGTCCCAATGTGTAGGCCCTTTGGCCTATTCATGTAGGGGCTGGTTTCTCATTTTTTAAGAGTTAGAACCTAAACTTTCTCTATCTAAACCAGGGCAGTGCTCTCGGGACCTAGAGTTTCCAACTATTTTATTCACTAAACACCTTGATATTCTACTAAAATTTGGTCCCAAAGGGAGTTCTTGAGGTTCTTGTAGCAAGAACTCAGGTAACGGCAACCGATTGAGTACAAACCTAGAAGATCAAAAAAAAGAAGAAAGTATTTGTTTACGGAAAGACCACTTCCCTAAACTAGGTATGTTTCTTGATATTCCTTTTATATTGTCTTAAATTCATATATATTGCTTCTACATAGTATAATCATGTAGTTGTCAAGCTTAAATTTCATGTATATAACCTAGTAACCCATAATTAAGTAAAAAACCTTTAAATTTATGTCATGTTAATCAAACCACGTTAAAATTGTCTAAGATCATGTCAAGAACATCAAGAAAACATCCAAGAACATGTTAATAATATGTGGGGACCCATATCATCAGAGAACGTGTTAAGAACTTGTGAGGATTTAAACGATACATCTATCACACCACGAGTTGTGCATAATCTCTATGATTCTTTCATGAATGCTTCAAACCGAACTCTTACTAACTGTTAATCCAACCATGTAACTTTTAATAATTGATTTATTTTATGCTAAACATCAAGATCACAGTCTGGTAATAATCTTTTAGGCTAGTGGACTGGCACCTTATATATATGGTATTTTCTTTTCTTTTTTAACTAAACAAACACTAACTTGCCTAAACAAATGAGTTCGTTGGAGGTGTTCTTGACTAAATCAAAGAGAATTTTTTTTACATATCATATTGTGATTCATGTATTGTTTAATAATAAAATCAACTAGAAGTAGTTATAACCTTAAATAAATGAAGTATGTTCTAACTTGATCTTTGGTTATTCTCCAAAGTACGTAGGCAACCTAATAAGGGTTCGGTAACCTTTAATAAATAAAAACATATCATTGTAACCTTAAATAAATTAACTATGTGCTGACCTGATCTTTGATTATTCAGTAATGTATGTATGAACCTAACAAGGGTTCAGTCACATGTCTAAATACCTTAGTCGTAGTTTGTATGTTCGAACTATATGTCGACCTGATTTCCTGTGAAAATAATGTACAAAGACTTTATAAGGTTCGATCATTTAAAAATACAAAAAACATTTCATTTCATATAGGTTGCATGTTGGAACTACATCTCGACCTAATTCCCTGTGAAAATAGGGATATGTAGGAAGCCTTTATAAGGTTCGATCATTTATATTTTTGTATCTAATAAACTGTTATTAGGTTGTCTGCGCCTAGATTAGTGTAGTTTACTTCTTTCATTACATCAAAAATACAAAAATAGTTTCATTTTTATTTGTAGTTACATGATAGATAGTTAAATCTTTACTGCTTTCATCACATAAAATGCATAAAAAAGGAAAAACTTTAAAAAATGGAATTGCTTTTGTTAAGTAAATCAAAGAAAATTACTTGAGTATTGTTTAAAAGTTAATATTTATTTAGACCAAGGTACCGTTTACTGGCGGGTGTCTTGGGGTGCGTAAAACCTTCCCCGTGCATAATAGACCCCCGAAATAAATAAATAAAATATCTGGTACAAAACCTTTAAGAGTTAAAAGATAGGTTATTTCCAAAATAAAAATGAATTCTAAAATCCTAGTGACCTAGCACATCATTTAACCCCATGCTAGGTAGTAACTCCTTTTTAAACATACAATCTTGGCCTAAGAAGTTTTTCGAAACTGACGCCTAGAAAAACCTTTGAAAAACCATTTCAAAATGAACAAATTTGGAGAACTTAGAAAGAAAGGAATGGAAACTTGTTTTCATCTTTTTCCCAATCTCTACTTTTAGCGGTATCAAAATCCGTGGTGTGTCATAATTTTTCAAAGATATGTCATAAAATGACACTCCAAGACCCCATATCTTATAACCTTTCATTTTAGGTATATTCCTCTTAAAAATACCTTTCAAATCTCTCATTTAAGTCCATAAAACTATTCTTAATTTAAAACTATATAAATATGAAGTATTAAATCAATTAAATTAATAGAATTTCAAAATATATGGACCATATCAATAGAGATTACTAAAAAGGTTGTTCAAACTAGAAATACATTCAAATCCCCCAAAATCATCTCTTGGAATCATAAAAAATCGTATAGTTTTTTACTAGGAGACTAAATCAGCTGAATTTGTAGCTAAAGCAGTCGGTTGACCAACACTGCCAAGTTAGTTGACTAATTGGATCAGTGGGTTTCTAATTTCCATCATTTCATTTACTGACTCAAACGGTTGACGGACCATCTTTATCCGTTTGACTAATTGGATCAGTGTACTCACTTTCCTTAACCATTTTAGCTATTGTTTCAAATGGTTAACCGAATATTTTTCTCAGTCGACCGACTGGATCAGTAGAACTTTGTTTTAACTCTAGTACTCACTATCTTATTCAGTTAACCGATTACTTTTTTCTGTTGACGGAAGCGACCCGAAAACACAACTTTTTATACTTTAAAACACATTTTTTTAATTAGGTCAATTATCAACATTATTTCACACAAGAAACACATACAATATCTCGTTTTAGGATATTAAACTTACCACTTCTTATCATGATACACATAGAATTAGCTCATTTTAAGTGTCGTGTGTGATCCAAAATCGGGTTGCATTAAAAGTATATAAGTAAAGAGTTGATTTTACCTATGTTTCTTCAATATCTTCAAAACTCTTCATAACTTTGTCATGTCCATCTTGCATCCTTTACGTTTTCTTCATCAAATATTTTTCTTAATCAAATGCATGGAACTCTAAATTTGAAATAGTGGATACAACCATTAATTCTACTAAAAACATCAATTTATCAAAACCTTGGGTTCAACAGTTGTTATAGATTGCAAATAGCTGTCTATTACACCACATCATATGAAAAATCTGCGTGATTAATGGAAATGAACCAAGATTCATGGGAGACTTTGCAAATAAGTCTTATGTCCCCTATAAATACAATATAAAATCTCTAGGTATGCACATTCTTACTAGTTAATACTCTGCCTAATTCTCATAAGAATAACTCTGCTAATTCTCACACCGTAGGTGCAATGCTAACAGGGCAAGGCACAATGTATTATTTTGCGGGAACAAAAACTTGTAGAATTATCCATTTTAAATCTCAAAGGATCATTCTTGACGAACCAGGTTTTAATTTCATCAGTCACAAATAACTAAAATACTAAAAAAGTACTTATAAATTCAATCTAAAAATTCTAAAAAAAAAAAAAAAAAAGACATTCGAATTAATTTAGGAGCTCTTATCATTTAGTTCTAAAAAGAAATAACTTTTTTACTCCTATGACTTTTTAACTTCATAGTCTTCCTAAAGAGACTTCAACTTTAAAATTTTGCCTTTTTTTCGAAAGAAAAGAAGAATTTTATAAACAACACAAAGAGGAATTAAAAATGTCCAGGATTACAAGTTTTAAGATTTCTAATGTTATCCAAACCAAAACTATCTAATTTCAAACATCCTCTAATGAGATGAGGATGTTCACCAAAAATAGAAGTCTTAATCTACTTCCCTACACTGGCAATCTTTGACATAGCATCAGCTGATGAATTAGCTTCTATAAACATGATAGATTGGGAATCCCCTTTACGTCTGAAAAGTTTGATCTCAATAATAAAAGGAAATACCTTCCAAGGAATAGAGTCTTTATTCAAAACCAAATCCGCAAGAATTTAACTATCCACTTCCAAGATATTTTTAAGCTTCTGGTTGTCAATATAGATTTTTAGACCATACCATAGCCCGATGACTTCAACAAAAAGATTAGTTTGAATTCCAACAGGAATAGCATAAGTAAAGCAAAGTTTCCCTGTATGATCTCTAATTACCCCCCCCTGCACTAGAAAACCTAGATTTCCAAGAGGTCTCCCATCAAAATTTAACTTGAAATAGCCATAAGTAGGCTTGATCCATTTAATCAAAACCAATTTAAAAGAATGAACTTTCTCAGCAGGTTTAGCTAGAATAATGACATTTTAGTCTTCTAATCACAGAAGACAAATAAAGGAGGATGTTGTCAAACATCTTCTAACATGAGCCTTGAAAGATGATTAGCTACCACATTTTCACTCCCCTTCTTGTCTCGAATCTCGACATCAAATTCTTTAAGCAAGAGAATCCACCGGATTAGACGAGGCTTTGCGTCTTTCATTGCAAATAAGTATCGGATGGTGGCATGGTCCATATAAATGATCACCCTAGACCCAATAATGTATGATCGGAATTTATCACAAGCAAAGACCATCACCAACATCTCCTTTTTTGGTGGTGGTGTAATTCTCCTGTGCATTATTGAGGGTTTTTCTCGCATAGTATATTAACCAAAAAACAATCTCCTTGCGTTGGCCAAAAATAGCTCCCAACGCATAATCTCTCCCGTTACACATAATCTCAAACGGCTCATTCCAATCCAGTACGAGTATAGTCGGAGCCGAGATCAATTTATCCTTCATTGCATTAAATGCTCCCACACAAGAATCATTAAAAACAAATGGGAAGTCTTTTTCAAGCAAATGGCACAACGACTTTACCGTTTTCGAAAAGTCTTTGATGAATCTCTGGTGGATTCCGGCATGGCCTAAGAAACTCCTTACTCCCTTTACATTAATCGATGGGGGAAGTTTCTCAATTATCTCAATCTTCACTCGATCCACCTCAAGTCCCTTGGAAGAGACCTGATGGCCTAAAACAATGCCCTCCTTGACCATGAAATAACACTTCTCCCAATTGAGAACTAGATTTTTCCCTTCACATCTCTTGAGAACAAGTGATAGATTATAGAGGCAATGGTCAAAGGATGAACCAAAGACTGAGAAATCATCCATAAACACTTCCATTATATATTCCACCATATCTGAAAAAATCGTCGTCATATACCGTTGAAAAGTTGCCAGAGCATTGCATAGACCAAACAACATACGACGGTATACAAAAGTGTCCTACTGGAAAATGAACATCATCTTTTATTGATCTTTTAGTGAAATGGATATTTGATTATAGCCTGAATATCCATCAAGAAAGTAGTAGTAGTCATAACTGGAGAGACGATACAACATTTGGTCGATGAACGGGAGATAAAAGTGATCTTTCCTTGTGGCCTTGTTCAACTTCCGATAGTCAATGCACACTCTCCATCCCGTGATAGTTTGTGTGAGAATTAGATAATTCCTCTAGTTTTTCACCACAGTTATGCCACTTTCCTTTGGAACCACTTGCACCGGGCTTACCCACTCACTGTTCGATATCGCATAAATGATTCTGGTATTTAACAACTTTAGCACTTCAGCATGGACCACCTCCTTCATAGCTGGGTTTAGCCTTCATTGATGCTCAATTGAGGGCTTGAATGAGTCCTCCATCAAAATTTTGTGCATGGAAATGGTCGGGCTTATTTCCTTGATGTTGGAAATAGACCAAGTGAAAGTGGACTTGTGCCTGTTTAGCATAATGAGTAGTTTTGCTTCTTCTTCTTGAGTTAAACATGATGAAATAATGACCGGCTTGATAGAATTCTCTCCCAAGAATGTATACCAAAGATGATATGATAATTACTTTAGAACCAACCCACCATGAGATGGATTTGAGAGATTTGGCGAACTATCTTCTTTATCAAGGGTCTTCATTTAAATCGAATTTACTACATCTTTAGGTACATCTTCGAGAGATATTATGTAGTCCACAACACTTTCAGTTGTGGTTGATCCTTTCTCACCAAAATCCTCCATAGATAGGGAATTTGTGAGAGTGTCCTTCAAAGGATCCTGATGCAAGATTTCATGAAAGAACTCTTTAACGCATGAGTCCACCACTTCCACTCGATTTCAAGTTGGACACTTTTCCAGAAACCTTATTGTATTGAAAATGTTGAAATTCACTTCCTTTTCCTTGACCCTTAAAGTCAAGTTCCCATTGTGCACATCAATCAACGCCTTCCTGGTTACGAGAAAAGGCCTCCCAAGTATAATGGGAATCTCCTGGTCTTTCTCCATCTCTAATACGACAAAACCATCAGAAAGATGAATTTGGAAACCTTTACCAGCACGTCTTCAATGATTCCTTTCGGATAGGTTAATGAACGGTCCTCCATTTGCAGAGAAATAATAGTGGGCTCTGTATCTCCAAGCCTTTTCCGATAAACGAATGATGGCATAAGATTGATACAAGCTCCAAGATCGCAAAATGTCTTCTCAAAATAAGATTTCCCTATCGTGCATGGAATAGTGAAACTTTCGGGATCTTTCAACTTTTGGGGTAACTTCTGTTGAAGGATTGTACTACATTCCTCCGTGAGATTGACGGTCTCGTATTCTTCCAATTTCTTCTTCTTAGTCATTATGTCTTTCAAGAATTTCCCATAATTGGGCATTTGCTCCAATGCATTGGCAAACGGGATATTGATATGGATTTTCTTGAAAATTTCAAGAAACTTTGCAAATTGGCTATCCAATTTCTTATTTTGAAACCATTCCGGAGTGATTAATTGTGGATTGTCCAGAAAATATATGTAACTCGAATTTTTCTTTGGAGCTTCCTTATTTTCCTCATCCGGAATGGGTTCTTTTTCAACATCAATTTTCTCATTGATCTCGTCATCCTTTGGCTTTGTTGCTTTAATTTCCTTTCCATTCCTCAAAGTGATGGCTTTACAATCCCTTGGGTTAGTTTCTGTATCACTTGGAAACTTCCTCGAGGTTTGCCTCTTTATGGCACAAGCGAGCTGACCAATTTGAGTTTCCAGAGACTTTATGGTCGAATTGCTATTGGTTCACGTCATCATAATGTTGTTAAGATGTGTCTCATGCTTGCTGAGACGATTATGCATTTCTCGCATAATATTTTGCGTCTTCTTCATTAACGAGCCAAACAAATCTTCCAACGGTAGCTTATTTCTCTCTACCAGTTGTTGTTGCAAAGTACAACTTGGTTGCTACGGTTGGTATCCTTGTGATTGCGAAGAGTATCCGAGAGGAGGTCGAAGAGTATTCGGGTTGTTCGCATAAGAAAAAATTTCATGATTTCAAATCCTGGGGTAGTAGTGAGTTAGGATATTGTTGGTGGGCCTGCAGGTATAGGCTCAATTGTTGATGAAGTGGTATTCCTCAAATTCACTATCAACCCCCAGTTGAGTAGTACTTTCCATATTTTTTGTTTCTTGACTTGCAGATGCATCTCTGGTGGAGAAAGCAATGTCCTGCTCTGTGAGTTTCGACACTTGGGCCGACAAAGTAGCTAAAGGATCAGCCTCATGAATAGCATCTACCTTTCATCCCATATTTCGCTCATTGGGCCATTGATAGTTATTGGCCGCCATCTCCTCCAAAAGTGCTTGAGTCTCGTCCAGAGTTTTGGATAACAGAAAACTTCTAGATGCGGCATCCACGATCATTCTTGTCTATCCATGAAACCCATTATACAAGAGTTGGGTTTGAAACTAATCTTGATACCCGTGTTGGGGGCATTTTCTCAACAAATCCTTGAACCATTCTCGTGCGTTGAAGAGTAGACTCATAATCTCTTTGGCAAAATTGAACAATCTCACCTTTCAATTGTGACATATTCAATGGGGGAAAGAACTTAGTAAATAACCGTTGAGCTAGTTCCTCCCAAGTTGAGATACACCCCAGTTAGACAGATTGAAACCAACCTTTGGCCCTGTCTCGAAAAGAGAATGGGGATAGCCTTAGCTGAATGACATCCTCCTCGACTTTATTGATCTTCACTGTGTTATATATCTCATTTTAAGTGTCGTGTGTGATCCTAATTTGGGTTGCATTAAAAATATATAAGTAAAGAGTTGATTTTGCCTATTTTTCATCAACGTCTTCAAAACTCTTCATAACTTCGTCATGTCCATCTTGCATCCTTTATGTTTTCTTCATCAAATCTTCTTCTTAGTCAAGTGCATGGAACTCTAAATCTGAAACACTCGATACAACCATTAATCTATCAAAAATATCAATACTTAATTGTTTATCAAAACCTTGGGTTCAACAACTGTTATAGATTGCGAATGACTGTCCATTACTCCACATCATATAAAAAATCTACGTGATTAATGGAAATAAATCGAGATTCAAGGGAGACTTTTCCAAAATAAGTCTGTTGTCCCCTATAAATATTATATAAAAGCTCCAGGTATGCACATTCTTACTAGTCAATACTCTGCCAAATTCTCATAAGAATAACTCTACTAATTTGCACACCATAGGTGCAATGCTGGCAGGGCAACGCATAGTGTATTATTTTGCAAGAACCAAAGCTTGTAGAATTATCCATTTCAAATATCAAAGGATCATTCTTGACGAACCAAATTTTAATTTCATTAGTCACAAATAACTAAAATACTAAAAAAGTACTTATAAATTAAATCCAAAAAATTCTAAAGAAAAAAAAAAAAAAAGACATTGGAATTAATTTAGGAGCTCTTATCCTTTAGTTCTCAAAAGAAATAACTTTTTTAGTCCTATGACTTTTTAACTTCGTAGTCTTCCTAAAGATACTTTAACTTCTTTTTTTTTTTTTTAAAGAAAAGAAGAATTTTATAAACAACACAAAGAGAAATTAAAAATGTCTTGAATTACAAGTTTTAATATATCTAAGGCTATCCAAACCAAAACTATCTAATTTCAAACATCCTCTAACGAGATTAGGAAGTTCAGCAAAAATAGAAGTCTCAATCTACTTCCCTACACTAGCAATCTTGGACATAGCACCAGCTGATGAATTAGCTTCTAAAAACATGATAGATTGGGAAATCCCCTTTACTACTAAAAAGTTTGATCTCAATAATGAGAGGAGATACCTTCCAAAGAATAGAGGTTTTATTCAAAACCAATTCCACAAGAATTTGACTATCCACTTCCAAAACATTTTTAAGCTTCTAGTTGTTAATATAGATTTTTAGGCCTTACCATAGCCCCATGACTTTAGCAAACAGATTAGTTTGAATTCCAACAGCAATAGCACAAGTAAAGCAAAGTTTCCCTGTATGATCTCTAATTACCCCCCTGTACTAGAAAAAAACTGGATTTCCAAGAGGTCTCCCATCAAAATTTAACTTCAAATAGCCATAAGCAGGCTTGATCCCTTTAATCAAAACCAACTTAAAGAATGAACTTTCTTAGCAAGTTTGGCTAGAATAATGGCATTCAGTCTTCTAATCACAGAAGACAAATAGGGGAAGATGCTGTCAAATTTGGCTTGACACTTAGTTCTCCACAATTCCCAACATATTAAAACTAGAAGGCCACCATTTGAGCAACCTTGAGATCAAATTACTTTGATGAAATACCCCTCCATAATGAGCCCAAACTTACAGAGCAAATTCACAAGAAGAAAACACATGGTCTCTAGTTTCAGTATTTTTACCACATCAGTCACATTTAGAAGGTAGATTGAAACCAAGGGATTGGATTTTATAATTCAAAGGAGCCAAGTTCTTTAAAACCTTCCACATGAATATGGAAGCTTTAAGAGGAATCGAGGAATGCCAAATCAATTTGTAATAAGAGGGAGCTTCTTAACACTACCTCAGAATCTGCCAGGCAAATAAAACTGATAAAAATTTAGCAGGGATGGTCAACCAAATCATCTTATCCTGAACATCTATGGGAAGCTTTTGAATTTGCATAATTTGGGATTTGAAAGTTGAGAGAACTTGGTCAATTTTATTCCACCTCCAAGAACCATCCTCACACATAAGGTCTTTTACCTACAATTGTGAAACATGATATTGCACCATAATGATCTCACCAAGAGGAAAATCTGTTAGCCATTAATCCTACCAAAGGGAAACATTTCCTTTTTCAATTTGAAATTGGATGTATTCTTCAGCTAAGTTCTTCCCAACCACAACATTCTTCCTCCCCCATGCTCTAATGAGAACTAATCCTACTGAAATAGGCCTATTTGTTTGTAGTTATATTTCCATTTCATGAATTGAGCCCAAAGAGACTCACCAACTCTATAGTTCCACCACATTTTAGCTTTGAAAGCTTTGATAATGCCAATGAGTTGCCTAAATCCCGAACCACACTTTGAAGTGGGAATACACATGGCATGCCAAGATTTCCAGTAATGCTTCCCATTCCAAAAGAAATTAGCAAACAAGCTCTCCAAAGTTTTTATCAATTTAATAGGAGGAAATATGGTCATAAACATGAAAAGAGTCTGTGAAATTAGAACATGCTTAATAAGCACCATCCTACCCCTACTGGATAACAACTTGGTCTACCATCCTTAAAGCAGAGTCAAAACAATGCTGATTTTTTTTACCTGCAAAAAGAGAACAACCCAAATATTTCATGGGAAGAGAGCGCTTGAGAAAGCCCGATTTAAAGGCTAACCAAGCAATCTTGTTACCAGGGATGTAATGAGAAGGTATAAAATAGCTTTAGAAATAATTGATGAGTTGACTAGAATTCTCTTGATAGGATTTAAGAAAAGGAAGAAGTTTGGAGAAGGATGCCCTAGAACCATTGAGGAAAATGATCATATTATCTGCAAAGGTTAGATGAGAAATTAAAGTTGAGGATTTCAGCTGGGAAAATAGAAGGATATCTTTGTTTCGCACCAAAGTTTTAAAGCCTGTAGAGAAAGATTCTACTATAAGGATGAAAATAAGAGGGAAAATGGGATCTCATTGACTTAAGTCTCTTTAAGAATGAAAGAAACCGCATGCATTCTCATTGATGATCAAAGAAAAGTAACAATTTGTAATAAGCCTCCAAACCATGTCAATAATCCTTTCATAAAAACCAAATTTTCTCATGATGGCAATAAGGAAAAACCAAGAAACTCTATCAAAGGCTTTAGCTATATACAACTTGATGATGAGATTACCTCCAATCACTTTTTTTTTTTGTAATTGATACACCATCTCCTTAGCCAACAAGATATTATCAAATTTATTCCTCTCATCCACCATAATACTTTGTTTAAGAGAAATCAATTTTAGAAGTATTGATTTGAGCCAATTAGCCAAAAATTTGGAGAAAATCTTGTTAAAGAAATTGCATAAGGTAATAAGCCTAATATCAGAAGGAGAAGCAAGATCTTCAATTTTGGGAATTAAGGCCAGTAGGGTAATAGTACAAGCTTTGTTAAGTTTAGCTCCACAAAAGAATTCCATAATTGCCTTGAAAATGTTGACCTTGACAATATCCCAATAATGAGTGAAAAACATGCCTGTAAAACCATCAGGGCCAACTACACTATCCACTTTAAGACTAAAAACAACAACTTTGATTTCTTCTATGGTTGGAGTAGTTAAAAGATAATCGCTATCCAATTTAGTGACCAAAGGAGGAATCATGGAAAGAAAATCCAAATTTAGCTAGGCTAAATGAGAACATAAGGCTTCCTAAAAATGCTGGATAAAACAGCTTTGAATGGCTTGAGGATCAATAATATTGCATCCTTAGTTATATTTCAAAGATTTAACAATCCTTTTGATTCTCTGATCTTTAACAGTTGCATGAAATAGTTTGGAATTAGCATCTCCATCCTTAAGCCATTTGTAAACAGACTTCTGTTTCTAAAAAGGCTCATCCACCAAAATGGCTCATTTATGCTTTAGCCAAGGCCTTATAATAATTAGACCAATTCACTACATTATCATTCTGGAAAATGTTTTCAAGCCTAGAGACTTCTAATTCAGCTTTGTGCTCAACATTCATGATGTTTCCATAAAAAAATGTACTCTACTGTTTTAACACAGGTTTAAGAGTTTTCAGCTTATAAGCCACAACTAAAATTGCAGAACCAGCATATGGTTTGTTCCAATGGGCTACAACAATGGAGGAAAAAGTAGGGTTTTTACACCAAAAGTGTTAAAATTTGAAAGGGTTAGGGCCATTAGAAAGGTTAGAAAAAATGGATAGAAGTTGAGGAAAATGATCAAAACCTATTTGAGCGAGGTGTGAAACAATGGTATTAGGAAATTTGATAGCCAAGCAGAATTGATGAAACACCAATCAAGTCTACTTCGTTTACTAGAGTTATCTTTGTTGAGATTACACCAAGTATACTTAGAGCCTGAAAATGGAACATTAATTAGGCCACAAATTTGAATGCAAGAGTTGAATTTTAGGTTGTGAATCTGAGAATGAGAAGTATAACCTTTTCTATCCTTAGCATTAGAGAAACAATTGAAACAACCTAAAATAATACTAGGATGATGAAAGGTTGGAATATAGGATTTAATATCATACAATAAAGGTCTTTTCTCAGGATGACTGTATTTGGCATAAACAGCAGCTAAAGACAGTTCTTAATCAAATGAATGATGGGTGTATTCAGCTTTCATAAGTTGAGTAGAAGAAAAAAAAAATGGTACAAGCTAAAGGATTCTTGCAAAACAACTAATTTTTTCTAGTAGAGTTGGAATAAGAGCTATCAAACCTCAAGAATTTGGCTAAGGAGAGGATGACATCCATAGATTGCATAGTCTCAAGGATGATCAGAAATTGTAGTTTGTGATCCTTGACCAACTCTTTGAGTCTGATCCTAGCAGCCCCTTTAGAGGTACTTATGATGTTCCAAATAAGGTCTTTAATCATGGGAAACTGAGGAAGAATGAGCTTTACTTCTCAATCCAGATCTGGTAACCGCATTGGAATGATAATTGTTTTTGGCCTAATTTCTCTTTTTTGGGATGATCTATTCAATATCCTCAGCTTCAGGAAAGACAGCATCATTATCAACTTTTCTAGGTAAAAGAGTAAACTTTTGGAATCACATCTTATTTATTGGAATAAGGGTTTCCTTAGGAAGAAGGAGAGTCTTGTTGTCTGACAGGTTTAACTGCTATAACTGCCAATTGATCAGATCGACCTGAATTCTGAATTGGCTTCAAAACAATGGGGTAATCAAAATTAGAATAACCATTATAATGATCAGGTGGATTAGGTTGAGAGAGAGTGTGAGTTAAAAGAAACTTGCATGAAGGGTTTTGAGCTTTCAATGATGAGTTATTAGTGAAATAGGCCTTAATCTTGGAATTAGTTTGTTTGCCAAGATGTGAAGCAGAAAGGGGTTCAGAATATGCCAAACCTTCAGGATGAATAATTGACTTATTTAGGGAAGTTGTATAGGATGAATCAAGGTTTCTATGAGGATTGGTAGTTGTCAAATAGGGATTATTATCAAAAGAGATTTTGGCATGGTGTTTGATAGGCTGGAATCAGTAGGTTGGCCAAAATCTAGGGTAGAAGGAATATGATCAATTGAATCGTTTGGAGTGGAGGTATTAGCTAAATCAAACATGCTGGAATGATTTGTACTTGTCAAAAAATTAGTTTTATCAAGAGTTACCTGAGCATAGGGTTTGATAGTCTGTGAACTAGTAGGATGGTCAAAGTCTGAGATAGCAGTGTAATGATCAATTGAATCATTGTAGGAGGAGGAATTAGCTGAAACAAACTTGATAGAATGGTTTGGAGCTGTCAAAGAATAATTTTTAGGATTGGATGGCTTGGGCTTGGACTGTGTAGAAGGCTTTTTAGTTGGCCTAGGAGCAATGAGATGGCCAGAATTGGAAGCATCAATGGAATTGGAAATTAAATTATTCTAGGATGAAGATTTAGCTATAACAACTTTGGAAGAAGGGAAGAGCCTTTCAAAACATGATATTTGGAAGATGAAGTCTTGGATTGGGAAATTGGCTTTTTGGTAGGATTTTGAGTAGGAACTAAAAAACTGGATCACCCTTATCAGATTCATCATCATAATTTTCAAGAAACCATTTTTGAAACATCTTAGAATTATCTGATGCCATAATAATTACCCAAGATGAGGGGTGAATTGGGTTTTGCGAATTTTCCTTAATCGTTTCTACTCAATTTTAACTAAAGTGTTTATGTGATAGTGTTAAGTGCACAACGGATATTCAATCAAACAAATAATCACTAACACAAATATAAACTGAAAAGTAAAAGGTAGAGTTAGATAGATTGACACCAGTATTTATAGTCGTTTAACAAAAACTCTTTACCTAGTCTACTCCCCCAAGCTCCTTCGGAGATTTCACTATCTTTAATCTTCTTTCGGGTGAAGATCAAACCTTCTAAAGTCACCGCTTGAAAATTTTGTATCTCAAGACTTTACAATCTAGAGTGAATATATTTTACTCACAAATTTCTCATCTTGAACAAAACCCTTACTCAAGATTTACAATCAAATTCTCACCGTCTTACAAAATGGAACTTCAATACTCACAAGATAAAGAACTCAAGAATCTGTGTGTGTGAAGTTATAATACAACCATTACTCAAGAATATGAATCAAGAAAGTATGAAGGTGATGTTGCATAGACTTGGAAGCTTTTATAGTATATATCTTTGAAGCTATTTGGTGTGATTGATCTTTGTAACTCAATTGGTTAGTTGATACTTGGTTCACACGTTGTTGATTCTTCTAGAAATATTTACTCCTTTTATATATGTAGAGAAGTGTTGGGAGAATATCATAATTAAAGTGTTGAGAGCATATGATCGTTGGATGTGATCTCTTCAAATGTCAAGACATAGGCTCCTCTCCATTTCCAAATTTTTGCAAATTTGTCAAATGGCCAATAACCTTTTCCAACTCCATAAATGCTAGATATAACGTATTAATTATGTAGGAACCATTGTCCATTTTTTCATTATGGTAGTGAAAAAAATACAGCAAGATATTCAAAGTAGATATAATGGAGTATGGTTGATCATTATTACATCCAGACAAATATTGGTGGAGTTCTTCAAATTTGGTTGATGATAATTTAAAGCATGGATCCTCCAATTTGAAAATTGATCAAGATATTAAAGAGTGTGATTGGCATGGGATAAGATAATATAGGCCAATTTTCGGTTCAAGACAAAAAGTTACAAAATAAGTTCTTAAGAGTTTTAAAATATTTTGATGAATTCTCTTTAATTCAGTATTGTTTTGATCAAATTGAATGATGATTGATATTTTAAACATTCAATATAATGTTTAGGAACCATCATAAAGCACTTAGAACAAGCAAAGATCGCCAAAACATCAATCCGAGAATAGAGCAAAAACAGAGTAGGAGAGAGAAAGGCTACTGACTTTTAAATTCAAAGCTACAGTTTGATAGGAAAAACATACCCAAATTATGCCTATTATTCACATAAATAAATTTTATTGAGTTACAGTTCCATATAAAAAAGAATCACCTAATTTGGACTCCAAATGAGTGAGATTTGATCAAATGAGTGAGTAAAGGTCTAGACATATTTTTTTACAAAAAACAACTATTGACTTCTGTCGAAATGTTGAACTTTGAACAACCAAACCAACTTGGATCAACATAAAATTTATATGGTTTTAAATATATTTGAATTATATTTCTAACTATAAAATATTCATTAGATTTGGACAAGTAATTTAAGAGTGATATGGTCAATTTAATACAAAAGGTCAATTTTAATTTTTTAGACAACAACAGTCGATTGCTATAGTGTTTTCAACACAATTCTATTTTTTTTTTGCCCGTTCTTGGTTTTGATCAATGTCTATGATCATTTTTTAGTCAAACACTTTTAAAATATTGCTTCACATAGAAACCGAGTTTAAACAATTTGAGCATTTTTGTGATCGAAATGTGAAACTTCCAATTGAGCAATGTATGAATAATATTATTACATGAATCATAATATAATAATAATATGGATATGTTCAAAATATTATATCAATGATCTTTGAAGTGTTTTCACATTGAGATCATGCAATATACTATATGATCATATTAAATCCAAGTTTAAGCATATTAAGCACATTTGTGTTCAAAATGTGAATTTTTTAAATTTGTATGATGTGATCAAACATCTAATAGACATTGTGAAATTTAGGTATATTGGACATGTCAAAATTAATATATCACAATTACATACACACTCAGTGTGTGTGAGCGTCCTATAGAGTTTCGAGTTTAATATTTTGAGTAATGTTATCAAAATAAAAAATTACATTATTTAAATCATACCTTTTAACTTGAATGCATCTCCATGATGTATTTCCATAATGTATGGATGATTTATACTTAAAAACAATATTAGTTCATTTAAAACGTTAAATGAGGCGTTATCGTCAAAATCACATTTTATAGAGATCCTATTATTCAAACCGCTTAGGCTAACAGCATCAATGGAAGGATTTGAAGGGGAAATTTCAACAGAATTACAAATCAATCCTTTAGAAAGCTCAGGCAAAACTTGATCAATTTTACTTTGTTTTCTTGTGATTGGAACAGAGATAACGAGCTCTTTAGAAATTGGAGCAAGATGATTCTTGGCCTTGAAATTGGATTCATAATGTCCTTGTTTGAAGCAATGATTGCAATAAAACAAATTGGATTTGTAAGAAATGATTTTCCAGAATCCTTTTGCACCATAACCAATCCAGATTCTTTTGAGCAGAGGACGATGCAAATCAACTTCAACACATACTCGAGCAACCTTTGGTTTGGACAAATTAACCATATCATAATAAACTTTCAATGGGGTACCTATGGTAGAATCCAAAGAGAAAATAGCCTCTTTGTTGTGGAAGTGAATTAGAAGAAATTTAAAATTTATCCAAATTGGCACTAAAGGATAACCTAAAAATCAGGAGTCTATTTGAACATTATAACATGAAAATGATAAATTAACCATTGATCCTTGATCCATAAACATTGAAAATCGATTTCAGAATAAAATTGAATGAGGAAATGCTTTTGATCAAGAAAATCGAATTTGAAACCAACAGCAAGATTTAGAGCATGAAACATTTTTTTGATTGCTTCAAAAGGGGGTCTTCCATGTGTGAATCTCCCAACCAGAGCAAATTTGAAAGGAGGCGAAAGCTTAGCCACTTCCTCTTTTGTAAAGAATATAGCTGGTTCACCTTTGAACGATTGAACAGATTTTCTTGAAAGCACTGTATCGTTTTTCTGTAAAGGCTAGCAAAGGTTTTTTGTGCAAAAGTAATATGAGATTAAGGTTGAAGGTGATCATTAGAGGGATTGAATAAGGGAGGAATGGGATTAGGAACTGGCTGCGAAGATGGCTAGGGTAATTCTCCAGTACTGGATGTAGCCATGGAAGAACAAGGAAGGAGAAAGGAGGAACAGAAAGGGAGAAAAGTTATAGAGAATCTTGGAGAGAATTCAATTAGTGCTTTGTGTAAATGCCTTTACCTTTTTTACAATTTTGCCCTTAACTTTATTGCTCTTCCGTTTTCAATTCCAATTGTTGCAGAGTGTCCCATCGTTCCTGTTGGCTCAGTGAGCTACCCAAGATGAGGGTGAATTAGGTAGATAAAAATTAATTCAAATTAAATACTTTAAAAAATCAAATAATTAATTTTTATCCTAAATTAATTATTATCTATATAGGAGCAGAAATTAAGTATCAACTAAGTGCACACCAAACAACACAAAAATAAATAAATAAAAGAATGTTGCACGCTAGAAATTTATACTGGTTCACCAAGTTATTCTTGGTTAATCCAGTCTCCCGAGCTCTGCAGAGAGTCGCACCCACTAATCACTATGATCCCTTTAACTAATTAGGAACCAAACTCTTACAAAACAATTATTTTCGCAGGTTCAGAATCAACCTTTACAATTCCTTTTCATAGGCTCAAGAATGACCCTATCTTTTTCATAGGATAAAAATTAATCTAATTCTTTTATACTTAGACTAAGAATCAAACCTCACAAAAACGCTCCATATATCCTTTTACTCGGTAAGGATTGAACCATTACAAAATCACTCAAATTAATTCTATCAATGAATAATTAACACCTAATCTTTTTATACTATAAGTAAAAATCAAAACCTCAATCTCTTTACACGAAAAGATTGAAACCAACTACCCTTGATTAAACACTCCCAATAGTATCTAATCCGACACTCAACTCACCAATTACAAAATTGATAAGTGATTTTCTGACTCGAAACTTCTACCACCTCAGATAAATTTGAACTCGATTAATGTCCCGATACTAGTAATAGAAATATAGTGAGAAATTCAAAATCTGATTTTAAACAAAAATGGGTAGCAAGTAATTTAGCACGTAATCAGATTTTCTTAAGAAATTGTTTAAAAAAAATCAATTTAAAAACAGAAAAATAATTTCAAAGATCAAATTCCAAGTAGAATATGATAATAGTAAACAATCAATTAATAGTAATCAACTTGAAACAATCTCACCAAGAATCCACCAAAAAATATAATAAGCAATGAAACCTCAAGTTAGCAGTCAACAATAATCCACTTCAAAATATCTCAAGAACGATTCTCAAGAAAATTCTCACAATACTCTTAGTATGATAACTCTTAGAAAGTACAAGAACTGAATAGTTCTTCAGAATTGAATAATTGGGATTATTGAAACCTCAAAAACGCAGGTTTCTTTATAGGGGATTAGAACAAGCTCTCTAATGGCCAGTTCCCACATTTCATGACAAATAATTACTCCAATAGCCCCTTTATATCATTAAGACTAATTCCTGGTATAATTCTCTTAATTATATTTTTTAAAACATTCAATTTAGTCCCTCAAACTTATACTCAATCTCAATTAGATAAGATAGAAAGAATTTCATGAACCAAATTGAGAGATATTCAAAATACTTGAACCATATCTATAGGGATATTAAAATATTAACTAAATAGCTCCAAAACTATCGAATCCCTAAGATATCTCGCATATATTAACCTTAAAATGGCTAGTAATGGCTACTTTTTGGATCAAAACCATAAAAATCTCAAATCCTAAAACTGGTCATCGGTTGACCGAACAACACCCATCGGTCGACCGCCCAATTCTGAACATAGCCCAAGCCAAAATTCCTTCGCCATAAGTTGACCGCTCATTTTTTATCTGTCAACCGAACGATTCAGAGAGTCTACCTTTTAACCATAGTCGACTTACCTGTCAACCGGAAGATTTAGAGAGTTTGTCTCATTTCCATAAGTCAACCTTGCTGTTGACTGACCAATTCAGGGACTGAATCTTCTTCCCTGCTCTATTCCATTGGTTGATTGATCAATTTGTGTAGGTCGACCGATTGAACTGGAACACATCTCCTTAATTATTTTTCTAATAAATTTCTTTGACGTTTTTGCCCCTTTAACCAATTTCTTTCCACAGTTAACTCTACTAAATCCTTAAATTCCATTTTAATTAATTATCTTTCTTAAATCAATTGTTTCTTCTTCAATTACAAATACGAGCAAATATGTTAGCTAATTAGGATTTTATCAAAAGCACACATAATTGTAAAAATATTTTGTGTTGTGTGTAATACTAATCGGGATACATTAAGAGTAAAAATTTAATTTGAGTTATTTTTTCTAGATTCTTCAAATTTTTCAATCTCTTAACATGCATCATCTTTATCAATGTTTTTAGCATCCATTTAGCATTTTTCTCAATATCTTCATGATAATCTCTTCACTGGAACTAATAAACTGAAACACTCAATAAAATTGTTAGTTCCACCAAAAACACCAACATTTAATTGTCCATTAAATTTTAGGATCAACAGTTCCCTTATTTTTTATTTTTTATTCAAATCAAGATTAACTAAATTTCCATAGATCATTTTTTTCACATATTCACGAGCATTTTTGAAAAACTCTGCAAAAATGATATTTAATTCTATATTTTTTTTTAGGTGTGTTTGCTATTTTAATTGATCTTTAGATGTGGCTTTAGTTGAAATTTGTTAGCTATAGAGTTCAACCTGGTTGAAAAAAAATAAAAATAAAAATGCTCTTAAATGCATAATGATCATCTCTTTTTTCACTTTATCGTAATCATAGGACTAAAAAAAAAATTGAAAATAAAAAAATAAGTTAAAATTTTCATTATAAGACAAGACAACTATTTTCCATTAATTAAAAAAAAAAAAAAAAAAAAAAAAAAAAAAGAGAGAAAGAAGAAGAAGAAGAACACAAAAATTAATTCAAATGTTTCTCCGACCCTAATTTATAATTTGATATCAATTAGGGTTCCAATAAAAAATCAATCCGATACCGCTTCAAATTTTCATACAAATTTTGAAAAAAGAAAAATAAAATCACCTCCTCTTTGCCAATTGAAAAGTCCTCTTTAGGAAAAGATTCGCCGTTTTATCATTCCTATGGCAAAGCACTCTCAATATTGTATTCGGGTCAGCTCGGTTCCACCGCCCCGTCGTCGGTGGCATTGGCAGTTTCTGACCGGCACCCACCATTCCGATCCCGCTAGCTTCACACGCCACGATGCTAAAATCCTCCACCAGCTGCTCCGTCGCCTGCCCCATCAGCGCCACCACCCCCGCCACCGACTCTGCCTCCCTCTCCACCACGTCCTCCGCCACCAACCCTTCCCCGCACGTGCAGAACACCTTCTTCAGACTCTCCATATCCTCCTCTATCATCACATGATCGGACCTCTGAAAGCTCCGAGCACTTCCTCCGGCCAACAGAACCATCATATACGCCTCGAAGCAGGCCTTCATCACCTCTTTTAAGGCCACAGGTTGGGCCCGGTCAACCAAAATCGCGCACAACAACGTAAGATTCTGCTTCACGTTCCTTAAAACCGCTTTTAGTCTAGAATTCTCGACGTCACCGACGTAGAGATTGCCGTAGAAAACAGAGTGCGAATCGAGGAAAACGAGGCGGTAGGCAGCAACCTCGGACACATGTTTGATTGCTGATTGGACGGAGACCCTGGTGGGGTCGAAGTAGGAGGAGGAGGAGGCGCTGAGTTTCCGACGAGTGGGAGCATGTGGTCGAAGGGAGAGGGCTTTGGAGAGGGAGTTGAACTGGGAGAGGAGGTAGTGGAGGGTGTTGAGGCGGATGTAGAGGCGTTGGGTGCCGCGGCTGGTGGAGGGACGGGGGTTGTTTCCATCGTTGTGGCCATCGACCATGGTGGGGTCATCCACGACGGTGCAAGGGCTGGCCCTTTTCAAGATTTTTAGGAATTTGGAGTCGCGGTTGCACCTTGTGAGCGGAGGGAGTGGGGGGATATAGTTTTCTTTTGATCCTACAAAAGGGAATTAAAATCAGAAAAAATATTATTAGCATGATAATTAGAGAAATAGCAAACTAAATTACACTTGAAGCTTTAAATTATTAATTAACATGATAATTAGAAAACTAGCAAACGAAATTACAATTGAAGTTTTAATTTTCACCAATAAAGTACCATATTTTCGGGAGAGAAAATAATAAATCGATTAAATTAGAAAATTAAAAAATTAAAAAAATAAAATAAAAATTTATTTGATCGAAAAATGAGGATACTCGTGTTTTATCACAGAAATCTCATATATCTCCATTTCTAGGTCAATTTTATAGTATTTTTTTACTCTAGATAATATGTGACAAAATTATTGTATTATTTTCAAAATAATTTATTTATCTTTTTTTTTTTTTTTTTTTTTTTTTCTAGTTACCTTTTTATGCACTTCAAATAAATTTTTAATCAATCAACCGATCAAATCCTATAGACTAAATGTTGAATTTTCATTTGATATCATAATTAAAGTGAATTAGAATATTTACAGAAAAAGAAATAAATTGATAAGTACTTAAAAATAAATCATCCTAAAAATAACAAATAAATATTACAAAAAAATTATATAGCAACAAATTCTTTTTATACGAGTTAAAAAATTATCTTTCAATACAAAAAGTGTGTTCTACAATAGTAATACGCAATTTTTATTTTTATTTTTTTGTTTTTTTTTTGCATGTTAGAAAAGGAGGTTGAACTTTAGACCTTTGACAAAGAAGGTTAAGATATATCCACTTGGCGACAAACCTTGGGATATAGGATAGCTCTATTAGCCTTCCTACAATCAACTATTATACTTTGTTTTTTCACTTTATTCGAAACCAATTTACCAAAAGACTAATCAGTTAATATAAAAGATTCAAAATAGTTAGCATGTTCTTATTTTAAAATTTATTATTTTCAATTTAACTAACAAAATAATAAAAGTACAAATGGATTTTTGTAGATCCAAAATTTGTGTTCTTGTTCAAGTTTTATTTTCATCTAATCTTGTGTTTTATCTATTCTGATTTTAGTACTACTTATTACTTAATAAATTAAATACAATTAATTTAAAAAATTAATTATTTGGCCCAATGGTTGAACCAATGACATTTTCCGTTTGTGAAAAATCTTGTTCTTGAAGTATTGATAAAAATATTCTAAATGATTTTTTTTTTTTTTCTATTATGAATGATTTGTTCAATTTATTTATTTATTTATTTATTTATTGAAACAATAGTATTGTACAAGTGTAAAATGCATTGTAAAAATTTCACTCGGAAAGAAAATCGAAGGAATGTATAAATTAATTTTGGTAATTTGAATTTAAATAATAATGAATTTTTGAAATATGAAAAAAAAAATAAAAAATAGGGACATGGAATGTTATGTTATGAGAATAAGGATGTCTTATATATCATACCACAAGATGCAACAAACTTGGCGTAGTCCCTAAAGAGATGCTCCAAACCATCAGTGAGCTCGTGAACCAAATTCTCAGAAATGGGTACAATTGGAATTTCAAATAAGTCATCCACTGCTTCCTTCCCATGTTTCATTAGCTCCACAGCTGAGTGTGCATAAGGTGCTGTTTTCGAGACTGGGTTCCATGTCTACAAATAACAACTACATTATGAAACTACTTCGGTGTAAATTACACTTTACCCCGGCTAAAATTATGATTATTTTCTCATTTTGAATCTCCATGCCATAAAAATAGAAATGGTTATCAAATTAAAATTGAATCACTTTTATATTCTTAAAATAGAAATATTTTTTTATATTATTATTTACTTAATTTTATTACCAATCTATGATCGTGGAGTCATTAGTTTCAAAATAACATCTATATACATAATTTAATATTGGTTGAACTCAACACGATGATAAGTTCCGCATTGAATTCAACAGCATGTATCACTGTTTAATAATATTTTTTGGTAAATTTTTTCATTTAATTATATTCAATATTTTTTTACAATAATAACACAATAAAATTTTGTTGAAATATCATGTCGAATTCAACACGAATATGAAAAGTAATAAAAAATGATGAATATGATATCATTTTGAAGATCATATTCAAGTGCATATGAATATATAATTAGATCGTGAAAAAATATGTGCAAAAAATTATTTATTTTAGATTTAATAATACAATTTTTATTTAATTTGGATTTAGTAACCGCCCCTATTTTTTAGGAAGTTGTACATCAAGTGATCATTCCTAAATACAAGAATTTGATAGTTGTTATAAGGAAAAATTTGACCGAATCTTCACAAAGGATTAAAATGTAATCCCAAAAAAAATATTGGTTTGTCTGGTAGTTTTGGCTCCCTAATGGGATCCCCGAGTAAGCGTCCCCTTTTTATCTGTTATATTTGCTAACGAGAAGGGATTATATTTTCTACTTACCTCGGTTTCTTTCACTCTCTGAAAAAATTCTTTCCCTTTCTTCAATCTCTCCTCAATCCACTGCCTTACGAGACGTAATATGATCGAGTCAACCTCGTAAGGCACCATCTCCCTCACGATCGCCTTGCCCCCATCTTCACAGTCAACCGAGTCTTCCACCACCATCTGAACCAGTGCATTTTCCAATTTTCCAGCGGTCTGCAGCACGCTGACTGTCTCATTCGTGAGTACTGAAGTCGTGGTTCCACTTGCGATTAGGTATTGCTTAAGCAATGTCCCGTAGCAACCATGGAGCGTCACGGCTGCAACCCCAATTGCAATGGGATGCCATTTCTTGAGCACAGGACCAAAGATTTCCTTCTCTTTAGTTGCTAAATTTCCAGCCTCTTTGGCTAGCTTGATTAGGGTTTCCCCCACATCTTCTACTTCCAAAGTTTTGCCATTTGCATTTCCATCTTCTAACACCTTGAATTTGTCAAGGAATTAAGGTTAAAGAAAATATTAATAGACAAGAGTACAAAATTCTTAAAAGGAAAATCAAAAATATTTGTTAGGTGGACCAAAATAGTCAACAAAAGGCAACCAAATTCCCTCCAAGCCCTTTAAAATATTGAATGTGACTTGTACCTGACTATTTCAATCAATGATTTCAATCAAATTTAAGGACTATGTATGTATACCTTAGCAAAGGCATTCCTCAATGAAGATCTAATGTAGTGATCTACCCTATTTCCGTTTGTTGATTCATCCTCTTTATCCCTTGCATAGCCAGGAACATCCTCCTCCAATATCTTTGTGGCTGCAAAAACTAATGGAATTATATTCTCCATTGATCCTACACTCCCCCTATCAAAACACTCATGATAGTCCAGCAACCTCTTCTCTGACCACCTTTTCATTATTGTCAAAATCGACCCCAACATTTTCACATACGTGTGTTCTCGGTTGATCTTCTTGGCGTCGCTTGCCACTTCAGCCAAAAGTGCAAGTGATGCGCCAAGCAGGTCTGCCTCGACCTGTCCGGTGGCTACATACTGTCGAAACAACAGCCAAGAGAAACACAGATTGTGCATTGACCGGTTGATCCCTAGTGTCGACCATGTCTTTTTCATCAGTTCCAAAAGCTCGTCCACCTCATCGAGGACTAGGATTTCGTCTTTCAAGTCAAAAATGGAGTGGAGCAGTGCCACGTAGACATGGACATTGAAGGGAAACCCGTCTGCCCAATGGCAGACCTCTGTGGTTGTCCCCTGGTGGTCGGGGGGACTCCTCCAAGCTAAGGAGACCACGCAATTGCACAATGTTTTCATCGTGTCGGAGTTCTTTCCGGTGTCAAGTGGCTTGGTCTCGCCAGCTTGGATGATTTCCCTAAGACGGGCGGCAAATGTACTATTTGACTTCTCAAGCGGGATGGAAGGGTGAAGGATGAGGCCGATCTCGAGGATTTTTAGCTGACGCTTCTGCCACAAATGATACCCATGGGAATCATCAAATTCCGAGGGTTTCAGGTGGCGGAGGAGTTCCAGTGGAAGGATTATTGTCTCTGCTCTTCTCCCCATCTGCATATTTTCTTGAAAAATTAAAAGAACGTGAAGAAATCGCAAACTAGAGTCAAGATAAGGGGCATTATATGTAGTTTTAATTTAATGATTGAATTTTCCATAAATACCCCCCATATATTATACTTATGGGTGGAGTTTACCTTCCAAATAAAAAATAAAATAAAAAAATAGAGAAAAACAAAGAGAACAAAACAAAAGCTGAAATCGAAAGGGTAATAGTCGTCCGGCATTATCTTCACAGTTTAAACCATGAAATTCGATAAGGGGATAGATTAGGTAATTACTCATCAATAATATTAAATTCGAGAAAATTATTAATAAATAAATAAATTTTGGTACATACCTGACCAACCAGAGTTCTTAGGAGCGTTTTACGTAACCTATTATCGCTCTGCTCCGCCACCCTCATCTGCTGTCTCATGATCTCCGCCGACGTCAATGGCCGCCTTGGCCTCGGATACGTGGCGGCTGTCCCTGGGCTTGATCCCGGCCCGGCGCTACCCGGAGATGACGGGTTCGACCCCGATGAGCTCCTCCTTGATCCCCGCTTCGACATCTTCAATCCCAGAGCCCTCTTTATCCGACTCGTCACTGCCATCCCCACCCCTGGCACCTTCACAGGAGACCCGGGTGCTGATGCGGGCACATTCCCGTCCCCAGAGACGTCCGACGGGTAAAACGACAGGGCGTTCCTCCCACCGAAGCCCGGCGATGACCGGCAAGCCGTGAAGAATATCTCGTACGCTGTTTCCCGAAGATCGTCCTCATCGAGACCGTCGGGCTTTCCGAATGGCCAGGAGATGTCATCAGCGTCTGGATTGGGCCGGGCCGGGCTTGCATGGGGAGCCACTGATTCGTGGCGGGTGTGGTGGAGCATGGTGGTGGGTGGTGGGGATTCCGGCGGTGGAGGATATGTCCGTTAAATATCCGGCCGGGACCCAGGAGGGGACTTTAGCATTTCTTTTTATTGAAAAAATATAGAGAGAGAAACAAGAAGGTTATGTTGGTAAAGGACAGCAAGAGAGAGAGAGAGACGGTGGGAGAGGGAGGGAAGAGAGAGAGAGATGGGTGTTGTGGATTTGGCCAACGTTGTCGTGCGAAGAAAGCGAGGAAGGGAAAGGTGGTCGGAGGTTAAACTTAGCATGTCTTCCGATTTTTTCTCGAAATATTATGTTTGACAAAATACTTTTTCATTCCCAACGAATACGTACTTATCGGGTTGACTAATAGTCTAATACCTATCAATTATTTCATTATTATTTTGATAAATTACAATTTTTTTTAATCAACTTGATATATTAATAAGTGGAATAATCTTTCACACATTATAGTAGAATTGACTTTTTGGCACAAAATAAAGTTTCGTATTAAAAATTTAATTCCGACATTTAAACTTTTTGGACATTTCATACTTATGCCTAGTTGACAATCGTCCCAATAGGTTATTAAAATACTAAAAGTGTTTTTTTAACTTAAACTTGTAAAGATAAAAATAAGTGTTACATAAACTAATTTTTCAAGACATTATAATTTGACGCTACACCATTTTACATTTTTCAAATTAAATTTGTTAAGGCACTACAAAGTGTTATAGAAACCATTATTAGGACATATAAATGCTTGACAATAAGTGCTTGGGACAACAAATTTATAAGGACAATATTTATCATCTCAAACTTAATATCACGACAGTATATTATGTCTCAAAAGTATCATAATTTTTATTTTATTTTTATAATTTAAAATAAAAAAAATACTCTAAATCTAAAAAATAAACATTACAAATCTATCACAATACAAGTGGACAAATAACTCAAATTATCCAAATACATAATGTAATTATAATTAGAAGAATCTATTAATATAATAAAATTTAATATTCAGAAGTTACTGACAAACTTGTTTTAGTACTACTAAATCAAAAAGAACATTAATCAATGTATTAACAAAAAAATAAAGCCGACTTGTTTTTGTTCCCCAAAAACGTAAAACCAAAACAATATTCCTGAACTAAAAAACTTTTTCGCAACCAAAACAACCAACAATACTATAACTCTAAAGTTTAATGTTCCATCTACAAAATAACAGCATACCATACTCCCCAATCTTCATCGAATGTTATTTATTATTCATCTAGAGAAACCTATATTATAAACAAATATGCATAAAAAAATCAATAACTCAAAACTATTAATAATATTAAACAAAATTCATAATATTAAAAACAAAGACAATGACAATATAATAAGTGCTCCAATGGCATCGCCAATTACATTGAAAAGTCTATAAGGTCTAATCGGCGCTTATCCCATTTCACAAGCACTTGGACATGCATTTCACTATTTTTTCTCTGCCTACTTGTGTTGATGACTCTATATTGTAGACATAATCTTTCGCCACAACTTTCATCATGTTTGTTATGATCTTCAACAACATTAAAGCTAACTCTAAGGGAGTTCCATATCAATAATGAAAAGCAAAACAAAAATAGTGCATATGTAAGGCACAAAATGAGTTGTTACAGCAGATCGAGCCTGGCACCGCAACAAAGTATGTATATATTCATTACAGGAGGTCAATGTGAGATGAAACATGTTCAAAGCATTACAATAAAAACTGTGCCCCTACTGCCCGGCTAGTCATAAATGCTTGACCCAGCAATAGAGTGTGAGATATTTCATATAAGAGGAGCATTTATATATGATGCAATACAATCAAGGCAATATATTAAAAACCATGAGAAAGATCCCTCCCTCCCTCCTTCCCAGAAATTTGATCTTAGTTTTGGGAACAAATTTCTGGGAACAGTTCCTAATGTTCCAAGAAATTTAATCTAGAATTTTTGGGAACAATTCCTAGAAATTCTGGATCAAATTTTAGGAAAAATTGGCACTGGTGATCCCGAGATTTTGATGGACAATTAAGAATTAATATTTTTTGTGGAACTAGCGTGTTTGTTTAATGTTTCAGTTTAAAAGTTTCATTAAAGATTAAATCATTAAGTAATTATTGAAGATACAGACATAAACATTAAAGAGATGAAGAGTGTTGAAGATTTTGAAGAAATTAGGTGAAAATAATTCAAATCTCTTTTATTCTTAATGTATCCTGATTAGGATCACACACACGACACAAATTAATGAGTTATATTTATATGTGTTTAATTTAATGAAATTAAGGTCCTAATTAGTGTTAAATTATTTGCTCCAATGTGAAATTGAAAAATCAAAATTGACCTAAGTAAGATTAGTGTTTAAAATTTAATATTAGTGTCAATTGAGTTAACCGAGAAAAGAAATTAGTTAAAGAATTAAAACATTGATGTTTGGAGTTGAAATAATTTGAGGAAAGAATGTTCCAGCAACAATCGGTCAACCGACGGGTATAGGCTGAAAATTGGGAAGTTTTTGAATCGATCAACCGATCAGGAGAGATCGTTCAACTAATTGACCGAAATGAAACTCTCTGCATCGATCGGTCAACCGACCAAAGTTTAAAAATGGCCTAGAAATGCTTCCTGAATTGATCGGTCAACAGACCCTTGGGGGATCGGTCAACTGACTATTGTTTGAGAAATGACTTGGCTTGTAACCTGTATCGATCGGTCGACTGATGGTCTGATGATCGATCAACCAACTGTCTGGTTAGAATTTCGAAGATTTTAAGGATTTATTCAAATAATAGTCGTTAAGAAGCCAGTTTTGGCATATCCGATTAAGATATTCTTGGGATTTAAACATATTTGAGATATAATACACTTATTTTATATCCTTATAGATATGGTACATAAAATTGAAACGTTTCTCAAATTGGTACAGTTAATATTTCCTATCTATTTGATTTGAAATAGAGAATTAATTTAAGGACTTAATTGAAAGATTTTAAAGTCATATCTGAGTGAATTATACCAAGAATGAATGGTTATGATATATGGGGTCTGTAGGTGCATTTAAATGTCATATCTTGAGGAAACTAGCCGTTAAAGGGCTTATTCCAATACAGTTTAGATAGACCTGTGAATTTCATATAAAAAACATCACATCAATCAAGAACTATCAAAATTTCTAAGTTTTCTAAGAGTTTTTATTCTGAGATATATTCGAGAGATTATTTGTGAGATCAATTGTGTGTGAAGTTCTTAAGTTAAAAGCACTGATTATTTTGGCGTCACCGAATTTGTGTTGTCTTGCTATTCTGATTTCAATCTTTCACTGTTTTCCTGGTAAGATCTTTCCATGTTATTATTCTTTATTGTGAATTCATATTACTATCCTTTCTTGGTTGATAATATCTTAGTAAGATTGGTTTTGAACTTTAAAAAGTATAAAAATTCTTTTAAAACGATTTTTGTGATTATCTAATTACGTGTTTAATTCTGCGTTACCCACACATATTATAATCAGATATTAAATTCCTCACTTAATTTCTATCACTAGTAATTTCGAGATATTAATTGAGTTTAATTGATTTGAGGTGGTAGAAGCTCCGAGTGGGAAGAAACTCAGTAATTTTTATGTAATTGGTGAGTTTATGTAAATTAGATACAGTTTGGTTGTATCTAGTCAGGGTAGTTGGGGTTTCAATCTTTTTCGGGAAAAAGATTGAGTTTTGATCTTTACCTAGAGTATAAAAATGTTAGATTATTCTTTTTCCTTGAAAAGAATTAGGTATGAATTCTCCCTGGATAGAGTTCGTGTTTTTTAGTGAATTGTAACGGTTTCATCCTTACCGGTAAAAATGATACTTTGAGTGTTTGTGAGGTTTAATTCTTAGCCTAGTAAAAGAATTAGGTTATGATTCTTTCTGTAATAGAATTAGATTAGTCTTAAGCCTGAAAAAAGATAGAGTTCTTCCTTAACCCGTGAAAAAAGAATTATAAAGGTTGATTCTGAGACTGTGAAAAAAATCATTGTGAGGGTTTGATTCCAACCTTTAAAGGAATTTGAGTTTTAGTGAGTGCGAATCTCCATGGAGCTCGAGGAATTAGATTAACCAAGAGTAGTTTGGTGAACCAGGATATATCCTTGTGTTATGCATTGTTTACATTTTGTTTAGTTGTGCTCATGGTTTAAACACTTATCCGCTGTGTAACAAGATAATAATTAATTTATGATAAAATTGATTATTTGATTAATTAAGTGTTTAAAGATTTAAATTTGTTTAATTTTTTATAATTATCCAATTCACCTTCCCTCTAGGGTAATTCACTAGGCCAACAATTGGTATCGAAACTGATTTTAGCTCGATAGGCTAGACATCCTAACTAAATTGATCACATGGCACACACCACGGATAATGTTTTTTTTGTATCATATATGAAAATGTTATTTATGATTCTTGTGGCACTAGTGGTAGTGATGGAGATAATGATAATTAAAATGTTTATATTGTCATGAAAAAATTGTTTTCTCTCACATTTATTTTTGCCAAAGAAAACTTAATTTTAAAAAGAAAAATTGATTCTTTTGAAAATGGAGGAAAAAATGTTCGGAAATCTAAAGTGCATTTGGTTGACTATTATGGAACAAAAGAGTTTTCGGACGTCATTTTTTAAATAAATAATTTGCTCTCTAAAGTGAATTTTTTGAAAATAAAAACAGAGTTTTAAAAAATGATTTTGATGTTATTTTTAGATAAAGGTCAGATCTTGAATTAACTATCGATTTACTTAAGAAAAATTTTGAAAAATTAAAATCCGACCTCATGTCTATTTCAAGAGTTTCTAAAAATATTTCTTCATCTTTTAAAATAATCTATGGAAGTGGATATATTTCATCATCTTATCCTTCATCACAAGTCAATGATTTTAATATTGTCATTGTTAGAAATAATTCATGTTTTACGTTTCTTGATATCTATGATAATCAATCGAAATTGAGATATTATTGCAATAAGGTTGAGCACTTTAAAGTATCATGTTCGTTTAAGAACCCTAAGTTTGTGTCTAAAAAGAGTGGATCCAAAATGAAATGGATATCAAAGAGAGTTATGCTGTCTTATGCAATTTTACATAATGTCGGGACTGGACCAGAAAGATCAAACAAAGAGGTTATATCAAAGCTAAGATGGAAAACCGAAAAGAATCCACAAGCGACACATACAAAGCGAAAAGATGTACCAAAACCAAGATATGAAGTTACAAAGAATCCACAAGCGACACGTACAAATCAAAAAGATGTATAAAAGTCAAAATGGGATATCACGAGAACGCCACAAGTGACACATTCAAATGGAAATATCATTGAATCAAAGGCTTAGAGGATACGGACAAATCAAGAGAAATTGTAGATCTAAATCAACCGTCGGTACAAATGAGGTAAAAAGTAAAGTCATCCCAAAAGATATAAGAGGTGCTCCTAACCCTTCATAGTTTAAATTCATTAAATTTGTTAAAGAGAGAGGTGTTCAGCATGTCGATTATGTAAGTCGGTAATGGTTTCTAAGATATGTGCTAAATTATGTGTTCTTTAGTTGTCTTAGAATTATTGGATGATGATTAGTTAAATTTGCATATATGTGTCTGAGATACGCTAAAAGTCATGTTTAAAAATATGTGAAATATGTTATATCAATCCATAACTTGTTTATCATTAAATTAAATTAGTATGTTAAAATGCATAATATCCACATTTATTTGATATGTTGCAGTTATTTAAATAAATTATATAATGCATTCATATGGTTTGAATTATAAGTATTCATCACAACCGTGATAAAAGTATGCATTAGATTTATGATTGACAATTTCATAAATTATCATTGAAATATGCTTCTTGTCCTAATGTGTTAAAGATTACATATTTTGTTCCTATAAAGGGAATATATTAATTGGTATTATGAATAAAGCATGTTGAATAATTAAGATTATATAATTTCATGCTACATTGTTGAAATATTATGATTGCCTTAGGTTCATTCTTATATGCATGAATTTGCTTGTTTACAATTATATAGGGGGAGATTGTTAATATATTTACCAAACCTTTAGCAGAAGATCAGTGTATGAAAATTAATCGAAATTTAGATATGGCTAGACATATGATGTTTACCTAGAGTGATATTTTTTTTATCCCCTTCCCCATTTTTTGAGATAACAAATAGGAAGAATATATTTGATATTTATTGAATAATTTAATTGATAAAGGGGAATATATAAAGAGAAAGTCATAATTGCGCTTAAAATGAGTTAGTTAATGTTTAGGATTTGTTTGTCTAAGTATTACACTGATAAAGGGGGGAGAACTTTGTTGAAATGACTATATTATGATTTATTGAATATCTTAATCGTTGAATTGATCATATTTTATGCGTTTTTGAATATTTGATAAATTTATTGAATTATTTTCAAGATTATACCCTAACGAGTTAAAAAAAACCATCATCGGATTTAGGGGCAACGTGGTTACATTCTTGTTTTAAAGAAAATATCAAAGTTAATTCTCATCATCAAAAAGGGAGAGATTGTTGATCTCGAGGTTTTGATGGACAACTAAGGATTGATGTTTTTTGTGGAACTAATGTGTTTGTTGAGTGTTTCAATTTAAAAGCTCCATTAAAGATCAAATCATGAAATAATTATTGAAGATATAGAGATGAATATTAAAGAGATGAAGTGTAAGACCCCGATTTAGTGCGCACGTCATTTTAATTACATTCTAGAGTATTGGGAAAATTCGGGGTAAATTTTTGTTAATTAAAAATTCAAATAAAAAATTTAGGGGAAAAAATTGGAAATTTAGAAACATTAAATTTAAACTTGAGATTCAAATTGACAAAAAAAAAAAAATTAAATTAACATATTTAGGGTGAAATTATAATTTTTGAAACTTGTAAAAGCTAAATTGATTAAAATGAAGATTTTAAAAAAATGAGGGGAGAAAAGAGCAATTAGACAAAATATTTTTATATATATAAACATAACAAACCATGTGTGTACTGTGCCGTGAAATTCAGCCGGAGACAAGGGAAGTGGGAAGTGGGCGATGTGGCGTGAAGAGAACAAAACCCATCCACTATTATCATGCATATATATATATGTACATGCATGAAATTCATTAGAGGAGCACCTCAAAAGAAGAAATCGGAAAAACCGAGAGAAAGAAGAAAAGGTTCGGGACGGTGGGTTCGGATCGTCGTCGTTGCTCCGGCGTGGGTATTGTGTGTGTCGTCGCCGTCGATCAACCGGCGATCGATAGCGTGTGTGAGAATGTTTCGTTGTGTGTAGGTAATCAACTATGGGGGTTGTGTGTGTGTGCCGGTGTATTCCAAATCGAAACAGAAAGAGAAAGAGAGAGAGAGAGAGGTTCGCCGGCGATGGGGTGCAGTCCGACGTGGGTGGTGGCCCTCTGTTTGGTCGGATTTGTGCATGTGTGTGGTGTATCTATCGTTCAGACCATCATTCAACCTGAGGTGTGTGTGTTCTGTTCCATTCCGTCGTTGTGTATGGATGCTCTGTTTTTTTGTACCGACTGCGTGTTTATGTGTATGTATGTGGATATGGGTTGTGTGTGGGTATGAGATCAGGTTGTGGGCATGTTCCGTTCGATCAGATGAGGGTATCGGTGTGGTCGTTGCTGTCGCCGGAGTTCGCCGGCGATGAGTTAGAGAGAGAGAGCTGTGCGTGCGTGTGTGTGTCTGCTGTGTGTGTGGGGGTGTGCAGACAATGGGGGTCGTCCGGTGAGGGTGCGTGTGACTGTGAGTATTATGTTTGTTGTGTGTGTGTATTCCGATCGTCGTGTGTAACCGTGTGGATGTGAGGGGGCAGCGTGAGTTCGGCCGTCAACGGTGGTGGCGGTAATTTTTGTGGGTAGGTGCGATTGGTAATAGGGTAGCCGGTGGTGGTTGGTGATTGATAGTGGGGGATGGAATAGGGCCGGCGATGAGAGCGGCGAGGCGTGGGAAGCCTCCAGTGGATGGTAATAGTAGAGAGAGAAAGGGGTGGCCGGCGGCATCAAAACGGGAAACAGAAACAGTAAATGCAAGCAAAAAAGAAAGAAGAAGAGAAAAGAAGAAAAAGGGGAAGAAAAAGAGAAAAAAATACACGAACCACTCCAGTAGAATCTAAAAACCCAATTCGTGGCTGGCGGCGGATTTGGAATCAAGTAAAATTTTAATCGGGTACTATTTTTGTTAAATTAAATTGTTAGTATTAACAATTTCGTAATCATGAAAGAAATTTCAAAATCATATTAATATTTTGTTAATCGTCAATCTAAATAAATTGGTGCGGTGAATATCAACGTAACGAAATGGACAAAATAATAATTTTTCCTAATAAAATCTGGGAAATAGGGAATTATGAAATTTAGGGTCTACATTGCATGTTGGGTTATTTAAAATAAAATATTAATTTAGATCCTATCGCTATTAAGTTCACAGGCGCCAGTGTCCCAGTAGGATTTGAACGGTGATAGTTTTTCAGCGCGAGAATCGAGGTGAGTGTACTGTCTTCTTGCCAAAATATTCTTATATACATATATGATGGAAAATTATTGTAGTTAAATTAAATGATTTCAAAATGATATGGATCAAGCAGGTTTTTGGGGTGAGTTGGTAAAATGAATTTCCAGGGAATTGTGTTAGTTTCTAAAAAGAAGGATTAAAAATAATTTTCGTTGGATATGGGTGGTTTTGAAAAGAGAGTGAAAAATATATGGTTTTCTAAAAATGCTTGGTTTTGTAAAAGCAAAGGTGGAAAAACAATTTTTACTAAAATCGGTGGTACAAAGGTGAAAAACTAGTTCTTTTATTAAAGTGATGGTACTTTTAAAAATGAGAGGGAAAAATGCGATTTTGGAAATTCTCCCCATAAGGGGTGTGGAGTTTTTACGATATGGTGTGAAAATGTATTTCTTCCCGTAAGGGATGTGGATTATGTTTCTCCTCGTAAGGGGTGTGGATTATGTTTCTCCCCAAAAGGGGTGTGGATATTTCGTAGGAAGGAATTCCTATGAATGTTACGGTACCGTTGTAACTCCCGATCGTGAGGTTAAACGATCACTATGGCTAGCCAGTGCGTGGTTTGGTAGGGTAGTGGTTGTGATATGGTGTTTTACTTTAATTGAGTGGTGTTTTGAGATGTGTTTTACTTATACTGGGTGATTTATTTTTATTATGGTGAATGGTATTGTTTTATACTAGATGGGTTGAATGGAACTTATACTTATTGATTTATTTTCACTGCTTATATTATGGAGAATTTTACTAGTTATGTGTTGTTTATATACTTACGCTTGATCCATTTAGATGTTGTAGAATGATTTATTGTTACAAAATATTTTTACTAAGAAGGCAGTACACTCGCAGGTAAAATAACTAGGAGTCAGTCGGTCCCCTACTGGCGCTAGATAGAGTTATGCGGGTCACACAAAAGAGTCATTTGAGAAAAAATTTAGAGACGAGATACCAGAAATAAAATCTAAGTGAGGTTCAGGGGATTTGTTTGATTGTATTTATATTCGGGGCGGTGTATCTCTATCATATGAGATTTTTATATGTGTTGTATAGATTTACAATTTTGTTATTGACGTATTGAGGTTGGCTAGGCAGTTGAGAGGTGTCATGTCTACGTCACGCCGGCCCCACATGACGGGTGTCCGGAGTGGGGTGTAACAATTTTGGTATTAGAGCCTAGGTTATAGGTTCTGTAGACTTGTCGGTGGTTGTGTCAGTAGAAGACCATGAGATAGGAGGACGTGCCAGTCGTCTAGTCAGTAGGGGACATGAGATAGGGTGTCAATAGGTGAGTTCGGTACGTGAGTATTAGTTATTTCATTAGTTTAGTTGGTGCATTGGCATCACGCATGGTTGGTTGTCTTGTTGGCAAGTAGTGATGCGACCAAATGGTGATATTGCCAGACGATGGATTCGAGGGATGCTATGTTGATAATAGTGGTAATGGGTGGATCACGATTGTGGGAGTACTTTGAGAAACAACCATATGCGTATTCTTTGATGTTGAGAACTATTAGTAGCACTTAATATGTTAGTTGTTAAAATACTCGATAGTATAGCAGAACACATTTAAGTCAGATTATGAAAACCAGATTGTGAAAACAAAAGGAGAGTTCATATTAGTTGAAAGTAAGGATGTGAGAAAATTGTGGCGATATTAGAAAGAATTTAACTTGGTGGTACGTTCTAAGTTGATGGGCAGATAGAGTAGCAGTCTGTGAAACTAGTAAACATAACAGAAGTAATAGAGATTGATCTATAGAAAGTAGCAGAGAATTGTGGGTTGGTGATGATAGTAGGTGCGTATAAATATAGTTCGTTTCGTATGAGTAATATAGAGTTGTCGGTGGATTGTTTCAAAACGGAGTTACTTTTCCAATTTGGGATGAATCAAAGTTTATATTTTGAGAAAAGATGTAATCATTACTCTAATCAATTTGATAGTTGGCTAAGAAGATTATAAAGGTGTTAAAGAAAGGATATCAGAATATTTTACGCAGGTGCTAGGCACCAGTCAGTACCAGTTTTGGGCCGTGGATATTGTAGTAGCGAGGGAAAAGACTTGTTGGGGTGTCAGTAAGCATGAATAATAATCGTAGCCGTTGTGAAATAGGTTCCATAAGTTTAATGAATTGAACGTTCGACCCAATAAGTTGGCTAAATATAATTGTGTTGATAAAATGTGAGAAATTGGGATTTTAATTTTAACCTTGGAACTTTAAAGTTGGTCACCGTTGTGTAAAAAAAAAAAACTACAGTCAGACCATCCATTAGTATTCAGGAAAAGGCTAGTGTTGTAAGGGATTCTTGAGTTGGAAATTGGCAAGTTTGGTTGTGTACTAATTTATGTGTTGAGTCAAGACCCTTGTGAGTGTAGTGGGTGTTTGGTCAAGTGGTTGCGTTGTTTGAGAATTTGATTTTTGGAACCGACATTGATCGACTGTGAGGTAGAAGCGTAGAAGTTGGATATCCAGTTGAGAAAGATTAGAGATAAAGTGGGAAATGGTCGTAGAGCTGGTAATCGTATCAGAAATAATAATGAAGTCTTGATGATTGGAAATAGTCTGTGTGTTCCTAATGATGCCATTCAACAAAAGAGACCTTAAAAGAAGTACATCGTTCAATATACATAATGCACCCCGGTGATATCAAACTGTATCGAAATTGAATGAGATTATTAGTAGTTTGGGGAGAATAAGAAATCGCAAAAAAAAAAAAAAAAATTGGTAATTAGGTGTCTTATATGTTAGCAAAAATTAAGGTTGAGCATTATTATTCAGGTAGGTTATTGTAATCTTTATCTATTCCAGAATGGAAATGGGATTCTTGATACATATGCCAAGCATTGGCGGGATTGTTCGATTACATGAGGCACCGGTCCAATGTAATTGTTGAATAAAGTTGGGATTAGATACCAGTTAAAAAAATAATAATAATAAATAAATAAATAAAATAAAATAAATAAATTAATAAATGGATGAGTGGATTAATTTAAAGTAGAAGAGTGATTGCAATTTATTGAGTATGGGGAATTCGAGTGAGTTAGTTTTATGTGTAAGAAGTCACTATAGGAGAAACTGTGTGACGGCCCTAGAAAATCAGGTGGTTACAATAAATTAGACTGTTAACTCATGATTAACTCAGACCTGGTGTTTCTCTCCATGAAGACCCAGTGTTGGTAACTCATCGATTAAAATTGATGGTTACTCTAATCAACTGCGGAAGACCAAGGTGTTTTCCCAAATAGATTTTCGATTAGTATGGCATCAGTTAGAGGTTAGAGTTAGTGACATGGTGAAAGCAGCGTTTCGGTCGAGAGTAGAGAAAATTATGCACAGCCGTTGGCTAAAATTGAAAAAAAAAACCGGCATGTTGTAAACATTGGAAGTCGGGTAGCAAATTTCAGTTAAAAAAAAAAAAATTCCATCGAAGAAACTGTATAAGAGAAATTGTAGTACCGAGATATGATATTTATTTTGACATTCTGGTTGGGTTTCCATACAGCTTCGGGTGCCCAGTTAAAATTGGTACCTTGTTTTATTTGTAGACTAATGGCCAATCGAGAAGTGCGATTCAGATGTTGGAAGATATGCTGAAGAGTTGCATTTTGGAATTTTCTGATAGTGAAGCTAATTACGTAACACTGATGCAATTTGTTTAAAATAATATATACCTCTTTGGCAATCAAAGTGGCATCGTATAAAGCGGTGTATGAAAAAGAATACATGACTTCAGTCAAATAGACTGAACTGTAATAGGGAAACAGAAGATTATCGAGTTTTGGAAGACAGTCGATGTGACTATATTGAGACGTAGAATAGATGAAAAGAACTCAACTAGATGAGTTGATTCACTACCAATATTAGGCGGAGTTGGCATGAGGGGTTCATTAAGATTTCATACGGAAAAGATCATTTGAATTATCCTTAGGTAAAGTTAAACGTAATTGAAGCGTGTGGCCTTGCCAGGGACTTGATTAAATGTGGAGGCAGGAAGAGAATTCTTATAGATGACCCATTTGTAGTATTTTGATACGTATCTACATAGTTGGTGTATTGTGAAAAAATTTAGTTAACGATTGGATTGTGGTAATATTTATAGAATTTTTATAAGAGTATTGAAGATCTGATGTCAATATTGAGATTGAGGATTTTTACGCTATCCGTGTATATGAGATTGATGGTGAGTATTGTTGGTTTAAATGTTGAATGGATAAGTGTTGGTTATGGAAAAATTATTGTTGGATTGAGATAGGCCCAATCAATTGAGATTACCGCGATATTTTAAGCATATATATTGTTCTTGATTGTTTCTTTTATCAGAGTAGCGCAGCGGAAGTAGTTAGAAACACAAGATTCTTTGACAGTTGGTTGTCCGTGTTAAGTGTAACCGACCAAGTGCACCCTGTTTGTTGGGTATTGGATATAATATTGACCACTGCAAATAAAAATGTTGCAATGGGTGGATATGATTTGATGAAAACTATTGGTTATAAATTTTGGGCGACTTGTGATTATGGGACTCTACCTAGGAAATAGTTGTTCTAGAATCATGTGAGACCAATATAACCATGTGATGCGATTTTGTCGTATTAGTAGCTTGACGAAAATTTCGGGATGAAATTTCTTTTAGGAGGGAAGAGTTGTAAGACCCCGATTTAGCACGCACATCATTTTAATTACATTCTAGAGCATTGAGAAAATTCGGGATAAATTTTTGTTAATTAAAAATTTAAATCAAAAGTTTAGGGGCAAAAATTGGAAATTTAGAAACATTAAATTTAAACTTGAGATTCAAATTGACCAAAAAAAAAAAATTAACATATTTAGGGTGAAATTATAATTTTTGAAACTTGTAAAAGCTAAATTGATTAAAATGAAGATTTTAAGAAAATGAGGGGAGAAAAGAGCAATTAGACAAAATATTTTTATATATATAAACATAACAAACCATGTGTGTGCTGTGCCGTGAAATTCAGCCGGAGACAAAGGAAGCGGGAAGTAGGCGACGTGGCGTGAAGAGAACAAAATCCATCCACTATTATCATGCATATATATATGTACATGCATGAAATTCATTAGGAGAGCACCTCAAAAGAAGAAATCGGAAAAACTGAGAGAGAGGGGAGAAGGTTCGGGACGGTGGGTTCGGATCGTCGTCGTTGCTTCGGCGTGGGTGCTGTGTGTGTCGTCGTCGTCGATCAATCGGCGATCGATAACGTGTGTGAGAGTGTTTCGTTGTGTGTGGGTGATCAACTAAGGGTGTGTGTGTGTGTGATGCGAACCTCACCAAGGATTAGTGAGACCCGAAACCAACTTAGGGTTTCTTCGCGAAGATCGAAACTAAATCAGATTTTGAACGAGCTAAAAATACAGAAATTGAAAAATAGATTACCTTGACCCAACGTTTATGAACGAAACGCGAACTAATGGTATAATGATCTTGACCCAATGATCATAATGAATCACGAATCAAAGATATAAGTTTGAACGCCACAAGAAACTTTTGATAAGTTCAAGAAAAGTTCTCTGAAGAACTAAAGAGAAAACTCTCACAATTTTTATTAATCAAAGTAATGTGAAATTCGTAGGTCTACAAAGCCCCTTAAATAGGTGGCCAAGAGAATAAGAAAAGAAACCCTAATACACTTTGAAATTCGTGGGTCTACATGGAGGAAAAAGGAAACCCTAAAATCTAATTATTAAATAAAGAATAGGGAAGCTTCCTAATTTGCCTTACATTCCTAGTTGGAAAAAGAAATGATTTACTTGGCAATCAAGCTTACAAATCAGCCTAAAATAATTAAAAGACTTAAAATAATAAAATAAATATGATAAGAATTTCGTGGTCCACAAGCCTTGATCCATTTGAGTTCATGTCTAAACCCATTCACTTGCTTTGATGAGATGGATTAGACATTGATCGTCATTTGGGCCTAATTTGGAATTTATTGTTTTCGATTCAGCCGAAAGCTCTTGAATTAGCACATTAAGCGCTTCTTTGATCTTCTTGGATCTTGCCCTAGTAATGGGCCCAACCGGGCATGCAATGTGTCCTTTGATGTTGCTTGTTGGTTCTCATCATCCCCCCTCTCTTCAAAAGGATTCGACCTCGAATCTTTACCTACATCAAACGGAGAAAGATCAGAGACATTAAATGTAGCACTAACGTTATACTCACCTGGAAGATCCAACTTTTACGCATTATTATTGATCCTCTGAAGGACTTGAAATGGACCATCCCCTCTAGGATGTAGCTTGGTCCGCCTATGGGCTGGAAATCTTTCTTTTCTCATATGCACCCAAACCCAATCACCCGGTTCAAAGATGACTCGTCTACGGCCCTTAGTTGCTTTCTTTGCATATTGCTCATTTTTCTTCTCTACGTGTTGTCGTACACTTTCATGGATTTTCTTCACCATCTCAATCTTCTTTTTTCCATCCAAACTAGCCCTCTCATTGACTGGCAAAGGCAACAAATCCAAAGGAGTTAGTGGATTAAAACCATAAACAATCTCAAATGGTGAAAAATCAGTAGTAGAATGAACACCCCGATTATAAGCAAATTCAATGAACGGCAAACAATCCTCCCAATTTTTCAAGTTCTTTTGAATTATAGTACGCAACAAAACAGATAAAGTTCAATTTACTACCTCGGTTTGTCCATCCGTTTGGGGGTGACAAGTAGTTGAGAACAATAATTTAGTTCTCATCTTTCCCCACAAGACTTTCCAAAAATAGCTGAGGAACTTAACATCACGATCAGATACAATACTCTTAAGAACACCATGGAGACGTATTATCTCTCTAAAGAACAAATCAGTGACGTGGGTTGCATCATCAGTTTTATTACAAGATATGAAATGTGTCATCTTAGAGAACCTATCAACAACCACAAAAATCGAATCCCTACCTTTCCTTGACCTAGGCAAGCCTAAAACAAAGTCCATGGAAATATCCATCCAAGGCGCACTAGGTACGGGCAAGGGAGTATATAATTCATGTGGTAAGACTCTAGATTTGGCTTGCCTACATGTAACACACCTAGCACAAACTCTCTCCACATCACGTTTCATCTTTGGCCAAAAGAAGTGTTCATGTAACACATCTAAAGTCTTTCTCACACCAAAATGACCCATCAAACCACCCCCATGTGCTTCATGCACAAGTAACTCACGCATAGAACTATTAGGCACGCAAAGTCTATTTTCTCTAAACAAGTACCCATCTAGTCGATAGAACTTACCAAACGCTGTCTTCTCACATGCACCAAACGCACTAGCAAAATCATCATCATTAGCATACAATTCTTTAACATATTCAAACCCCAGTAGCTTTGCATTTAATGTAGAGACAAGGGCGTACCTTCTGGAGAGTGCATCAGCCACAATATTTTCTTTACCTTGTTTGTATTTGATTACATAAGGGAAGGTTTCAATGAATTCCATCCACTTGGCATGCCTTCTATTTAACTTACTTTGTCCCTTCAAGTGCTTTAATGACTCATGATCGGTATGTATGACAAACTCTCTCGGTCACAGGTAATGTTGCCAAGTCTCCAATGCTCTCACCAACGCAAAACGCTCCTTATCATATGTTGGGTAATTCAATGCTGCCCCATTTAGCTTTTCGCTAAAGTATGCTATTGGCCGATTTTCCTGCATCAAAACTACTCCAATGCCTATTCCTGAAGCATCACACTCAATCTCAAAAGTTTTAGAAAAATTAGGTAATGCTAATAAAGAAGCACCACATAACCGTTCTTTAATCTCATTAAATGCACGCTCTTGGTCTATACCCCATTTAAAACCCACGGATTTTTTGACAATTTCAGTGAGTGGTGCGGCTAGTGTACTAAAATATTTAACAAATTGACGATAAAAACTAGCCAAACCATGAAAACTTCTTACCTCCGTGATTGCCTTAGGTGTGGGCCATTCTTTGATAGCCTTTACCTTTTCCTCATCCACTGCAATCCCTTCCGAACTAACAACATAGCCAAGAAACACAACTTTGTCCAAGCAAAAGGAACATTTCTTTAAATTTGCATATAATTTTTCTTTTCTCAGAACATCAAACACACAATGCAAATGATCAATATGCTCATCTAAGCTCTTACTATACAGCAAAATATCATCAAAATAGACCACAGCAAACTTGCCTATAAACGCACGCAATACATGATTCATTAACCTCATGAATGTACTTGGTGCATTAGTTAGCCCAAAAGGCATTACCAACCACTCATACAATCCATATTTAGTTTTAAAGGCAATTTTCCATTCATTACCTTCTTTCATCCTAATTTGGTGATACCCACTTTTCAAATCAATTTTAGTGAAAATACATGACCCATGTAACTCATCTAACATGTCATCTAGCCTAGGAATGGGATGTCGATATTTTACCGTAATGTTGTTAATAGCTCGGCAATCAACACATATACGCCAAGTTCCATCCTTCTTAGGCACAAGTAGTACCGGTACTGCGCACGGACTCATGCTCTCTCTTACGTGTCCCTTGGCTAGCAACTCATCCACTTGCCTTTGAAGTTCCTTCGTCTCCTCTGGATTACTCCTATAGGCTGGTCGGTTAGGAATTGTTGCACCCGGCACAAAGTCAATTTGATGCTCAATGCCTTGAATATGTGGCAATCCACTAGGCACATCGTTAGGGAACACGTCCTCAAATTCCTGCAACAAAGAAACAACAACACTAGGCAAAGATTGGTTAAATTCGTTAGCACTAAAACACGCCTCTTTGTACAATAGTACAAATATAGGCCGGTTTGCATACAAAGCACCCTTAATATCACTCGCCTTAGCATAAAAGCTCACTTGTTTCTCTGTTTTTCTCTCATTTTTTCCACTTCTTTTTTGCTTATCACTCTCTTTTATGTTTCCACTCTCTTTTTTCTCATCTTTTTTTGAACTCTCGGTCTCACAAGTTTTTTTTAACTCATTCTCTCTTTTCAATTTCTTTTAATCCTCATACACTTGTTTTTGGAGTCAACGGCACAAGAGTAATGGTTTTATTGTCTTTTACGAATGAGTGCCTATTCTTGAACCCGTCATGAATAACCTTTCTATCAAATTGCTATGGCCTGCCCAACAATATGTGACCCGCATGCATTGGAACAACATCACAAAGTATTTCATCCTTGTACTTCTCAATCGAAAAGGAAACTAACACTTGTTTATTTACCCGAACCTCCCCACAATCATTCAACCACTGCAATTTATAAGGTCTAGGGTGTTCCAAGGTATGTAAATTCAGTTTCTCTACTAAAGTAGTGCTAGCCACATTAGTGCAACTTCCCCCATCAATGATCATACTACATACCTTGTTGTTGACGTGGCATCTAGTATGAAATATATTTTCCCTTTGTTGTTCCATGTCATCCTCCGCAACTTGGGCACTTAGAGCACGCCTTGCCACAAGTGACTCTCCCTCCACCGGGTACTCCACATCATCATCACAAGCATCTTCAAGTTGTGGCATCTGGTCATCATCACTCTCACTTTCGGTTTCCACCTCTCCATCAACACGTGCAATCATGGTCCTCTTATTTGGGCATTGTGAGGCTATGTGACCTACTCCCAAACAACGAAAACATTTAATATCACGGTTATGAGTTTGGATTTCAGTTTTACCTTTGTTGGCAATGGGAACATCATCTCTCCTTTTTGGGGGTTCGATTTTGGACTTTGAAACAGCCCCTTCGTCCTTCCTCCCATTCGGCCTCCGTGAATTAGAGGAGCTTGAATTTTCAAATGACCGAGTTCCTTTCCTTTTATGCTGTCGTTCTACTTTTATGGCCATGTGAACCATGTCCTCCAACTCCACATAATGTTGCAACTCCACCACGTTGGCAATGTCCCGATTCATCCCATTCAAGAACCTTGCTATGGTAGCTTCTCTATCCTCCTCGACATTAGCTCGGATCATAGCGACCTCCATCTCCTTGCAGTAATCATCCACGCTCTGATAGCCTTGCGTAAGGCTTTGTAATTTCTGATACAAGTCCCTATAGTAGTGACTAGGGATAAACTGCCTCCTCATGATGGCCTTCATTTCCGCCCACGTCACGATAGGCCTCTCATGGTTCTTTCTCCTGTTTATCACAAGTTGATCCCACCATATTATAGCATAGTCAATAAACTCAATCACAGCGAGTTTTACCTTTTTCTCCTCGAAGTAGTTGTGGCACTCAAAGATCAACTCCACCTTCTTCTCCCACTCCAAGTATGCTTCAGGATCGTTTTTCCCTTGGAATGAGGGTATCTTCACCTTGATACTTTCCAAGTTATTATCAATCCGCTCCCCATGTCTATCTCCTCTATTCCCATGTCCACTCCCAATTCTGCCCAAGCTTGCATTAGAGGCCCGATCGTCTTCATCTAGGTCATCCCCATAATCATCTTCATACACGAACCGAGGCTGATTCCTCTCTCTTCGTTGCACATTAGGAGCTCTCGGTGGCTGCCCCTTTTGTGCGCTAGACTCAACTTTGTCAAGCCGCTCATGCACTTCATCAAACCTCAAGTTCAACTATTGAAACTTTTGCTCCAAGGCCTTGTAGAAAACTTTTATGTCCATTATGTCCATCCTTTCATGTGCTTCATCAGACGAGCCTTTGTTTGTTTCTCGAGACATGTTTAGTAACCTGCAAAACAAAGTTAGCAAACCTCACAAACACTTTCTCACGTGTTTGCACTCAAACTATGTCCCTCCACTCGTGTATTACTCAAATTCGGCTTTTACCCTCTTATAAGCTCACACTCTCTTGCCTTTTTCCACTCTTTAGTTCCCTCTTTTAGTTCTTTATTGAACTTAACCAATCTTAATCAGAAATTTCCTTGTAGCAATCCAAACTCAACAATTTGATTCACTAAGAATGAGATTTTAGGAACGAAACAAAGGGAACAAAAATAGCACAAACAAAAGTTTATAGAGTAGAACAAGAAGAAATTATTCTCAATTTTGTTTGGGGGGCTGCTGAATTTTCTCAATTTTTTTTTTTTTTCTGTTTCTGCTTCTGTTTTTTTTTTTTTTTTTTTTTTTGTTCTGTTTTTTTTTTTTTTTTTGAAAACCAGAAACTTTAAAATGAGATTTGAAGAAGCACAATCTTTAAACAAAAAATATGATCAGAATAAAGAGGCACCGCATTTGTTTTTCAAGATTGTACCAGATTTGAATTAGAACGAAAAGAAAAAAAAAATGCAATAGATCTGATAATATAATTTGGTCAAGAAAAAAAAATTATGAAGGAATAGATATGAAAGAACGAAAAAGAAAATGGATAGATAAAACCTGATTTAGACCTTGCTCTGATACTAAATAATGCGAACCTCACCAAGGATTAGAGAGACCCAAAACCAACTTAGGGTTTCTTCGCGAAGATCGAACTAAATCAGATTTTGAACGAGTTAAAAATACAGAAATTGAAAGATAGATTACCTTGACCCAATATTTATGAACGAAACGCGAACTAATGGTATAATGATCTTGACCCAATGACTATAATTAATCACGAATCAAAGATATAAGTTTGAACGCCACAAGAAACTCTTGATAAATTCAAGAAAAGTTCTCTGAAGAACTAAAGAGAAAACTCTCACAATTTTTATTAATCAAAGTAATGTGAAATTCGTAGGTCTACAAAGCCCCTTAAATAGGTGGCCAAGAGAATAAGAAAAGAAACCCTAATACACTTTGAAATTCGTGGGTTTACATGGAGGAAAAAGGAAACCCTAAAATCTAATTGCTAAATAAAGAATAGGGAAGCTTCCTAATTTGCCTTACATTCCTAGTTGGAAAAAGAAATGATTTACTTGGCAATCAAGCTTACAAATCAGCCTAAAATAATTAAAAGACTTAAAATAATAAAATAAATATGATAAGAATTTTGTGGTCCACAAGCCTTGGTCTATTTGAGTTCATGTCGAAACCCATTCACTTGCTTTGATGAGATGGATTAGACCTTGATCGTCATTTGGGCCTAATTTGGGATTTATTGTTTTCGATTCAGTCAAAAGCTCTTGAATTAGCCCATTAAGTGTTTCTTTGATCTTCTTGGATCTTGCCCTAGTAATGGGCCCAACCGAGACATGCAATATGTCCTTTGATGTTGCTTGTTGGTTCTCATCAGTGTGTGTCGGTGGATTCCAAACAGAAATAGAGAGAGAGAGGTTCGCCGGCAATGGGGTGCAGTCCGGCATGGGTGGTGGCCCTCCGTTCGATCGAATTTGTGCATGTGTGTGGTTTATCGGTCGTTCAGACCATCATTCAGCCTGAGGTGTGTGTGTTCTGTTCCATTCCGTCGTTGTGTGTGGATGCTCTGTTTTTTTGTACCGACTGCGTGTTTGTGTGTATGTATGTGCATGTGGGTTGCGTGTGGGTATGAGATCAGGTTGTGGGCATGTTCCGTTCGATCATATGAGGGTATCGGTGTGGTCACCGCTGTCGCCGGAGTTCGCCGGCGGTGAGTTAGAGAGAGAAAGATGTGCGTGCGTATGTTTGTCTGTTGTGTGTGTATGGGTGTGCAGACAGTGGGGGTCGTCCGATGAGGGTGCGTGTGACTATGAGTATTATGTTTGTTGTGTATGTGTGTTCCGATCGTCGTGTGTGACCGTGTGGGTGTGGGGGGGGGCAGCGTGAGTTCGGCCGTCAATGGTGGTGGCGGTAATTTTTGTGGGTAGGTGCGATTGGTGGGAGGCCTCCAGTAGATGGTAATAGTAGAGAGAGAGAGGGGTGGCCGGTGGCATCAAAACGGGAAACAGAAACAGTAAATGCAAGCAGAAAATAAAGAAGAAGAGAAAAGAAGAAAATGGGGAAGAAAAAGAAAAAAAAAATACACGAACCACCCCAGTAGAATCTAAAAACCCAATTCGTGGCTGGCGGGGGATTCGGAATCAGGTAAAATTTTAATCGGGTATTATTTTTTTTAAATTAAATTGTTAGTATTAACAATTTCGTAATCATGAAAGAAATTTCAAAATCATATTAATATTTTGTTAATCACCAATCTAAATAAATTGGTACGATGAATATCAACGTAACGGAATGGACAAAATAATAATTTTTCATAATAAAATCTGGGAAATAGGGAATTATGAAATTTAGGGTCTACATTGCATGTTGGGTTATTTAAAATAAAATATTAATTTAGATCCTATCGCTATTAAGTTCGCAGGCGCCAGCATCCCAGTAGGATTTGAACGATGATAGTTTTTCAGTGCGGGAATCGAGGTGAGTGTACTGTCTTCTTGCCAAAATATTCTTATATATATATATATATATATATATGATGGAAAATGATTGTAGTTAAATTAAATGATTTTAAAATGATATGGATCAAGTAGGTTTTTGGGGTGAGTTGGTAAAATGAATTTCCAAGGAATTGTGTTGGTTTCTAAAAAGAATGATTAAAAATAATTTTCGTTGGATATGGGTGGTTTTGAAAAGAGAGTGAAAAATATATGGTTTTCTAAAAATGCTTGGTTTTGTAAAAACAAATGTGGAAAAACAGTTTTACTGAAATCGGTGGTACAAAGGTGGAAAACTGGTTCTTTTATTAAAGTGGTGGTACTTTTAAAAAATGAGAGGGAAAAATGCGATTTTGGAAATTCTCCCCATAAGGAGTATGGATTTTTGACGATGTAGTGGGAAAATGTATTTCTTCCCGTAAAGGATGTGGATGTTTATCTCCGGAAGGGATGTGGATTATGTTTCTCCCCGTAAGGGGTGTGGATTATATTTCTCCCCAAAAGGGGTGTGGATATTTCGTAGGAAGGAATTCCTATGAATGTTACGGTACCGTTGTAATTCCCGATCGTGAGGTTAAACGATCACTATGGCTAGCCAGTGCGTGTTGTGGTAGGGTAGTGGTTGTGATATGGTGTTTTACTTTAATTGAGTGGTGTTTTGAGATGTGTTTTACTTATACTGGGTGATTTATTTTTATTATGGTGAATGGTATTGTTTTATACTAGATGGGTTGAATGGAACTTATACTTATTGGTTTATTTTCACTGCTTATATTATAGAGAATTTTACTAGTTACGTGTTATTTATATACTTACGCTTGATCCATTTAGATATTGTAGAATGATTTATTATTACAAAATATTTTTACTAAGAAGGCAGTACACTCGCAGGTAAAATAACTAGGAGTCGATCGGTCCCCTAATGGCGCTAGATAGGGTTATGCGGGTCACGCAAAGGAGTCATTTGAGGAAAATTTTAGAGACGAGATACCAGAAATAAAGTCTAAGTGAGGTTCAGGGGATTTGTTTGATTGTATTTATATTCGGGGCGGTGTATCCCTATCAGATAAGATTATTATATGTGTTGTATAGATTTATAATTTTGTTATTAACGTATTGAGGTTGGCTAGGCAGTTGGGAGGTGTCATGTCTACGTCATGCCGGCCCCACATGACGGGTGTCCGGGGTGGGATGTGACATGAAGAGTATTGAAGATTCTGAAGATATTATGTGAAAACAACTCAAACCTCTTTTACTCTTAATGTATCCCGATTTGGATCACACACATGACACAAATTAATGAGTTATATTTAAATGTGTTTAATTTTATGAAATTAAGATCCTAATTAGTGTTTAATTATTTGCTCCAATGTGAAATTGAAAAATAAAAATTGATCTAAGCAAGATTAGTATTTAAAATTGAATATTAATGTGAATTGAGTTAACCAAGAAAAGAAATTGGTTAAAGGATTCAAACGTTTGAGGAATAAATGTTCCAGCAATAATTGGTCAACCGACGGGTGAAAGGTCGGTCAATCGACGGGTTTAGGTTGGAAATTAGGAAGTCTCTAAATCGATCAATTAACCAACCAGGGAAAATCGATCAACTAAAGGATCAAAGTGAAACTCTCTGTATCGATCAGTCAACTGACTAGGGCTTAAAAATGGTCTAGAAATACTTCCTGAATCGATCAGTCAATCGACCCTTGGGGGATCGGTCAACCGATTGCTGTTTGAGAAATGGCTTGGTTTGTAAACTGTATCGATCGGTTAAATGATGGTCTGATGATTGATCAACCGACTATCTAGTTAGAATTTCGAGGATTTTAAGGATTTATTCAAATACTAGCTGTTAACTAACCGTGGCATATCCAATTCAGATATTCTTGGGATTTAAACATATTTGAGATATAATACACTTATTTTGATATCCTTATAGATGTGGTACATAAAATTGAAGTATTTCTCAATTTGGTACAGTTAATATTTCCTTTCTATTCGATTTGAAATTGAGAATTAAGTTGAGGATTTAATTGAAAGATTTTAAAGCCATATCTGAGTGAATTATACCAAGAATGAATGGTTATGCTATATAGGGTTTGTAGGTGCATTTAAATGTCATATCTTTAGGAAACTAGCCGTTAGAGCGCTTGTTTCAAAACAATTTAAATAGATCTGCGAATTTCATATAAAAAAAATCACATCAATCAAGAACTATCAAAGCTCCTAAGCTTTTTAAGAGTTGTTATTTGGAGATATATTCGAGAGATTATTTGTGAGATCAATTGTGTGTGAAGTTCTTAAGTTAAAAGCGTTGATTGCTTTGGCGTCACCGAATTTGTGTTGTCCTACTATTCTGATTTCAATCTTTTCAGTGTTTTCCTCATGAGATTTTTCTAAGTTATTATTCTTTATTGTGAATTCAGTAATATCCTTACTTGGTTGATCAGATCTTAGTAAAATCGTTTTTAAACTTTAAAGAGTATAAAAAATCTTTTAAAACGATTCTTATGATTATCTGATTATGTGCTTAATTTTATGCTACCTATACATATTATAATCAGATATTAAACTCTTCAATTAATTTCTATCTTTAGTAATTTCGGGACATTAATTGAGTTTAATTGATTTAAGGTGGTAGAAGCTCTGAGTGGAAAGAAACTCCGTAATTTTTTTGTAATTTGTTAGTTTGTGCGGATTGGATATAGTTGGGTTGTATCTAGTCAGGGTAGCTAGGGTTTCAATCTTTTTGGAAAAAAAAATTGAGGTTTGATCTTTACCTAGAGTATAAAAATATTAGGTTATTCTTTTCCCTTGAAAAGAATTAGGTGCGAATTCTTCCTGAATAGAATTCGTGTTTTTTAGTGAATTGTAACGGTTTCATCCTTACTGGTGAAAAATGATGCTTGGAGTATTTGTGGGGTTTAATTCTTAGCCTGGTAAAAGAATTAGGTTGTGATTCTTTCTGTAATAGAATTTGGTTAGTCTTGAACTTGAAAAAAGATAGGGTTCTTCCTTAGCCCAGGAAAAGAGATTTGTAAAGGTTGATTATGTGCCTATTAAAAGAATCATTATGAGAGTTTGGTTCCGACCTTTAAAAGAATCTGCGTTTTAGTGGGTGCGAATCTCTGTGGAGCTCGGGAGACTAGATTAGGCAAGAGTAACTTGGTGAACCAGGATATATCTTTGTGTTATTGTTTACATTTTGTTTAGTTGTGCCCGTGGTTTAAAAACTTATTCGTTGGGTAACAAGATAATAATTAATTTATGATAAAATTGATTATTTAATTAATTAAGTGTTTAAAGATTTAAATTTGATTAATTTTTTATAACTACCCAATCCACCCTTCCTTTTTGGGTAGTTCATTAAGCCAATAGGCACTGCAAGAAAAATAACATTTAGATACGAAATTGTTTGTAGCCAAAATATTATGTTCCATAGTGAAAGCCTTTTAACGACGAAATATCTCCGTAGCCAGTTCGATGGGCTATGTGCTATATCATAAGGTATTTAGCGATAAATTATACTTTCATCGCACATGATTACTATTTCGCGACGCATTATTTCGTAGCCAAATTTGTAGCTAAATAATTACATTTCGTCACCACGAAATGGTTTAGAATGGCGGAATTTTTTTTTTGGGCGATGAATATTTTTTGTCGTCAAAACGCGGTTGAAAATGGCGGGAAAATATTTTTGCTCCAAATATATTTTGTCGCCAAAACATGGTCGTAAATTGCGAGAAAACATTTCAGGGACAAACATATTTTGTCGCCAAAACATGTTTATAAATGGCAGGAAAGAAATCGACGACGAAAATATTTTTGCCAAAACATAATTTTAAATGGTGGGAAAACAATCAACGATAAAGATTTTTTGTAGCCAAATGAATTATTTTTTTATTTTTTGTGCGAATTGCATTAGTAGCAAATTCCTTTACTTAAGGCGATGAATATCAATTTGTAACCAATAGTTGAAGAATTTGTTTTAGCAATAATTTTTTATTTAGCGACTAAAATAATAAAATTAATTTTCAATTTTCAATTTTAAATTTGTACCTGTTTTCATGACTAATACCACAATCAATCAATAAAAAGTAAATAAAATCAAATAACTATATTAAAAATAAAATCTGTCAACATATGAACTCTACCAATATTCTTAAACTCTAATATGATAAAAAATCAATTATATCTTACAAAACTTTCTTAGTAATAACTAAGAAACAAATGATGGATGTTAAGCAATCAATATTATCAATTTCATAATATGTTGAATCTGCAAATTGTTCCAAAAAAAAAATAGAACATAGAATAAATTAACCATAGTTTTAATGTTAAAAAAATGATTGAACATAATGGGTTACCATGAAAACAAAGATCCTGTAGGTCCTGATTGAGCTCTTGCCATCAATCTCATAAGTTCTTTCAACTCCGCTTCCATAGTATTTATCTTATTTTTTATCTTGAAATTTATGCACAACATCTTTAGATGTTCCCTGTGTGGATGAAATTTCTATTGATGAAGTTCGTCTTGGTCCAAAACCAAGTCCCTTGAATTATCTAGATCTTCTCCCAAGAATGTCATCGCATATGTTATCCTTTGTCTCCTAGTTCTTACTTTCTTGGGTATGTTCTAGACAAACCACCATATTTATTTGCAAGTTGTAAATATAATAATTTTTTTGATTTTATTTAATGATCAAAAAACAAAAATGGTAGTAAAAATAGGCCTCACATTATCCTCTTCAGCTGCATTTGATATCAATTGTCCATTTGCTCTCTGATGTGTGATCCGGTGTAGATTAATCCTACCCCGAGCCTACAATTGTTGGATTTTCATGTATATCACATACAATAATTGATAGTAAATTTTATAAATTGAATTAGAATAATAGAAAAATACTATTTTCCAGAATGTGGTGCCGAATGACTTTGAGCCCGAAATATGGGTATAGTATTGTTTACTTCGATTAGTTGAATTAATTGAAGATAATGTCCATGAATCGAGAATAAATGTATTGACGCTCCCCGATTTTCCAGAGAAATTTTGAATAAAAAAAAAATTAGCTTTTCTGAAAAACGAATGATAAGGGATTTTTTAAAGCGCTGGTTTTCTCATAAAATATCTTAAGCCAATTTTAGAAAAATGAGTCGTCACCTAGTATTGAGTTTAAACAGTGTACTACGTCACCGGATTTTTTTAAAAAAAAATTAAAAAATAACTTAATTAAAAATTTGACTCCAAAAAACAACGGTCCAATTAGAGATTCGTTTTAAAGGGTTCGGAGGTCAGTTACGCTAGGGAAGGTGTTAGGCAACTCAAGACGCCCGTCTAAAAAATTGTACCTTATTCAATTAAGTCCAATCAAAATTTAAATCTGAATGTTTTATTTTATTTTGAAATCTCTAATTAGAAAATACTTTTTGTTTCTTTTTTGTTTTAAAAAATATAAATTTAAAATAAGTAGAAAACTTTTTTTTTTTTTTAATTTTCATGAAATAAAATGGGAAAAAAAAAATTATTTTGAAATGTTCCCTTGGTATGATCGCTTATAAAAATATTGATGATTTAATAAGGATGACCCCTAGGAGGGTTTTAATGTCTTGAGTTTTAAGTTAAGACTTTTTTTTTTTGTTTTTTAATTTTTGTTTTTGCGATTTTTTTTTTTTTTTTTTTTTTGGATTTTTGTTTTTTTGATTTTTTTAGAACAATAAAGATCAATTCATTTCTTTTATTTTCTGATATGAGAGAAGTAAATATTTACATAAACACAATAACAGTACATAGAAATAAAAAAAATACAGAAAAGCGAAGAACAGAAAAATAAAAGAGCGAAAAGGCGTAGAATAGAAAAATAAATAAAACCAAAAATAAAATGCAGAAAGGTGTCAAATAAAAAATATGTACAACAAAATAAAAGAGCGGAAATGCGCAAAATAGGAAATAAATACAACAAAATAAAAGCTCGGAAAGGCATAGAATATGAAAATAAATGCAAAAAAGTAAATCGATTTTTAAGTGTTTTAGTGGAACATCATTTTAGGTTTTGTCCAATTTTAGGTCCATTAATTTACATATCGAGGGGAGCGATCTCCTTTCTAAACCTAAATTTCTCAAGTAGAAGGCTGGGTGATTTCCACCTCGTTTTTACAACACATTATATTTTTCACAAATATTTTTTTTAGAAAAAATAAATAAATTTACAAACCAAAATTTTGGTATAATAATGACTTATTTTTATTTTATCAAAATATTAAGGAGAGCGATCTCCCTCCCAAATTTCTCAAGATTTGATGAAGAAATAAAAAAATAAATAAAAGATAAATGAAATAAGAAAAAGAAAAAGAAAAATTACAGAAAATTGGCATCCCCGAACTCTCTTTCCAAATCCTCTAACAAAAATTCTCTAAAAACTTTTTCCCTCTCTAACAAAGACTTATCTCCAAAAAAATTCTCCTTCCTCTAATATGAACTCTCCCAACAAATTTCTCTCCCAAATTCCTCTCCTCACAAATGAAAATAAGTCTCCCATTTATAGACTCCGAGAAGGGAAAAATGGGAATTATACAAAAAAATGTAGTTTACTAATCACGCGACGCTATTGTTCATGATCATGTGGTTACTATTTACCATCATGCGGTTATTGTTCACGCATGCGGATACTATTCATGATCACTGTTCATGCATCCAGGATATTGTTCAAGTGTTCGGGTACTGTTCGAGCGTACGGGGTACTTTCATGCTTCCGTTCGGTTATCTTGATTTGTCCTTTTTTTCTAATTTGATCTAAACCAACGCCATTTTTTATTTTTATTTTTTGTATTTTGTGTTTTCTAAAATAAAACAAAGTTAAACATAAAATTATTTTGCTAGGCGGTCAAAATGTTGTGTCTACAACTATTCTTTTTTGTCATGCAAGTTCCACTTGCTTGACAAAGATAAAAGACCACGTCATTTTAATCACCCCATTTTTTGGATTTTTAATTTTTGTTTTTTTGAAATTTTAACAAAAGACGAAATAAAAAAAAAAAAAAAAAAAAAAAAACCTTTTTGGGGCGTGATGGAAAATGGATGGGAAATAGAAGATGGATAAATTGCAACCTAACTCTACAATGGTTACCTACGTATCTCGACAGTGCCAAGAATCAGGTCACACGTAGATCAACAGATAGCCCAGGTGGGACGAGAAAAGAATGCAAAAATAAAGTGACACTTACGGTGAGGCAATGCAAAATATAAAAAGTCATCACGAAGAGACAAATGCAAGATAAATTAGCCATCACGAAAAGGCGAATGCAAAAATAAAGGGCCATCATGAAGAGGCACTACAAAATAAGTCATCACGGAGAGGCAAAGCAAAATATATGAGTCATTGCGGAGAGGCAATGAAAAATATAGGAGCCATCACGGAGAGGCGAATGCAAAAAATAGAAAGTCATCATAGAGAGGCAATGTGAGCCATCACGGAGAGGCAATGCAGAATATATGAGTCATCACGGAGAGAAAATGAAAAATAACGGGTCATCACAGAGAGGCAATACAAAATGATCCATCACAGAGAGGCAATACAAAATGTATGAGTCATCATAGAGAGGCGAATGCAAAAATTAAAAGGCATCACGGAGAGGCAATATAAAAATTAAAAGGCATCACAAAGAGACAATACAAAATATATGAGTCATCACCGAGAGGCAATGCAAAATGTATGAGCCATCACGGAGAAGCGAATGCAAAATAAAAGGTCATCACGAAGAGGCAATGTAAAATGAGTCGTCATAAGAGAGACAATGTAAAATGTATGAGCCATCACGACAATTAAAAGATCTTGCTTAGAATGCAGGTGTTGCAACACAAGTTCGGAAATATAACGCCATCATGGAAGTGATAAAAAAAATAGATACGCAGGCGTATGCGTGGTTGGAGGACACAAATGTAGAGAAATAGATTAGGGCACACGATGATGGTAAACTTTGGGGCGTAATGACAACCAAGTATGCTGAAGTATTCAACAACTGTTTGAAATGTGCAAGGAATGTCTCAATTATAACAACCGTTTCGATAACTTTCTACATGTTTATGAAATACATTGATGTCAGTCGACAGGAAGCTCTAAAGGACTCGGCCATGGATTTGGGGTACGTAAAATATCTCGTTGACAAAATTCAGAAATCTCAAGTTAAGTCCAAAACATACGAGGTCCAAATATTCAATTGGTAAGGTTTTTTAAATTGCAATTTATTAATTACTTAATTTTTTTATATTTATAATATAAATGATGCAACTTATTATCTAATTTGATGTGTGTGTGTGTGTGTGTGTGTGTGTGTGTAATAAGGAGAATGCATGTTACCACGTGAAAAGGAAAAAGACTTTAGCCAAGGGTATTGTCATTCACAAAGTTACTTTAGGGGATAACCCTGATTGCACTGTGAGAAATATAAAACTTTCAGATATCCATACTCCCACATGCTTGTGGCAACCGAGTATTGTGGTATTGATGTGTTCCGCTATATCGCTCCTAAGTACACAATAGCGAACTTGCTAAAAGTTTGAGAGTCATTATTTGAATAGATTGTTCATGAGGATTATTGGCCAATGTTTAATTTTTTTATCCTTCTTCCTAATAAGAATAGACTTTGAGTTGTGAAGCACGGTCGACCAAAATCCACTCGCATTCGAAACGAGATGGATGTGTCGCAAAGAACAATGACAAATCAATGTGGGTCGTGTGCTCAAACTGGCCATGATAGGCGGACATGTCCATCCTGACCCCAATGAGTTTTTTCAATTAATTTGTTTATTTCATTGTAATGAATGCAACAATTTTTCTTTTTATTTTTTTGTTTATGGTTGTAACAACATTTGTATTGTGTTGTATTCTATTGTCACTTAGTTTATAAACGTAATATTTATTTCGTATAATAGTATTTGACAAAATTTAATTTTAGTACTAATAATTTTGACACAAGTTTCGGATTTTTTATTAGAAATGTGAACACGAAAAAAAAAAAAAAAAAAGAAGTGAGAATGAGAAAAATATAAGGCCCAAGTGTGATTAAAATTGTAGTGAAAATTCTAAATAAAATTGAATTATGTTTTCCTTTTAGTGTAGTATTTTATTTTATGTTGCGTAAAGATATCACATTTTTTTGTAGATGCTCCAATGTTTTTGGATTCTTGCAGTTATGGTTGAGCCTGAGCCCGTGAATTAGTCGTTACTTTATTTGCAAAGTTACCATAGGTCTGGAGCATGTGGCAAGAACGTGGACTGAAGATTGTATTAAATTCATATTTTTGTACTGTATTTAATATATTTTTTTTCTTTTATATTATTTATTGATTGTGTTTTAATTTATATTTCAGCATTATTGTCAGCTTGACTGTTCCGGGGCAAGAAGACCTCAAGGGCGCTAGAGGGATAATGTACCTGGCCGAGTGGTACAGCTGATACAATCCACCGGGTTATACGGTGCTTTTAGGTTACAAAAGAAATAGTTAAACCATGCTCTGATTCCTTCAAAACAACATTCAATTATTCTTTAGACGAATTCGTGTAATAGCATCTTTGATCTCAATTGTGTCATCACTTTGACATCGTCAAGGCATCTAAAGACTTCGACGATGTGGAACTGGTGCATTAAGAGCTCTCAAACAAGATAAAAGGTTATTAGACTCTTTCACCCTGTATTCCCATTATTGGCGTAGACCGATACGATACTCTATTAGATTGGTGATCACACTTCTGTAGTAGTCAAAATATGTTCATAAAACCCAACATCTATAGTGATCTCATGATCCAGGCCAACCCCCAAACACTATATGAGTTTTTCACACATGAAATACCATATGAGCTTTTCTCACTTGAATTAATATTTGAAGACATCACGAAAATTATAGGATGAAGAGTTTTTATACAAAACTTAATTTTTATAGTAGCATGTGTGAGGGATAATTGACAGATCTTGTCACAACCCGTCCCGGACACCCGTCAACCCGGGACTGGCATAACTGCAACATGACATCACCTGAAATCCCAAATAACCTAATGAATGACAATATACACCCAATGTATAATACATACACCTATTATGGGGGGCACACCCGGCTCGAAATTTTTCTAACTAAAAGTATTTATCCATGAACCTTTTTAGATTCGCTTTTGACAGCTTCTCTCAATCGCCTACAAGACTTTATCCCATAGCTCTACCTAGTGCCAATAGGGGACCGACTCCTAGCTATTGTACCTGTGAGTATACTGCCTTCTTAGTAAAACATTTTCTTTTTTTTTCTTTAAATAATCAAACATTCTAAATATTACCACAATTAAATACGGATCAAGCATGAGTAGATAAGCAATGAAAATAAAGTGATACAGATAAGTTCCATCCAAATCCATCAAATAAAAAAAGCATACCAATCACTGAAATAAATAACAAATCACCCATTATAAATAAAACACCACATCTTAAACACACATCTCAAACCACCATTCCACCATAACACACACTGGCTAGCCATAGTGATCATTTTAACCTCACGATCGGGAGTTTGCAACGGTACCGTACCATCCGTAGGATATGCCTTCCTACAAACACTCATTACTCCGCCGAAGCGGATAATCACTATGCAGTATAAACGTCTAACATCACTCTACCGAAGTAGATAAACATCACTCCACTGAAGCGGATCACGTCACTCTGCCAAAGCAGATAAATACCATAGCATTGTCAAATTAATAACGTCATCATCAATTCACAAACCAATATTATCGTCTAATCAATATCGGCAAATCTCAAACATCACCCTCTATTTCTAAAACTAATTTTTAATCCAAAATCGTATTTCTCATTTTTTTTTCTCTATAAAAACATCTGTTTCTACCAAAACCATTTTCACCCTTTTTTCGAAAACTATCGTAATCTCATGAAAATCCATTTTTTTCCAACTCACCCAAAACCTGCTTGATCCACAAAATTTTTAAAGCATCTAATGTAAACACAACCATATAGATACAAAAATAGTTTGGTAAGAAGACAGTACACTCACCTCATTATCCGCTTCCAAATACTTTAGCCACCTATTCTCTACCGGTACCCCGATGCCTGCGAACCTAATAGTGACGGGGTCTAAATTAATATTTTATGTATAAAATAAAACCTAACCATGAAATGCAAGCCCTAATTTCCATGATATTTTATTCCCCATATTTTATTATAAAATATTACTATTCAACTAATGTTACTCCGCTACAGTTTATCAAATTTATTCATGTGAAAGGTCCCACTATTTCCTATCCCCATTCCAATTTAAACAATTAAATACATATATTAAAGAAGTTTAAAATTCTACCTTTCCCGGATTTTCCAATGGCCGTGAGATTGGATTTTTATTTATGCTGGGGTGGTTTCTGCAAATTTTCCTTTTTTTTTTTCTTCCCTTTTTCCTTTTCTGTTTTGCATTACTGTTTTCTGTTTCCCTGTCACACTGCCGCCGATGAGATCTCACCGTTGATCACGTCTCGCCGTCCCACCAACCAAACACACGCACCACTGGACAACCGAACCCACACACCATCACGTCTACCCCCCATGCACACCCACCATCCGGCCATACGACACACACAGTAACACACACACGCGAGCTGCTTTCTCTCTCTAAACTTACCGCCGGCGAACATCCGGCGACCTCTAAAACACACACACTTCGAAACACACACACACACGACAGACATACACACACGATGAAACACGATACCACCGCCACTGACAACAGGGCAACGACAGGCCCTCTCTCTCTCTCTCCACTCCGGCGACAATCAAAACACGCACCACCCCCACCGATCAGAATACACACTCACACCACAACGATTAACGAGATCCACCCGCATAGCCGACCAACTCCCAGCGATGATCACTTGTCGACAGACAGCCCATACCGTCGGACTGAACTTTTTTCTCTCTCTACCTACTCCGGCGACTCACTTGTGGCCGGAGCAACACACCCACATGTTCGCATCAATTAAACACACACACGCACACCCCGAACACACACACATAGAGACCCACATCCCCTGCTGATGATCATCCTCCATCGGCCGACGACACCACCTCCGATCCTCTGCCTCTCTTCTCTACTTTGTTTGATCTTCCTCTTTGTGTTTTGTGTCAATTTTCTTTGTGTTTTGTGATAATTGTATAGTGCTTATACCGATATATATGCATGAAGGAAGTGGTGTGAGCTTGATCCTTGCCTTGCCACGTCCGTCCCGTTTCTCCGATCGTGATTTGGGAATGATCTCAGCAGCCTCTATCTATATGTGTGTGTGTGTGTGTGTGTGTGTGTGTGTGTGTATATATATATATTAATCTTTTTCCCCTAATTACATTATTCATCCCTTAACTTTCTTTAAGTTCTTAGTTAAACCCAAATTCTAATTTTTAATATTTTCCAAATTTCAAATTGACCCCTAAAATTTTAAGTTTAATTAATAAATAACACCATCTACCCCGTTATTTCTAAATGTGCTAAAATACATCTTAAATGAAAAAAAATCAGGGTCTTACAGGTCTCAAGCTTTTGTGATGGTAGATTGACATTTTAACAAGCTTTTCTAGTGTTAATTGACATTTTGTGGGATGTTTTTTCAGTGTGGACAATAGTGTTTTGAAGAACTTTTTCAGAGATGCCTTTACAGCCTTTTTTCACTATTGATTGACATTTCGTAGAAGCCTTCTTTAGCCTTTCTTAGTAGTATTTTGAACAACTTTTTTAGAAATGACTTTACAGTCGTTTTTTGTTGTTGATTGATATTTCAGGGCATACTTCTTCAGCCTTTATCAGCAACATTTTGAATAACTTTTTCAGATATGCCTTTATAGCCTTTTTTCATTGTTGACTAACATTTCGAGGGATGTGTTTTAACGACTTGGTTTCCCAAGACCGCTACACGGTTTATTCTATAGAGAATTCTACCCTGAATATTTTACTATTTATAAATAAATTATAATTCTTAATAATCCCACTCTGTAATGACCCGATTTCTTAGGGCCGTCACGCGGTTTCTCTCCTAGGAGAATTAACGCGAAAACCAAACATCCAAAATTTCTCATTCTATATAAAATAAAAAAATCTGAGAAAATTTACAATGCGACAACGACAATTATAATTTGTCGATTTATTAAAATAATTTGACGATCGTAAATAATAAATACAACTATCACAAATTAAATAGAAATTCGAAAATAAAATTGAAATATAATTATAAATTCCATTATACTTTATCAAAGTATTTCCATCATAATTTATCAGTGGCATATCTGTTATAATTCAAACAATGGCGTTTCAAATTCCAATTCCCTGGCTCCAAATCCTTGATATCGAAACACCACCTAAAGTGGATTTTTCCAAATTTATTTAAATCACCAATATTTTTCCCAAATTGGGAATCGTTACAAAAGAGATAAAGAGGCAATTAAATCCTATGAAGATTTAGGGTGTCAAAAGCATAAAAAAAAAAAAGTTTTTTAAAAATCAAATGATGCCATGCAGAAACATTAATCAAAGGCCACCTAAAATATTTATATGATCTAATTGAAACCATAGGACCAAAGTGAAACCTCTGTCAACTTGGGTATACTGATTCCACAAAAAAAAAAAAAAATATTCAGTGAAATCAGATTCAGTATAATTAATTGTAATTTTATAAATTCTATTACTATAGATCAAGTTTACGTATGAATACCAAAAAATTTCGCTTTACAAAAAGACCTGGAAAAATATTACAAAATACGACAATGATAAATATAATTATCGAATTATCAAGTCAATTTTACAACGATAAATAATAATTACAATTATTACAAATAGAATAGAGATTTGAATAAAAATTTCTGCACAACTACATTCTCACCGGCCCTACAATCAAAACTGTGGGGTTGTAAGTCAACGCTCAGTAAAATTTCAACCCCTCTAATGAGTGTGTTTAATCAAATACAAATAAACACATAAACGTGTATCTCACATAATTTTCACATAATATCCCTAAATATTTCATAAAAACTAGCCGTTGAAATTTAACGACGACTTAGAATGAATCATATACCCAAAAGAGAGATTAAATACAAATATTAAAATAGTTAAAAAATTTACCTCAAATCTGAAGCCGAAATTAGAACCGGAATACAAGAAAAAACGGTCTAATATATAATCATCAAATTTTTTTATTTACACTCCTTGTTTCCGGGTTTTTTTTTTTTTCGGACCAATACTCCATTCCTTGTTTCTTGATATTAGTCGTGAACTTCCTATCAAGCCTTCCAAAACACTCCCCATTTTTTTTTATTCAATAGCTCATATATCGATAGCTTATCTTCATATGTGCTCATACATTGATTATTATTTATAATGATCACCACGCGTAATCTATAGCCATAATACACATATATTCATTTTCATGTGGTTTCCTTCTTAATGAAGGAAATCAAATTGTTTATTTATTTACATAATAACCTCTTAAAATAAAGAAAATACTAATTATACCCCAAAACTCTTAAAAGTAAATTCTAAATAACACAGTTGTCCCAAAACATTTAAAAATCAAATTAAAATTAACATTTAATTTCAAAAAAAAAAAATCAATATTATTTATACCATAAATTTGCAAAACAATCCCAAAAATATTAAACTTATATAAAATATAAATTTTCGGGGTATTACATGCTTCTTCAGCCTTTGTCAGTAGTGTTTTAAACAACTTTTTCAGAGATGCCTTTACAACCTTTTTTCACTGTTGATTAACGTCTCGAGGTATGCTTCTTCAACCTTTTTCAACTTTTGTCAGTTGTGTTCATCCTTTTTCAGGCTTTGTCAGCATTTGTCAACCTTTCTAGCCTTTATCAGGCTTTCTCAATTTTTTCTAGACTTTGTCATTGGTACAACCATTATTATAATTGTAGTGTTCTAGAATTTCAACATTCAATAATAGTAAATATCATTCTAGATCCTTTCCAAGTGTATATGCAAAAACTCTTATTACACAACCATCCAAAGACCGGATTGGATAATCCACCGACAAAGTTCATGACTTAAATCGACGAGGTATAGGATTTCCATAAGTCAACCTGGGTTCCACTCTCCACTAATGTAGGCTAAGAAATTCTAAAAGATCAAAAGGACTTGGTTCATTTTTTATCAACTGGCCAAAGGTAAATCGAGAATATAAAATAGGATAGTGTTTTTAGATCAACGATACCCAAGGCACTATGCTTGGCACTCAAACACATTCATACCCACAAAGGCAAGTCCGAAACAACCCCAGGCTTACTTTTAAAACCGTAATACTCACTTGTCTATGCAAACACATAAAAAAAAACACAATTAAACATGTTTTTTTATACCACACCCCCAAACTTATTTGATTTGTACAATTTCACGGGTGTAAAACTACGATAGAAAAATAACAAGTAAGTACTCGAATACTGAACCAATCAAAAGTTCGCCCAAAACCCAATCTCTCTCTTCAATTAACATAAACAAATGCCAAATCGATACAAACTAGACTCGTGCCTTAGGTATAGCAACAATGGCTTGGAAAATATTTAACTGGCTAGGGTATTTGATATGTGTTTAGAATTGAAATGGCTAAAAGGCTTCGACAGGGTAACGAGGGGTAAATCATTTTGCATGGAAGGCTTCAATGGCTCAAGCGATCAAAATTAATGCCTAAATCATATCTCCTAAACTACCTCGCTTAGGATTTTGCCTCAAATTTTCCCCAATCAAATTCTAAAATCCCTTAAATTTTTCATAAACATGGCTACTGGAGAATTGGCATCAAATCAATTGGATAGCTAGTACATTGAGTCTACGTGCTCGTGAAAATTACGATCCACAATGACTTTTATCAAAACGAGATGTCAAGCACACAGAACACACATGAATGGGCATTATGCTTGACCTTGATAAACAACTAGGGGATAATATCATCATCGGGTAATGGCCAAGAAGAACCACAAAACTCAACACACAAAAACAACTAGCTACAGATATAAACACACTTGCACTTATACTAAACAAACATGTATAAAAACAATTTAACTTAAACTACACAACAATTAACAACTATTTAAACTTAACTACATAACCAACAAAAATATATCAAACAAGAAAACATACAAAACATCCCCCCCAAACTTAGAATGAGAAGTGTCCATAGTGACCCAACATCAATCTCAACATATGGCTTGCAGTACTATGACGAAGGGGTTTTAAACACGTACCTAGGAGGCGAGACAACCTCGCCTCCTAGTTTATTGGCGATGATACTCCAAGAAAGAAGACCGGTATAGGGATTTTCCCATAGCGTGCATCCATAGGCCCCATTATTTGAAAACTTGGGTTACCTCCCAAGAAGTGCTTGGTTTAATATCCTAGGCTTAACAAGGAGAAGGGCTCGTAAAAGAGTGGATTCCTCCCATAATATGTGTCATATAATACAACATATGGGTCTTGGTTCAAAACGTCCTCAAGCTTGGAGAAATATGGCATTAATCGGCACGTACTCTCAGCGTGACTCGGTGCTGAAAGTAGAGGATGACAGGTGAGCTACATCGGATCCTTATAGATGTGTTCTGGTTTGATCGGTGTTGGTATCACAACATGGATCTCAAAAGGTTTAGAATCACAAGTGTTATCTTGTGATTCTTCATCGTCGATCAATTCTTGGGTTTCTTCCTCATTAGAATCATCATCGTCACACGAACCCAAGTTTCTCCCACTTGTGAGCAGTTCCTCACGGTGGCTTTCAATGATTGGCGGTGGCAACACCAAGTGGATTTCAAGAGGTGAGGACTCAAAATCATCTTTTGATTTGTCACCAACGAACAATTTTTTAGCCTCATCCTCTTTCGAATCATCTTCATAAGGCACTTCTAAAGTCCTCCCACTTGCATTCGGTTTCTCATAGTCGTTTCCACATATGGATGAGCCTTATGTATCTCCCATTTCTCTCATGATGTTTTGAGTTTCCATAGTCAAAATCGTCCATGTCTTCCAAGGACAAATAGGCATTGCCCGCGGTTAGGTCATAAAAAGAGGTGGTACCATTTCCTCCTTCTACAAAAGTTCTTGTTCCGGCTTGTAACCTGTCGAGGAAATTCAGTAATTGACACTCCTTCGGGAAACCATGATTTGGGAACCGAATGAGCAACTCTTTTTATCTTTCCCAAGCACAATAAAGCGGCTCGGAATCTTATTGAGAAAAACTCATAAGGACTTGTTGATGAGCCATCTCCAAGTACCTCGCCAAACAAACCAAACTAAAAATAAAAATTAAAAATAAAAATAAATGTCTAAATTAAAATCAAGTTACTTATTCACAATATTAACAACAATCTAAAAGTCAATCCCAGGCAACGGCACCCAAAATTTGTTGTGATATTTTATACGCTTTAAATTACTCGCAAGTGCACGAGGTCAAGTTTTAATAGTATAGGAAGTAAGGGGTTGTCGTATCCACAGGGATTGTGTTGATCCTAAGATTTTGATGAACAATTAAATATTGATATTTTGGTGAAACTAATGTTTAATTGAGTGTTTCAGAGATCTAAAGTTCCAGTGGTGAAAACGTTAAATTGAATGGATGCTAAATGAAGATATCAAGATGATGAAGATGAATTAAGAGTTTGAAGAAATTAGGGAAAACAACTCAGGTAAATCTTAAGTCTTAATATCCCATTTAGGAACACACACATGGTACAAAATGAATTTTATCTTTTATGTGTGTTTTGGTTAAGTGAAATTATTTGCTCCTATGTGAATTGAAAAGAAATAATCTTAAATGACTAAAATAAAATATAAGAATATTAGTGGCGCTTATTTAAGAGAGAAAATTGATAAAGGGGTGAAATAGTAAAAGAAAGTGAGTAAAAAAAAAGATCAAATAAAAGATCCAGAAGGGAATAGTCGACTGAGAAGTCGACCGGCCAATGGTGGATGAACTCTCTAAATCGAAGAGTCGACCGACAGGTCGACCGGTGAAAACAACTGAACTCTCTGAATCGAAGAGTTGACCAAGCGGTCAATCGATGTACTGCAATGACTACTTCCTAATTTGTCCAGTCGACTGGGCAGTCGACTGAATGCACCGTTTCAGGATATTGTTTGATCCGATTTTAAATCCCAAAGTAGCCTTTTTTTGTTAGAATTTGAGAGTGATTTTGGGGATATTCTTTATATTTGAGAAATGGTTCATATACTAATTAAATCCTTTTAAAATGGTTCATTAAATATTAATGTTTCTCAATTTGTTAATTAAAATAGATTCTATACTTATTTATTTTAATTGAGAAATACTTTAGGGGTTTAGTTGAGAGATTCAAAATATGTTTTTAAGTGGAATTGAACCAAAATAAAGTCATTATGATATAAGGAGTCTATAAGTGCTATTAATTATCATTACATATGTAAATTAACTGTTAGAAGACTGATTTCATATTCTTTTAAATAGACCTGCAAATTTCATAAATCATTAAGTAGTAAAGAAGAGAAATCATATCATATCATAAGAGTGAGCGTTTCTAAGAGTTATCTTTCTGAGAGTTTGTGAGTTATTCTAAGAGTGGTCTTGAAGATCAATTGTGATTAATATTTGCTACTACCGGATCTGAAGTTACATTACTTTATCTGATTATTCTATGAATTCCGGGTGAGATCTTTCCAATTATATTCTTTCATTGCATTATTTGTTTATATTTTGGAAATTGATCTTAGAAATTATTTCTGATTTTTTAAGAAAATATTTTTACAAATAATTTCTTGAATCTGATTACGTGCTCCAATTTGCTACCCATATCTTGTTAAAACCATATTTTTGTATCTCACGTATTTCTATCACTAGTTGGGATATTAATTGAGTTATAGTTTATCTAGGGTGGTAGAAGCTCCGAGTGAGATTTACTTCTTATCAATTTTTGTATTGGTGAGTTGTGATGGGTTAAATACCATTGGGGGTATTTAATCAGGGATAACTGGATTTCAGTCTCTTCCCGTAAAGAGATTGAGGTAGTAATTCTTCCTAGATAAGAATTGTATTTTAAGTGTTTTTGTAAAGGTTTCATCCTTACCTGTGAAAAGGATAGTTGAAGTATTTTGTGAGATTTTGATTCTTGAGCCGTAGTGATAAAAAGAATTAGGTTAATCTTTAGCCTGTAAAAAGATAGGTTATTCTTGAGCCTGTAAAAAGTAGAGGTTATTCCTGAGCTTGGGAAAAGGAAATTGTAAAGGTTGATTCTGAGCCTGTAAAAAAATCGGTGTGCGGGTTTGGTTCCTACCTTTAAAAGAATCTTGGTTTTAGTGGGTGCGACCTCCGTAGAGCTCGAGGGACTGGATTAGCCAAGAGTAGCTTGGTGAACTAGTATAAATCTTTTGTGTGGTGCATTATTACTTTGTTATTTTTGTTGTTTGGGTGTGTGCTTAAATTGATCATATTATTCTGTTGTGTTATAAATATAATAATTAATTTAGGCTTGGAATAAATTTTATAGAAATGGATTATCTAGGGATTAACTTCGTTTATTTAAACGTGCTTGATTTAGTCTAGTTTACATTAACAGTTATCAATCTATTCAACAATCTAGGTTTCTAAAACTTACTCACTACCTCTCCCAAGTGTAAAGTGAGTGAATATGCAACCACGTCAACACCGATATCCCTATCAAGCATCTAAACAATTACATGAGTCTTGTCCCAACCTCACAGATTGCACACGTTCTAATAATTTTCCAAAATATTAAAATGTTGTGTTGTGTTTTAACCCTAGTCCGAATCCTGAGTTACCTCTCCCGAGTGTCAAATCCCGTATTCTCAAATCAACCACAATATCATAACAAACATACTATGAAAGTAATAAAATGGTAAAGACAATCGAATAGGGATGAACAATCGTTAACAAAATAAAGATTTACTCAAACAAAATATTCATGAACTACATCAATCTCTAGATAATAAAAGTTTAGCTACACATGACCATAACCAAATATTCAACTAAAAACGAGATATACATAATCAAACAACCAACAAAAGTTTAGAATGAATTAGAGAAACAAAGGATAATAGCCAAATCTGAAGAGTGGATCATTCCACTTCTGTAAAGTCTGCTCCGATCACTTTTCCTCTTCTCCAATTGATGATATCCTCTTGCTTGGATGATTATAGGGTTCCAAAAAACATTCTAGGCCATATAGGAATGAGTATATACAAATAGATTACCAAAATATCCTAAAACTATCTTGAAAATGCATGGCCAGCTGGTGTTTGGGCGCTATAGTGAGCAGAAGCTCACTACAGCGCACAGAGGACATAAATTCTTTGACGGAAGAGCGCTGCAGCGAGCAAATTATTGTTGCAGCAAGCTATGGACAATGCCGACGCCTGATTCATATTTTTGCCATAACTTTCTCGTCCAAACTCCGATTAAAGTGATTAAAAAACATATGGAAATCTAAGATGTAGGTATACAATTTCTTTGTTTTTAGATTTTCCAAAATTGGATCACATCATAACAAAAAATGACCTTTAGGTTACAACACTTTTATGTATTTTGCACCGCTTCTCCCATAACACCTGATTTGAATAAAAACAAATAAAATGTATTAAAACACTAATAGAACACTAAAAAACTACCAAATTTGGATTGAAAATATATAGATAAAATCAATCTATCACAAGAAAAAACTAATGATCTATTGCACCGATAAGAGTTCAAGGACAAGGGACCATGCTAAGTGTTGATCCTAAGATTTTGATGAACACTTAAGCATTAATATTTTGGTGGAACTAACGTTTTAGTTGAGTGTTTCAGTAATTTATAGTTCCAGTAATAAAGATGCAAATTAAATGGATGCTAAACGATGATGTTGAAGATGTTAAAGAATTAAGAGTTTAAAAAAATTAGGGAAAACAATTCAGGTGAATCTTAACTCTTAATATCCCAATTAGGAACACACACATGGCACAAAATGTATTTGATTATTTATGTGTGTTTTCATTAAGTGAAATTATTTGCTCCTATGTGATTTCAAAGGAAATAATGTTAAATGACTAAAATGGAATATAAGAATATTAGTGGAGCAAATTTAGATGAGAAAATGGTTAAAGGGGCGAAAATGTAAAAGAAAATAAGAGATCCAGAATACATCAGTCGACTAATAAGTCGACCGAACCAAGCAGCTGAAAGATCCTATATCTCTAAGTCGACCGACAAGTCACCTAGCCAAGAAGGTTGAACTCTTTGAATCTGCAAATCGACCGACAGGTTAACCGGTGAAGGAAAAGCAAACTCTCTAAATCTACAAGTCGACAGGCAGGTCGACTGACGAACGCCGTGGCTACAACCTGAATCTACTTGTCGACTGGTCGGTCGACCGGATGCGCTGTTTCAGGATACTATTTTATCCGAGATTATATCCAAAAGTAGCCGTTTTTTGTTGGGATTTGAGAGATAGTTCGGGGATATTTTCTATATTTAATATATGGTTCACATATTAATTAAATCCTATTGATTTGGTACATTAAATTTTAATGTTTCTCAATTTGGTACTTTAAGTTGATTCTATTGTTATTAATTAAGATTGAGAAATATTTGGGGGGGTTTAATTGAGAGATTTGAAAGTTGTTTTTAAGTGAATTGAACCTAAATGAAGTCTTTATGATATAAGGGGTCTATAAGTGCTATTAATTGTCATGACACATGTAAACTAGCCGTTAGAAGGCTGATTTCATACTCTTTTAAATAAATCTGCGAATTTCATATATATATATATATATATAAAAGGAAACAAGATATAAATAATATCATATAATTTGTGAGTTATTATAAGAGTCATCATTCTGAGATATTTTGAGCTTTTCTGAAAGACAATCTTGAAGATCAACTGCTGTTAATTTTTGTTACTACCGGATTTAAAGTTACATCGTTCTAATCATTCTTTCTGTGGATTCTAGGTGAGATCTTTTCAATTATATTCTTTCAATGCATTATTTGATTATTGTTTGGAAATTGATCTTAGAAATTGTTTCTGATTTTTGAAGAAAATATTTTTACAAATAATTTCTTGAATCTGATTACGTGCTCTAATTTGCTACCCATATCTTGTTAAAATCATATTTTTCTATCTCATATTTTTTTATCACTGGATTGGGATATTAATTGAGTTATTATTTATCTGGGGTGGTAGAAGCTCCGAGTGAGATTTCATGCTTTTCATTTTGTAATGGTGAGTAGTGTGATGGGTTAAATACTGTTAGGGGTATTTAATCAAGGGTAGTTGAGTTTCAGTCTCTTCCCGTAAAGAGATTGAGGTAGTGATTCTACCTGAATAGAATTGAGATTTGAGTGATTTGTAAAGATTCCATCCTTACTTGGGAAAAGAATAGTTGGAGTGTTTTGTGAGGTTTTGATTCTTGAGCCTTAGTATTAAAAAGAATTAGGTTATTCTTTAGGCTGTAAAAAGTAGAGGTTCTTTCTTAGCTTGAGAAAAAAGATATTGTAAAGGTTGATTTTGAGCCTATAAAAGAATAGGTGTGAGGGTTTGGTTCCTACCTTTAAAGAGATCTTGGTTTTAGTGGGTGCGACCACCGTAGAGCTCAGGGGACTGGATTAGCCAAGAGTAGCTTGGTGAACCAGGGTAAATCCTTTGTGTGTTGCTATATTTACTTTACCAATTTTTGGTGTTTGAGTGTACACTTAGTTGATTATATTATTCCGCTGTGATGTAAAGATAATAATTAATTTAGGATTAAAATTAATTATTTAATTTATTGAATTTTATTCTGATAATTTTTTGATTACCCAATTCACCCCCCTCCCCCATCTCTTGGGTATTCTATTGGGCCAACAATTGGTATCAGAACTGGTGTAGCTCAAATTTTTTAGCTAATAAAGATCACATAGCACACATAGTAGGTACACTAGCTGAGCGGCAGTCTATGCACTGATCATCCTTGTTTGCAGGTGAAAGTTACTCGTTTTGGAAAGACAGGATGATAGCCTTTCTTCAGGCTTCAAATTACGATGTGTGGCTTACAATCGAGGATGGTCCATTCATTCTAATAGAAAATAGAGTTGAGAAGAAGAAGGAACAACTCACTGCTTCCAATAAGCAGAAACTCTCCATGAACTCTCAAGCTATCAATATTCTCTTTTGCTCTTTAGACGCTAACAAATATTCTAGAGTTTCAGATTTCAAATTTGCAAAAGAGATGTGGGATAAGCTACAAGTCACCCACGAAGGGACAAGTCAAGTGAAGCAGTCAAAAATCAATACTCTTATGAGAAAATTTGAGCTGTTTAGAATAGAGGAGAATGAATCGATTCATGAGATGTACACTCGCTTTAACAACATATGCAACAATATGAGTCAACTCGGAAAGCCATACTCCATGGAAGATAGAGTACAAAAGGTCCTAAAGTCCTTGTGAGTAATTTGTAAAGGTTCCATCCTTACCTGGGAAAATAATAGTTAGAGTGTTTTGTGAGATTTTGATTCTTGAGCCTAAGGTATAAAAAGAATTAGGTTAGTATTTAGCCTGTAAGAAGATAGATTTTTTTTGAGTCTGTAAAAAGTAAAGGTTATTCCTTAGCCTGGGAAAAAGATTTTGTAAAGGTTGATTCTGAGCCTGCAAAAGAATCGGTGTGAGGGTTTGGTTCCTACCTTTAAAGGGATCTTGAGTATTAGTGGGTGCGAATCTCCGTGGAGTTTGAAGGACTGGACTAACCAAGAGTAGCTTGGTGAACCAAGATATATCTTGGTGTGCTGAATTATTAATTTGTTTATTTTTGTTGTTTGTGTATGCACCTAGTTGATTAATTTATTCCGCTGTACTATAAAGATAATAATTAATTTAGGAATAAAATTAATTATTTAATTTATTGAAGTTTTTATTCTGATAATTTTTAATTACCCAATTCACCCCCCTTTTGGGTATTCTACTTGGCCAACAATTAGCATCAGATATGGTTTTAGCTCATTAGGCTTAACATCCTAGCTAAACCGGTCACGTGCACACACTATGGATAATATTTTTTGTGTATCTTCTCTTGATAGTGATAGATTCTTATATGATAATGTGATTTATAATTCTTGTGATTCGTGTGGTAGTGATGGAGATGATTATAATGAAAATGTCCATATTATTATGAAAAAATTACTTCTTTCACACTACTTTTTACAAGAGAAAGCTTGAGTTTAAAAAGAAAATTTGTTTCTTTCGAAAATGGTGGAAAAGTACTCAAAAATCTAAAATGCATTTAGATGATTATTGTGGTTCAAAAACGTTTTCGGCCGTTATTTTTGAAATTAATAATTTGCTCTCTAAAGTAGATTCTCTTGAAAATGAAAACAGAGTTTTAAAAAATAATTTTGATATAATTTCCAAGTAAAGGTCAGACTTGTTTCTAAAATCGATTTACTTAAGAAAAAATTTAAAAAATCAGAATCCGATCTTAAGTCTATTTCAAGAGATTATGAAAATAATTTTTCTAGGCAAAATGAATATGCTTCATCATCTCATTTTTTATCACAGACCAGTGATAGTTATGCTTCTATTGTTAAAAATTATTTATGTTTTACATCTCGTGTTTTCTATGATAAATCATATTTGAGATGTTATTATTGCAATAGGGTTGGGTATTTTAAAGTATTATGTCTGTTTCGAAACCCTAAGTCTATGTCTAATAAGGACGGATCCAAAATGAAATGGATACCGAAGAAAATTATTGAAATGTCTCGTGCAGAATTACAAAATGTCGAAAGTGGACCTGAAGGAACAGTTAAAGAGTTTATATCAAAGCCAAAACAGGAAGTTAGCAAAAATACACAAGCGACGTGTGCAAAGCGAAAAAATGCACCAAAGACAAGAAGTGAAGTTGTAAAGCAACCACAAGAGATATGTGCTAAGAGAAAAGCTATACCAAAGTCAAGATTAGATATCACGAAAAAAACCACAAGCGATACGTGCAAAGGGGATCAATGAGTCAAATAGAAAAAATCAAAGAAAGAGAGGATACGATCAAGCCAAGAAGAATTGCGCACCTAAATCAATAATAAGCTCAAATGAGGTAAAAAGTAAAGTCACCCCAAAAGATAGAAAAGGTACTCCTAAACCTCCGCATTTCAAATTTATTAAATTTGTTAAAGAGAAAGAGTCTAGACTTACCAAATAGGTAAGTTGTGATGGTTTTTAAGACCTATTTTCAATGATGTGTTTACTTGTTATCTAGAAACATTATTTGTTGATTATGAGAATCAAAATTAGTTAAAGGGTATTAACATGTCTTTATATGTTTATATTGAGTAGTGATCATATGTTTATTTTAAAGCATGTTTTGTGATTTTGAAGATTAATCGAGTGTTTGTGATCTCACTAAATAATGCTAATTATTTGTTGCATATGCATTTTAGTAAGATTATTTGTATAATGTGCTGTTATTCATGAATACATTTTTTTTACAAAAGTTGGTATGAGCTGAGTCTTTATGCTTCGTAATGCATGATAATATGTTCTCATGTTGCATGTCTACTGATTTATAAACGATATTTATTATTCTAAAAGATAAATGATATTTTATGAGAGAAATGTGCACTTATCTGTATTTATGCATGTATCAAATTTATGATTAATAATATGCTTGTGAAAAATTAATATCATGCTATATTGCTGAAACGTTATGATTATTCACCTATGTATGAATATTATTCATTTACAATTTGATAGAGGAAGATTGCATGCCCAGAAAGATATTTTTGGTGTGGTTCTTGTTGGATTGAGTAGACTTGATATTTATCTATAAAAATAATCCACATAGTATTGATGTATGTATATATATATATATATCTGGATTTAATTACTTTAGATTTACTCTTTCAAGTATATTATATGATTGCTTAGAGTAATGTTTATGTGTGTTCCCCCCCTCCCCAATGTTTATGTGTGTCCCCCCCTCCCTAGGTTTGTTTTTGAAGATGACAAAGGGAGAGAAATTAGTGATGTTTTATTAAGGAAAAGTATTTTAATGCTTTAATTAAGTATTTTATATTTATGAAAAGAGGGAGAAATTAGTGATGTTTGCTTTAATGAGTGTTTTAAATTTTTGCATTATTGAAATCTTCATTATGATGCTTTAATGAGTTAAAGAATCCGTCCTCGGATTCAGGGGGAGTGTGGTTATATTTTATTTTGAAGAAAACATCAAAGTTAATTATCATTATCAAAAAGGGGGAGATTGTTGATCCTAAGATTTTGATGAACAATTAAGTATTAATATTTTGGAGGAACTAATATTTTAATTGAGTGTTTTAGTGATTTAAAGTTCCAATGATGAATATGACAAATTAAATGGATGCTAAATTATGAAGTTGAAGATATTGAAGAATTAAGAGTTTGAACAAATTAGGAAAAACAATCCAGGTAAATTTCAACTCTTAATATTTCATTTAGGAACACACACAAGACACAAAATGTATTTTATTAATTATGCGTGTTTTGATTAAGTGAAATTATTTGCTCCTTTATGTGGTTTGAAAAGAAATATTTTTGATTCACTAAAATGAAATACAAGAATATTAGTAGAGTTAATTTTAAAGAATAAATGGTTAAATGAGCGAAAACGTAAAAGAAAATAAGTTAAAAACGTGTTCAGAGAAGAGATCCATAAGAGATCAGTCAACTGATAGGTCGACCGGCCAAGAGGGTTGAACTCTCTGAATCTACAAGTTGAACGACAGGTCGATTGGTGAAGAAAAAACAAACTCTCTGAATTTACAAGTAGACAGGCAGGTCGACTAATGAACGCAGTAGGCTACATCCTAAATCGAACGGTCAACTGACCGGTCGACTGGTGGCTCTGTTTCAAGATCATGTGGATTCCAAAATCATATCTAAAAGTAACTATTTTTTGTTAGTATTTGAGAGAGATTTAAGGGATTTGGTGATATTTAAGATATGGTTCACATACTAATTAAATCCTATTGATTTGGTACATTAAATATTAATGTTTCTCAATTTAGTATTTGAAATAGATCTTGTTCTCATTAATTGAGATTGAGAAATACTTTGGGGGTTTAATTGAAAGATTTGAAAGTTGTTTTTAAGTGAAATTGAACCTAAATGAGGACATTATAATATAAGGGGTCCATATGTGTTATTGATTGTCTTGACACGTGTTAAATAGTCGTTAGAAGGCTGATTTCATACTCCTATATATTGACTTGCAAATTTCATATATCATTAAGCGGTAAATAAGAGAGAAATCATATCATATCATTTGTGAGTTTTTATAAGAGTTATCCTTCTGAAATATTGTGAGTTTTTCTGAAAGACGATTTTGATGATCAATTGCTGTTAATCTCTGTTGCTACCAAATCTAAAGTTACATTGCTTTATCTAATTATTCTGTGGATTCAGAGTAAGATCTTTCCAATTAATTTTTATTATGCATTATTTGTTTATTATTGGAAATTGATCTTAGAAATTATTTCTGATTTTTTAACAAAATATTTTTACAAACAATTTCTTGAATCTGATTACGTGCTCAAATTTTCTACCCACATCTTGTTAAAATCAGATTTTCTATCTCACGTTTTTCTATAACTAAACTTGGGATATTAATTGAGTTATTATGTATCTAGGGTGGTAGAAGTTCCGAGTGAGATTTTCCTACTTATCATTTTGTATTGGTGAGTAGTGTGATGGGTTGAATACTATTAGGGGTATTTAATCAAGGGTAGTTGGGTTTCAGTCTCTTCCTGTAAAGAGATTGAGATAGTAATTCTTCCTTAATAGAATTGCGTTGTGAGTGATTTTTAAAGGTTTCATCTTTACCTGGGAAAATGATAGTTTGAGTGTTTTATGAGATTTTGATTCTTGAGCCTAAGGTATAAAAAGAATTAGGTTAGTCTTTAGCCTGTAAAAAGATAGGTTTTTCTTGAGCCTGTAAAAAGTAGAAGTTATTCCTTAGCCTAGGAAAATGATTTTGTAAAGGTTGATTATGAGCCTGAAAAAGAATTGGTGTGAAGGTTTGGTTCCTACCTTTAAAGGGATATTGAGTATTAGTGGGTACGAATCTCTGTGGGGCTCGGATGACTGAACTAGCCAAGAGTAGCTTGGTGAACCAGGATATATCTTGGTGTGTTGCATTATTAATTTATTTATTTTTGTTGTTTGTGTATGGACCTAGTTGATTAATTTATTCCGCTGTGATATAAAGATAATAATTAATTTAGGAATAAAATTAATTATTTAATTTATTGAAGTTTTTATTCTGATAATTTTTAATTACTCAATTCACCCCCCCTCTTGGGTATTCTACTGTGCCAACAGGGTGAAAATAAAAAGAACCAAAAGCTGAAGAAGGGCTGCTAACATAAGCCAATTGGAGGCGACGATACTGTAGGGCACTCAATACTGTAGTGAATTTAGTATTGAGTCTGACTCAATACTGTAGCGTACTCAGTACTAGAGTTATTTAGCTAATAAACATTTTTTTTAATAAGATTACTGACAAAATGGGATTTTCAACTTATATACCGAACCCGAGCGTCCCGAAGTTCTGAACACCGAGACTAAGATCTCGGTGTTTGCAATACCGGGATCAAAAGATTTTTATTTTTTTTTAAATCGAATGGTCCCGGTGTTCACAACACCGGGACCAAATCAATTTATTTTTATTTATTTTTTCTTAATAAAGTGATCCCGATGTTGTGAACACCGGGACCGAAATCCTATTTTTAACACCCATCTCCCTCATTTTTCCTTCTATTCATTGCTCCATCCTTCCTCCGTTCCTCATTTCCTTCTCCTTGCTCTTCCTTCGTTCATACTTAGGAAAGTTTTGTTCCTTTAATTTTTTTTTTCTATTTACTTATTTGTCATTTATTTGGCTAATTTTCTTCATCAAAATTTAACAAATATTACAACTTCACAATTCCATCCTCCAACAAAGGTAAGTTTTTTTTAATTTATTTGTTAGTTTGATTAGTATGTTTTTTACTTGTTATTTATTAGTTTGATTAATTTATTTGTTTGTTAGTTTGATTGATTACTTGTTTTTTACACATTATAATATACTGTTTAAAAAAATAATTAATTAATTAATTAATTAATTTAGTTAATTTTATTTTTTTAAAACATCAAAAAAATATTAGAGGATAGTTTGATTTTAATTTGTTATTTATTTAATTTATTAGTTAGTTTGTTTTTTTGTTAGTTAGTTTACTTGTTTAATTTGTTGGTTAGTTAGTTAATTTAATTTGTTGGCTTAGTTGTTTAATTTGATAGTTAGTTAGTTAGTTTAATTTGTTAATTTAGTTGTTAAATTAAATATTATACTTTGGTCCCTTTCACATGTGTAGGAAAATATAAATTAATATATTATTTAAAAAAAATTGTTAGTTAGTGACTTTAATTTTTGAATTTAGCGATTTAATTAAAAAAATATACACATTAGCCCCTGAAAGTTTTACAATTAGAAAAATATAAATTTTTAATATATTATTTTAAAATAAATTGTTAGTTAGTTTAATTTTTGAATTTAGTTGAAATTGTTAATTAGTTAGTTTAATTTATGAATTTAGTTATTTAATTAAAAATATTTGCTTAATTTGTTAATATAGTAGTTAAATTAAAAATTACACTTTGACCCTTTTCACATGTGTAGGAAAATATAAATTAATATATTATATGAAAAAATTGTTAGTTAGTTAGTTTAATTTTTTAATTTAGCAATTTAATCAAACAAATATGTATTTTGGCCCCTGAAAGTTTGACAATTAGAAAAATATAAATTTTTAATATATTATTTTAAAATAAATTGTTAGTTAGTTTAATTTTTTAATTTAGTTATTTAATTAAAAAATATTTGTTTAATTTGTTAATATAATTGTTAAATTAAAAATTAAACTTTGGCCCCTTTCACATGTGTAGGAAAATATAAATTAATATATTATTTGAAAAAAATGTTAGTTAGTTAGTTTAATTTTTTTAATTTAGCAATTTAATTAAAAAAATATGCACTTTGGCCCCTGAAAGTTTGACAATTAGAAAAATATAAATTTTTAATATATTGTTTTAAAATAAATTATTAGTTAGTTTAATTTTTTAATTTAGTTGAAATTGTTAATTATTTAGTTTAATTTATGAATTTAATTATTTAATTAAAAATATTTGTTTAATTTGTTAATATAGTTGTTAAATTAAAAATAATACTTTGACCCCTTTCACATGTGTAGGAAAATATAAATTAATATATTATTTAAAAAAAATATTAGTTAGTTAGTTTAATTTTTTAATTTAGCAATTTAATTAAAAAACATATGCACTTTGGTCCCTGAAAGTTTGACAATTAGAAAAATATAAATTTTTAATATATTGTTTTAAAATAAATTGTTAGTTAGTTTAATTTTTGAATTTAGTTGAAATTGTTAATTAGTTGGTTTAATTTATGAATTTAGTTACTTAATCAAAAAATATTTGTTTAATTTGTTAATATAATTGTTAAACTAAAAATTATACTTTGGCCCCTTTTACATGTGTAGGAAAATATAAATTAATATATTATTTGAAAAAATTGTTAGTTAGTTAATTTAATTTTTTAATTTAGCTATTTAATTAAAAAAATATGCACTTTGGTCCCTGAAAGTTTGACAATTAGAAAAATATAAATTTTTAATATATTGTTTTAAAATAAATTGTTAGTTAGTTTAATATTTGAATTTAGTTGAAATTGTTAATTAGTTAGTTTAATTTATGAATTTAGTTACTTAATCAAAAAATATTTGTTTAATTTGTTAATATAGTTGTTAAACTAAAAATTACACTTTGGCCCCTTTCACATATGTAGGAAAATATAAATTAATATATTATTTGAAAAAATTGTTAGTTAGTTAATTTAATTTTTTAATTTAGCTATTTAATTAAAAAAATATGCACTTTGGCACATGAAAGTTTGACAATTAGAAAAATATAAATTTTTAATATATTGTTTTAAAATAAATTGTTAGTTGGTTTAATTTTTAAATTTAGTTGAAATTGTTAATTAGTTAGTTTAATTTATGAATTTAGTGATTTAATTTTATTTTATTTTTAAATTGTTTAATTTGTTAATTTAGTTGTTAAATTAAAAATTACACTTTGGCCCATTTCACATGTGTAGGAATATATAAATAATATTTTAAAAATATAAATTTAATTGTCAAGTATATATATCGAGTTTAATTTGTTACAAATACATTTTTCAACTTCATCAATAATCGAATTTAATTTTTCAACATTTATTATTAATATTTGATGAAGTTGAAAAACCTGCATCGACTACGTATTTATAAAAAATTGAACTCATTTTATGTTTGAGCAAATTACACATTTGTGGGAAAATAAAAATTAATATATTATTTTAAAAAAAAAAACTTGTCAAGTATATATAACGAGTTTAATTTTTTACAAATACGTAGCCGTTGCAGGTTTTCAACTTCATCGATAATCGACTTTAACTGTCGATTATTGATAAAGTTTAAAAACCTGCATTGAATACGTAATTGTAACAAAATTTTGGCCCCTCAAAGTATGACAATTAGATAAACATAAATTTTAATATATTAATTTAAAAGAAATTGTTAGTTAGATTATTTTTGAATTTAGTTAAAATTGTCAATTAATTAGTATATTTTTTGACCCATCTAAGTTTGACAAATTGAAAAAATATAAATTAAAATTTGTTAGTTAGTTCAATTTTTTAATTTACTTGTTTAATTAAAAAATTTGTAATTATAAATTATGCACTTTGGTCCCTCAAAGTTTATGTAAATTGAAAAAATATATAGTATTAAAATTATATAAAATAATAATTGAAAATATAAACTTTAGGGGTATCAAATATATCTAACGAGTTTAAGTTGTTAAAAATGCATAGCTGATACAGGTTTTTCGACTTCATCAATAATTTTTTAATTAAAAAATTAAACTCAAATTAACTAACAATTCATTTTAAACAATATATTAAAACTTTTATTTAAATTTTATTTTAATTTATAATGAAGTTGAAAAACTTGTATCGACTACGTCTTTGTAACAAATTAAACTCGTGAAAGAATAACATAGCCAAGAATATAGCCATGGCAGAAGAAAAAAAGACATTGTTTTGCTTCTTCCATGGCCATATTTTTGGCTATGTTCTTCTTTCGCGAGTTTAATTAATTAAAAAATATGCACTTTAGCCCCCCTCAAAGTTTGATGAATTAGAAAAATCTAAAATAGTAAACTTATATAAAATAATATTTGAAAATATAAATTTTATTTATCAAGTATATTTAATGAGTTTAAGTTGTTAAAAATACGTAATTGATGTAGGTTTTTAATTTTTTATTTTCGCTTGTAAAATGATAGCCAATTGAAATGGATCACGTTCGATTATTATTGTATTGGGGAGGTAGAATATTGGAAGGTACCGAGTTCGGGGTTTGTTACAATACATTAGCTGTAAAATATTTGGTTGTCCGTAGGGGAACAACCTTAAATGAATTAATCAAGATGCTAAAACTATGTGTTCTTGAGGATGGGGCTACTGGAAATTTGAAACTAAAGTGTAAGATGCCAATAGCTCTTTTCAGGGCGAATTATAAATATACATTATTTTCTATCGGGGATGACTCAGCATTAAACCAAGTGCTTGAGTTACCTCTTTACATACCCTCGCTTCTTGTTGTTGAGGTGTATGTAAAGGTAGAACGAGCATTTGATGATGATCTCAATTTTTTTCCCCGAAGTGGTCATTTTACCAACTTAATGACTCAGAGTTTTAATCCATATAGTACTCAATCTGATGGGCAATTTTTCAGTACCGTCCCCCAAGCAGTCTAATCTAATTACACCGTCCCACACCTTTACATTCCAGAACAATATCATTCTCATTGTACTCCCATGCCGTACCCCAATTACTTGAGTCTAGCAGGCAAGAGAGTCAAAATCAGCAATTGGAGTTGGACAGGGTTATTCTATTTTTCAATAACTTGGACTAGGGTGACGACGATGACATGGCGAAATACGAGCCAAAGTGACGAAAGAATTTCTGGACGCAGGAGATGGACGAATTTCGTACTGGTATGGTTTTTAAGGATAAGGAACATGTCCAGTAGGTCATCAAATATTACCATGTGAAAAAGAACAAAGAGTTTCATGTGTCGAAAATGAACAAAAAGGTCTGGTCGGTTTATTGTTCGCATAGTTGCGGTTAGAGGTTGCGGGCTGGTAGAAAAAAAAAGCCACGGAATGTTTCAGATTACGCAGTATGAGGGCCAGCACACATGTTTCTATAATCATATTGTTGTAGATCATAAAAATTTGGATTATAGACTGATTTCGAACCTAATACTTGGACAAGTCGAACAAGATCCAGAATTGAAGATTGGCTTCATTATGGCTTACGTCAAGGAGTCTTAGGGATTCACCATCTTCTAACGAAAAGCTTGGTTGGCTAGATCTAAAGCTATCGAGACCTTGTTCAGAGATTGGGACGAATCATATCGAAAGTTGCCGAAGTTTATGATCACGTTGTAGTACTATAATCCAGTTATGATTGTCCAATGAAGCACTATGTCGACTGATATGCCTGGCTACAGGACGTTTGACATGCTATTTTGGGCATTCAAAGCTTCAATCGATGGATAGTGTTATTGTCGACCCGGGATCACGATTGACGGGACCCACTTGTATGGTAAATACGAGAGGAAGATCTTAATCGTCATTGGAATGACGTCGTCCAATAAGTGATATCCTTTAGTTTTCGTCGTCGTGCTGACGGATAACTACTGCTGTTGGTGATGGTTCATCTACATGCTTAAGCGCTATATTGTCGGTAATCGTCTTGAGGTGACCTTAATATCTGACAGACACGCCGGTATTATTAGTGCGGATGACTGTCTCTAGCTAAATCTACAAAACGAGCCCCCCCGATATCATTGATTTTGTTTGCGGCATCTTTGCAGCACTTTCAACAAGATTGCTAAAAATCAACATCTCAAAGATCTTGCTTGGAATGTTGGTGTTACGACACAAATTCGAAAATACGATTCTATTATAAAGGAGATCAAAGAAATTGATGTTCAAGCACATGCATGGTTGAATAATATTCTAGCTTACAAATGGACCAGGGCATATGACGATGGTAAGCGTTAGGGAGTGATGATGACTAATTATGCAGAAGTATTTAACAACTGCCTAAAGAGTGCAAGAAATGTACAAATTATTGCATTCATGAAGATTACGTTCTACATGATGGTTAAATACTTTGATATTGGTCGACAAGAAACTCTAAAGGACTCAGCCAACGGTTACCAATACGCTAAACACATCGTTAAAAAAATACAGAAATCTTAAACCAAGTCTAAAACATACGAGATTCAAATATTCAATCAGTAAGTTAGCATTTATTATTTATTCTTTCACGTTACATATAATTGTTGCCATAAATATCTTAATTAAATATGATATTTTTCTAGAGAGAATGCGATCTACCACATAAAAACTAGAAAGAATCTCACTGGGGGCCTAATTACTCACCAAGTCACAATGGGGGATAACTAGGATTGCACATGTAGGAAGTATAAAATTTGGCAATATCCATGCTCCCATATTGTTGCGGCCACCGAGTATAGTGGAGTTGATGCATTTCTGTATATTGCAGCTAAGTACACAATGAAAAATTAATTGATGTCGTGGGAGTCATCGTTCTGGCCGATTATTTACGAGAACTACTAGCCACAGACCAATTTTCTAAACTTGATTCCAGACCATAACAAACTTCGAGTTGTGCATCGTGGTCGACCAAATTCCACTCGCATTCAAAATGAGATGGATTAGTCGCAAAGAACAATGACAAATCGTTGTGGTTTATATTCCCAGACTGGACATGATAGGCGGAGGTGTCCATCCTGACCCTACTATATACCCAATTGATCTTGTCAGTTCATTATAATGAATGTTTATGGTACTTTATTTGTTTGTTGTGTCAACTTTTATATATTATAAATTCCATGCACTTGTCACATACATTTCTTTGTAATGAATGTTATATTTTGTTTATAAATGTGATTAAATTTTAATTTCGTACTAACATATTTACCACAAGTGTTGCGGAAAAAAATTTCAGCTATGTCAATCCTTGGGCCCATAGATACTTCAGTTCTACACTTGCAGGCGAAGCACAGGTCCGAACTAATTTGGGCAATACAAGTAAATATTTAGGCTATTAAATTAATTTTTTATTTTAGTTTTTTAAAATTTTAATGTTACTTATTGTGTCTTATTTAATATTTCAAGATATTGATTTTCTTGACTGTGCTAGAATTGATATAGGGGAATAGAGAGAAAATATCCCCCCTCAAGTTATAGAGTTGATAGAATCAGTCGGTTTAGCCCATTCAGATTGTGGCCGAAAAGGTTAGATAGGGCCCTAATAATAGCGTTGGTAGAGAGATGGCGTCCGGAGATGCACACTTTCCATCTATCCATCGGGGAGATGACCATCACACTATAGAACGTGGCCGTCTTGTTGGGGTTACCCATGCATGGGGAGCCGGTTATCGCCCCTGAGGACTTGCGACTAGTACGTGGCTAGCAGGAACTTTGTCTCGAGCTCCTGGGAGTGGAACCGCCAGTAAAGTAGATTAGGAATAGGTGTTTGAAGTTCAAGTGGTTACGGGATACCTTTGCTCAAGTTCCGGACGAGGCCGACAAAGAGGTCATGCATTGCTACGCACGTGCGTATTGCTTGATTATACTTGGACAAATGTTGTTTCCTGATAAATCGCAGAACATGGTTAAGCTAACCTACCTTCCACTGCTTTGTGACTTGACACCTACTGTCAAGTATAGCTAGGGCAGTGGGACACCAGCAGTCCTTTACCGCGAGCTATGTAACACGTCAAAGCCCGACACAAAAAACATAGTCGGCTGCCAATTTTTGTTGGAGTGTTGGGCCTGGGAGCGGTTGCCGAGGCTTCGGCATGAAGTTGTCCCTTTCCCCAATTATGATATATCATTTGGAGCTTGACGTTCCTAACTACTCCGAGGGGTGTCTAGTAAGTAATTAGTATTTTCTTTTTTATTTCATTTATCATGTAATGGATATTTATTTATGGATATTAAACTTATGGTTTATATTTTTGGTGCACAGGTGGACCCTTGAGTTCAATTTGGAAAACTTGTCGATGCATGTTTTGGTGGTGTATCATGATTAGTTAGATCGCTTGCAGAATAACGAGATTAGTTATTTATTTACATCAAAATTTTAATTTTTTTATTTATATTTTATTTTACAGGTCATTTGGATGCCCTATGACCTATTAACTATGCCTCCAATACTAGAGATAAATAAGATATATGGATGGCATCGCTGCCCCTAATTTGCTACGAGATCATCGAGTACACACATATCCCCTGCGCGTGCTATGACAGTTTGGTTATCACTAAGGAGTTCCTCGACTGGTAATTATGGACAAGAACTTGCACAAACTTACTCGGCGAGGACACTTCGGTGTGAACTGGACTGAGAAGCACCACGCACATATAGTTGCATGGAATAGGTGACGAGCACCAGATGTGCGCAGCTTCGAGCAAGGGATAGGGGTTGACCAATAATACATAAACTGGTATTGGAGAATCACACGAAGGTGCTTGGTCAACCCAGCGTACCGACCTCAGTTTGGGTATCTAGCAACAAGAGGACGAGCGGTGTTAGAGGTATGATCACATTGAGTATACCATCTGTTTAGTTATATGAGGTTGATTATCTTCTTATTATTCATGTATTAACTTAACGATTATATGTGTTTTGAAGGATCCGGAAGTATCGCAGCTCATGCGTATGAGTCATCTATCTCTGCGAACACATACTATGGAGTCATACGAAGAGTTGGCTCATACCATCTATGATGCCACCACGGCGGCGATATACTATCAAGTACTGTGCCATCAGGCAGCTGATGTTCCTCTATCTTCTCAAGCTGCTCCTCAGTCTTCTCTTCAGCTATGGACTTCTGATGCCTACCATCCAGGTAGTGTGGGTGATGTCGGACCTTCAATATCGTATAGCATAGATGCTTATGCTGGACCATCTAGCACATATGGCATGGGTGATGATGCTAGGTCGTCTGACATATACCAGATACATGACCATTATTCTCATTACATATCACAGCTTGGTAAACAGAAGTCATCGTCATTCATCACTTTGCCGATGAATGAAATTGTCTCAACTTCAGGCGTGATTCCTCCAATGGAATTTGTTCAATTGACAAGATTGGAAAGACAAGTGTCACCGGTGTCGTAGTTCGGGGATGACGTAGAAGGTCCGGGGATGATGAAACAGTCGTTCATGGACTATGGACAAGTTACACAAGCTCATGAAGAGACTGAAGAACCTTCTATTACTCAACGTCGAGGGCGAAGGAACGTCAGACGTAGGGGTTGCAGTACATAATTAGTTATATAGTTGATAGTTTGGCTATATGAATGTAAATACATTTTTTTTGTAAAAAAAAAAAATCTAACGTTTGTAGATTTAGAAAATTGTTAATCTACCGTATATTTTACTTCGCAAATGGATAAAGCATTTAAATTAGAAACATCGTATTGAAATTAAACACGTCAATATGTACAATTAATTATAAAAAGAAAAAAATATTACATCAATTAGAGACATGTTTAACGGTGTTTGTTACAAAACTCATAACAAAAACAATACATAAGAAATAAAGTATTTAACATCATGAAAATAGTGACAAGTAAACACTTAAAAAGACAATTGAACTGTAAAAAATTATTTATTCTTCATTGGACATGTATCCTTCAGACAAATATTCATTGTTATTTATGACGTTATGATATTCGTTTGGGGAGACTGCTCTGTTACTTGTGACAGTCATTTCATTAGCTAGTTGTAGTAGATAATATTTATTCCTACGCAACAACATTCGATTATTTTCTAGGCAAATTCATGTAATAGCATCTTCCATCTCGGTTGTGTCATTAATTATACATCGTTTAGGCATCTGAAGACTTCGACTATGCGGAACTGATGCATTAAGATTTTTCAAACAAGATACAAGGTTGTTAGACTCATTCACCCTATATTCCTATTCTTGGCGTAGACCGATGCGATACTCTAATAGATTGGTATCTTGATCAGTCTAGTAGTCATCATAATATAGTTGTTAGTATGAGGAGTCTCAGGGGGAGACCGGAGTAGGGGCACTCCCTGCGCCCGGTGCCCCTCGTGAGTCTCTGAGGACAAGGAGCGAGACGGGCTCCTCCAGTGGCCTAGTGACCGCCTGACCATCAACGTCTGGACGTCCTCCCCTGGCGAGCTCGACTTCCTATCGATCGGCCCGTGAGGTCCCCTTGGATGCTTTAGTCTGGAGGATGGAGTCTGACTTATCGAAAAAAGATGTTCGGAAACTGCGCTCCTCATATGTGATTCCTAGCTCGGTCGAGCTGCGCGCTCTTGGGGAAGATGACCGAGCATGCGACCCACCCAAAGGGTTTATCGCGATCTACAACTACCAGTTACAGGTCGGGTTGTGGTTCCCTATCACCCCTGGGTGAGGGAGGTCTGTTAGGAATTGGGTCTGTGTCCGTCATAGCTCTCTTCCAACAGTATAAGCATGATCGTGTCTTTCTATATCATTTGCTTGGCCAAGGGGATTATGCCGTCCCTCGAGCTGTTCCACACACTATTCTTTGTGAAGGTCATGCCCGACGGGAAAGGCTGGTTCTACCTCTCAGCCCAACAGAAATTCCTAAAGGGCTACCCCGATTCCATCAAGGACTGAAAGTCAAGGTTCTTTTTTTTGGGAGGTACCGGGTGGGAGGCCGACGAAGCACCGACATTCAATTTTCCAATCCAGAGGCATTGGAGAGACCTGGGTAAGTTTTTTCAATTCGGACCTCGTCCCTTTTCACCCCAGTTTTCTGCTCTAACATGTTCTCTTTTTCAGTGACGAAGAAGCGCAAGCCCAGCCCGGAGATCCTCGAAGAGAAAGAGGTAATTCTCCAAACCCTGTATACTCACGTCGTGCCTCTATGACATTTATTTTTGGAATGACCCATCTCTGCCTGCGCCGACCCTAAACCAGAACTCTCGAAACAGTAAGCATCTCGAGCTCGGCCCGATCATTTTATTTTAGAGTTCTTAACCAAATAATTGTTTATTAAAAAAATAATTTCTGAAAACGGTATACTTCAAACTTATTTACGGGAGTGGTGTAAAACGCATTACCGAAATGCGTTTTTCAAAAAACGCATTTTCAAAATGCGTGTTTAAATAGTGGATATGAAAGTTAAAAACGCAATACCGATTTGCGTTTTTAAAAAACGCAAATCGGTTTTGCGTTTCTTAAAGCCCAAAAAAAAAAAAAAAAAAAAAAAAGTAAAAACGCAGAAGCTTTCTGCGTTTTTCAAAAAAAAAAAAAAAAAAATTTGTTTGAAAAACGCAGAAGCTTTCTGCGTTTTTCAAAAAAAAAAAAAAAAAAAAAGATAAAACCGTTCGAAAAACGCATAAAGCTTCTGCGTTTTTCAAAAAAAAAAAAAAAAAAAAAGATAAAAGAGAGTAACGGAACGATCAGTGCGTTCTTCGGCAGTGTGCAAATCCTGTTTTGAAAGCTTTTCTTCTTTTTTTTTTTTTTTTTTTTTTTTTTTTTTCAAGAACGTTTTTTTTTTTTTTTTCGCCATTTTCCCACCATTTTCCTCATTCATATTTGGCTTAGAAGAACCATTTTTTGATTAGTATGAAATGATTCCCAAAAAAACAAAAATAATATATGCGTTTTTTTAAAAAAAAATTACACTAATTGAAATAAAAATAAAATTACATGTGAATATATAATATATTTTTACAAATTTATAATACATGTCGTCATTGACTTTCTATGTACCACACCCCCTACGTCTAATGTTTCTCCGTTGCCGCCGTAAAGGAAGTGGAAGTTGGGACTTTCTATGTACCACACCCCCATCGTGGAGGAACCAACATATCCATCTACTATGGACTTGGGACACATTACTCAAGTTGATCATCTCCAGACGGAGGACACCGAAGAACTTCCACTTCCTTTACGGCGGCAACGGAGAAACATCAGACGTAGGGGGTGTGGTACATAGAAAGTCAATGACGACATGTATTATAAATTTGTAAAAATATATTATATATTCACATGTAATTTTATTTTAATTTCAATTAGTGTAATTTTTTTTTAAAAAAACGCATATATTATTTTTGTTTTTTTTGGAATCATTTCATACTAATCAAAAAATGGTTCTTCTAAGCCAAATATGAATGAGGAAAATGGTGGGAAAATGGCGAAAAAAAAAAAAAACGTTCTTGAAAAAAAAAAAAAAAAAAAAAAAAAGAAGAAAAGCTTTCAAAACAGGATTTGCACACTGCCGAAGAACGCACTGATCGTTCCGTTACTCTCTTTTATCTTCTTTTTTTTTTTTTTTTTGAAAAACGCAGAAAGCTTCTGCGTTTTTACTTTTTTTTTTTTTTTTTTTTTTGGGCTTTAAGAAACGCAAAACCGATTTGCGTTTTTTAAAAACGCAAATCGGTATTGCGTTTTTAACTTTCATATCCACTATTTAAACACGCATTTTGAAAATGCGTTTTTTGAAAAACGCATTTCGGTAATGCGTTTTACACCACTCCCGTAAATAAGTTTGAAGTATACCGTTTTCAGAAATTATTTTTTTAATAAACAATTATTTGGTTAAGAACTCTTTTATTTTACTTAAAGATTTCTTGGCTGACTGACGACCTTTTTTTTTTTTTTTTTTTTTAACTATGTACATGGCGGTGATAGCTCGGATGGCAATAAAGGGAGTGAAGGCAGATAAGGCCGCTCAGATCGGTCAAAAGACCGAGGAGACGAGACCCGTCGGCCAGGCGAGGCCTGTCCCTGCCCAAAGAAGGCCGAGGACCCAGGCCACCACCAAGATCGGGCAGACGGAGGTCGTCGGGGGAGATCCTGTTCCCTCCGCTAGGAAGGACAAACGGAAAAGGAAGGCGAGGATGTCCGATGCGCCGACCGGGAATCACAAGAAAAGTCGACCCTCCGTCCCAGCCCAAAAAGTGGAACAACAAGAGGGAGATGACAAGGAGTCCGATGAGGTCATCATCCAGACCAGGCACTATGCCAACGAACCTGCCACCCAGAATCCGGCCATGCTTACGAACTTCACTCAACGGATCATACCACCGGTGGATAAGGCATTTGCCAAAAAGACCAATGCCCGGCTTTGCGCTGAGATGAATTAGTACATACTTTCGGTAATTTGTTATCCTCGGACAGCATTTGATACTTTTTTTTTTTTAAATTGTCTTAATAACTCCGGCTGCCGACCTTGCAGGGGTTGTTTTCTTCGCTGGAAACCGGTACCCGTTTACACCAGGCCAACCAAGCGCTCGAAGAGCTGACAACGTAGAGTAACGAACTCTTGGATCTAAAGAGTATGAGAATTCGTCTTCCAAAAGCTAGTGATGTCCCATTGAACGATACAAATCTCTCACCGTATACATTTTTCAATCCTTTTCATTTCATTTGTTTTTAACTTAGTCAATAATTTAATTAACTTCAACTTTCAATGAAATATAAATTTTTTCAAACACATTAAAAAAATAAACTAATTATGTAACTAACAATTTTTTTTTTAAAACAATCTATTATAATTTCTATTTCATTTTATATTTTTTCACATGTGTAATTTGTGAAACTTTGAGGGACCAAAGTACATATTTTTTAATTAAATAACTAAATTAACAAATTAAACTCAAATTTTGTAACTAACTAACTAATAATATTTTTAAAAATAATATATTATAATTTATATTTCAATTTATAATTTCTCACACATGTACAATTTACTCAAACTTTGAAAGGCCAAAGTGCATTGTTTTCAATCAAACAACTAAATTAATAAATTAAACTAACAAACTACCTAAGAATTTAAATAACAAAACTAACAAATCAAATAAGTAAATTAACTAACAAACAAATTAACTAAATAATTAAACAAGTAAAAAATATAGTAATTAAACTAACAAATAAATTAAACAAAAATAATTAAATTAAACTTACTTTTATTTTAATATTTTCTCACATGCATAATTAATCAAACTTTTAGGGGCAAAAGTGCACAATTTTAATTAAATATTTTTTAATTAAGCAACTAAATTAAAAAAATTAACTAATTAACTAAATACTAATTTTTTTAAAAATAATATATTATAATTTATATTTTCTCACACATGCACAATTTACTAAAACTTTGAGGGGCCAAAGTGCATAATTTTTAATTAAATAAGTAAATTAACAAATTAAATTAACAAACTTAAAAATTAAATTTAACTAAACTAACAAATTAATTTAACCAATTAATTAAGAAATTAAGTAAACTAACTAACAGATTAACTAAATAATTAAATAAGTAATCAAACTAATAAATAAATTAAACTTAACTTTTTGTAATAAGAGGAAGATGTTGTGAAATTTTGAATTTTTTATAAATAGACACTAGCAACAAGTATGAAGGAGGAGGATGGAGGCAAATGTAAGTTGAGGACGGACGTTTTTATAGAGATTTGGTCGATAAAACCGGGACCAAAAACCCATTTGGTCAAAGCAGCTACAAAGTTGCCTGCTTTTTGCAGGCAGCCTGCAGTTGCCATTTAACCAGCAACGGCACATCGCCGTTTCTAAAACGGCGATGTGTCGTTAAGGGCTTGAGTGATCCTGGTGTTCACAACACCGGGATCACTCTATTAAGAAAAAAAAAATGATTTTGTCCTTGTGTTGTGAACACTGGAACCATTCGATTTTAAAAAAAAATAAAATCTTTTGATCCCGGTGTGGCGAACACCGAGATGCTCGGGTTTGGTATATAAGTTGAAAATTCCATTTTGTCAGTAAATTTTTTTAAAAAAAATATTTATTAGGTAAAGAACTCCTCAGTACTGTAGCAGTCCCATTTATTCGTATTTTGTTCGGTTTGTCGTGATTTGCTCGTTTTAAACCGATTCACTCTAACTCAACGTCATTTTGTTCGTTTTTCAAAAACCTACAAAACATATAAAATAATTCAATTTTTGATATTTTATTTTGATCGAACCATTCGTTCTACTTTATACGGTTTGGCTTTTGTTCGACATGTTGTAGTTTACTCATTTTTAATCCGATTTGTCCCATCTTAACGCTGTTTTGATCCATTTTTATAAACATATAAAAATAACTAAAATAACTTTATTTATAATAATTTACACTATTCAAACGATTAGCAAACCTAGATTTAAGGGTATAAAATCGCACAAATGCAGTGCGATCACATGACTTCTGAAGCGACCCAACTTTTCAAATTTTGAATTGGGCGCCAAGACCAATACATTGTGACCAATTAACTTTCACTCGATCTCGTATCTCAGTACTTCGGTGAAACCACAAGTGTGTATTCCCGAGTTATTCTAGTGTCGAACCTCTGGAATAAGGGCACCTAATGAGGGATTTTTCCGACTACCTCCAAAGGTTACCACATGGACAAATGATCCAATGTGACCTGCAAGCAAACCAAAGTCACATGCCAAACATGTGACTCCAAACCACTAAGAATGTTGCCCCGATACTGAGGAAACCGCTAAATACCTTATAAACCGAGCATTATATATCTTGTGCATTGTCCATGCTTTGTTGCTTATGAGCCCATCCTCGAGGAATCAAGGATGGCCTAGGTGTATCAGCTCAAACCACCCAAGTTTAAGAGTTGTTGCAACTGTCTGCTACATATAAGGAAAGAACAACCGCATTTAAGGTATAATGGCTCATTAGCTGCAGAATCTCACTAAACCTAGGACATCAATGGGGATTGACTACGGTTTACGAAAAGACTTGCCTAATAAGTCTTCCATATCCGATAAATATTACAAGGGAGTCTAATTAAGATATGCACAATTTTACTAGCTTTACTTTGCTAAAATTCTTTCAGAATTTCCAACTAATTCTTACACTGGCATGTAATGTCGGCAAGTCCCCATGCCCGATGCCTTATTTTGTAAGAACCTCTGCCTAGGGAGGATCACATTCCCAATATCAATGACCATATTTGACGATTCAGTTTTTGGCATTAACTTAAAAAAATAATCTCACTCAAGAAAAAAAAATATCATACCAAAAGTAGAAAATTAATATCTTAAATAATAAAAAAATTATGACTCGTTCAGGGCTTTAAACTCTCTCTCAATTTGTGTTTGAGTTGTGTTGAATTAATCTAAATGAATGATAAATATTTTTTTGAAATATATATTTATATATATTCACAATTAAATTTACTTAAAAGATCCTCTACAAAATGTCTCTTTGAATAGAAGAAATTCTAGATTCCATGTGGATGCATTGGTTTAGTCAATCACGTATTCAAGCCGTTCAGTGAATAAAGTTTTCTTTTAGCTAAATCTCACTTTATACCCTTAAATTTTTAGTTTCTTTTTATCTTCAAATAATTTAATTTTTATAATTTGCCTTTTGAAGTTTATTCGTCTTTACGATTTGAATCAGTTGAGTGATTCTATCAATTTTGTTATTGAAATTAGTCATATGAGTCTTGAGAAATAAATAATATAATAAAAAATTAATTTTACACTTTAGTCCTTAAATTTTGATTATGGTTGCACATACTCCATATTATAGAGATAAATAGATGTAAATAGGGGTGTTTATTGACCAGCCAGACCCAGCCCATGACCGCCTGGCCCACAGCCGAATTTGCAGGTTTTCTAAGAAGTGGGTCGAAATTCAGCTGTGGTAATTTTCTATTTCTGGGTCGGTTAACAAGTTTTTCCAATGCCTAACCACCAGCCCCAATCTGACCGAATTAATTCAGTCTTCAGCATATTTGGGCGGCTCTTCTCTTCTCCAAATCTCCGATTCTCTAGACTCTAGTTCTCCTTTCATCCGTGACGTCGCCTCACCTCTTCACTTTCAATCTTCTTCCTCTTCTCCTCTCCTTAGTCAACCCAGCATTTCTTTGTTAAAGGTAAGAATTGTAAAATTTCAGTTGGCTTTTTCTTCCCTTTGTCATTTACATTATTTCATAGCTTGACATCAATGGAGTCATGTGATGATTTAAACGCATAGTTCAAATGATACTCTGTGATTAATCATTTTTATAGTCTTTCACTTCTATTTGATGACTCTATTTATTGTTCTATTGTTCTTCTTCTTCACTTCTGTCACTCCTATTTGATGACTCCATCAAAGACATCTTTCGCTTCAATTGTTCTTCTTCTTATAAGATTATTCATATTTGATTCATCTTCTTCTTCTATTTGTCTTTTTCTTCTCTACACTTCTTTGATTTCTTCGATTCCCATCTGGTTTTCTCTGTTCTTTGCAACTACAATGTTTAGGGTTTATGGTTTCTTTACAGATTTCATATTTCACTCCACCAATTTTACCCAACTGCAATCCAACTTGATCCAACGACACCCTAGAACAACGATTTTTTCTATTCAGAGGTCGAAAATGGGTTTGAAAAATCATGACCCTCCACCCAAAAATAGTCTCACCCCACCCGATGAACACCCCCTAGATGTGATAGTCAATTTGACTAAGCACCCACCGAGGGATCCCTTTTTAGTATTGAAACTATCAACTCAACCTACTAAGCTTTATCTGCACCGATCATTTTTTATGCCACTTTATAGACTAATATACCCTTATTTAATGTGATTTTTACTTCCTGATATGTGAAAATCATATCTGGTAACTTTCTAAAAATATACGACACTATAATTTAGTTTTTATTATTCCTAAAAACGTGGAAAAAAAATCCGCTAACTTCCAATCGACTAAGTTGAACATGAAATATGTGATTTTATCATGAACTTATTGTTGAAAAATTAATTTTTTTTACACAATAATCATCGGGGAATCGTCCTCATTAAAATGAGATATTAATCATTTTTTTTAAATGTGAATCGTATTTCATGTAAATGTTACATGTAACATCTTATAGTTCGTGTGACACCAACGTTGAATGTAACATTCAGTGATTGACATTAATCTTTTTTTTTTTTTTAGTTCTAAATTAAGATATATGTAAATGTTATATATAACATTAACATCACTATATTATGTGTTCTCTGTGAATGTTGAATATAATATTAAATGTAATAGAAAATAACATTAATCAATGTTGATAATAGAACAAATTATATGTATGTTGTACAACATGACATACTAATAAATGTGATTTTAATGTTAAATGTCATGTGTGAAGACTAAAAATTCTGAAAGTACCATGTTGAATATAATATGAAATGTGAGAAGTAAAAATTATGGAAGTACCATATTGAATATAACATGAATGTGAAAACTAAAACTACTGGAAAAAAAAAAAGATTTTGATATCATTTTGTAGATCTTATTTAGACGAAGTTAAAAATATAATCAGATTGTAAAAAGAATGTGTATAACAATAGTTATTTTGATTTTAATAAAATAATTTTGTTCAATATAGAAACTCTCAATCCCTATAATCTCACGAAGGGCAAATCAGTCCACTTGAAATAAGGGATTTCCGAATCTAGTATTAAACGGTACATATAATCTGATTAATGGTAGCTTTCGGTCTAATCTAAACTATTTGGAATATAGTGGTAACAAGATGTTTAATATTGGTTTAAGTAGTAATTTTTTCAAAATAAAATTCAAAGGAAAAATTACAAAAATTAAGGGCCCGTTTAGTTAGGCCCCGTTTGGTTAATGTTTTCAACCAAACTCAACCCAACTTAACCCAAAATTTCTGAGTTTGATTTTTGGGAACGCGTTTGGCAAATACAAAACTCAACCCAACCCAACCCAAAAAATAGAATTTGATTCTCAAAATGTTAAAGAAAAGAGAAACTAAAAAAACTTTTTTTTTTTTGTGCCCAAAAAACTCAACCCAAAATTCTCAACTCCGGCCACCATCTGATGACCACCCGCCGCTGTCCACCATCGCTGGTCACCGCTCACCGCCGTCGCCGTCCGGCGATCGTCGTTGGCCATTTCCAGCGACCATCTCCGAACAACGTGCGTCGCCGTCCGTCCGCTGCTGCCGGCCACTGTCTGACACGACCGCCAAACATAAAAAAAAAAATTCAAAAAAAAATTAGTTTTAGGATAAAATCGTTATCAAACACGATTATGTTCTCAGCACAAAATAAAAATTGTCGTTATCAAACGCAATTTTGTTCCCAAAATTCTCAGCTCAACCCAATCCAACTCAACCCAGTTGGGTTCAGAAAAGTGGGAACACTAACCAAACGCCATCTTAGTGTTTCCATTCCATTTCAACCCAACCCAACCCAAAAAATTTTGGGTTTGATTTTTGGGAACGTGTTTGGCAAACACAAAATTCAACCCAACCCAACCCAAAAAATAAGAATTGATTCTCAAAATCCTAAAGAAACCAGAAACAAAAAAAAAATTTTTTTTTTTGCCCAAAAAATTCAACCCAAGGTTCTCAACTTCCGTCTTCATCTGCCGCCCGACCACCACCACCCGCCGCTGGCCACCTCCGCCGTTGCCGCCGCCCGCCATTGTCCGGCGATCGTCAGGCGACCGACCGCCGTCGCCGGCCACCTCCGGCGATCTTCTGCTTCCGCCGGCTATCGCCTGCCACCTCCGCCGCCGCCGTCGCCAAAACAAAAAAAAAAATCTCAAAAAAAAAAGAAAAAGTTTTAGGATAAAATCGTTACCAAACACGATTTTGTTCTCAGCACAAAACAAAAATTGTCGTTACCAAACGCAATTCTGTTCTCAAAAGGAAACAAAATTCTTAATTCAACCCAACCCAACCTATCTCAGTTGGGTTGAGAAATATGGGAACACTAACCAAACGCCACCTAAAACAACAAATGATGAAGTGCAGTTGCACCAAATTTTAGGGGTAGTAAATGCAATTTAACCCATTCGTTTTTTATGTGTGATATTTGACCACGAGGGAATGGAAAAGAAGGGATTTAAGCTTTAGCTACGTCTCTCTCTAATTACCCAGAATATACACGGGGTCTCTAATTCAGCCACGTGGCCCCGTTTGGTTAGTGTTCCCAGCCAACCCCAACCTAACCCAACCCAAAAATTTCGAGTTTGATTTTTGGGAACGCGTTTGGCAAATACAAAACTCAACCCAACCCAACCCAAAAAATAAGAATTGATTCTCAAAATGTTAAGGAAATGAAAAACAAAAAAAACTTTTTTTTTTTTTTTGTGCCCAAAAAACTCAACCCAACCCTCTCAACTCCGGCCACCATCCGACGACCACCCGCCGCGGTCACCGTCCGCCGCCGTCCGGCGACGGTCGTCGGCAACTTCTAGCGACCGTCGCCGCCACTTCTGACGACCGTAGCCAGCCACCGTCCGGTCACTGGCGTCCCGCCACCGTCTGGCACCACGTCCGTCGCCGCCAAACACAAAAACAAAATCTAAAAAAAAAAAAAAAAAAATTTAGGATAAAAACGTTACCAAACACGATTATGTTTTCAACACAAAACAAAAATTGTCGTTACCAAACGCAATTCTGTTCCCAAAATTCTCAACCCAACCCAACCCAATTCAACCCAACCCATCCCAGTTGGGTTCAAAAAAGTGGGAACACCAACCAAACGCTATCGTAGTCACCAACTCACTTTCAAAATAGATGACCAAAACGTGTGGTTGCAGTGTTTAGATTGCAATCTTAAAGAGGCTCGTGCTCTTTGTTTGTTTTTTTGGTTTTTTAAACAAACACTAAATTCATTTAATTAGATTTTAAATATAACTACCAATAAAGTATAGCTCAAATGACAAAGTATACTTGAGCTAAAACAGTTGAGAGACTTTTGTAAGATCAGAGATTCGAACCTACGGAAAAACACTCATTGAAAGAGGCAGTCACGCATCCCGAACAAATTAGGTGGCGTTTGGTTAGTGTTCCTACTTTTCTCAACCCAACTGGGATGAGTTGGGTTGAGTTGAGTTGAGAATTTTGTTTCCTACCGGGAACAAAATTGCATTTGGTAACAACAATTTTTTTTTTTTGTTCCGGAAACAAAATCACTTTTGGTAACGATATTTTCCTAAAATTGTTTCCACACCAAAATCAAAAAATCAAAGCAAATATTACAAAAAAACAAAAATAAAAAACACAAATCATCAGCACTTTTTTCTTAACAAAAAAAACAGGTGAACGGAGAAATCGCATAAACGGAGAAATCACCTTAACAAAATTGAAATCACTCACCTGAACGAAATCAAAATCAGAAACATAAGTAACGAAATAGAAATCGAAATCGAAATCGATTTTTTCAACAATCGAAATCAAAATCAGAAACAGAAGCAACAAAATAGAAATAGAAGCAACAAAAAATTCGTCAACGATTCCGTCAATGAGAGGTGAGAGCGAAATCCAAACCCTAATTCTTCAACAACGAAATCGAAATCCTAACCCTAATTTGTGAGGACTTCTCGGCTGAATTCCAGATCGATGAACCCTAACTTGTTGACGATTTGCAATCTGTAACTTCGTCGATAAAGAAGACAACGACGATGGAGAGGTGACGACGAATGTTGGGAGACGACGAAGACACATAGACGACGGCGATGGCAGGGAGATGACGAAGACATACGGACGACAGAGAGACGACGAAGACACATGGCGGTGAGCTTCGATGATAATGGCTGGTCGACGGTCGTGAACAAACCATGGCGGTGAACGAGTGGGACGATGGCAAGGAACACAAGGAATGTAAGACCCTGACTTTTCGTATACGAATAATTCAAGTCGCGTTTTAAAATATTTTGAAAATGTCGGGGTGGACTACGATATTAATTATGTGAATTAAAATTTTAGGGAGTTGTATTGAAATTTTTATAAACATTAAAACATAGTTTTGGGTTTAATTTCTACCCCAACTAATATAAAGGGAGGATTGTGTAATATTACAAAAAATATCTTCATTATATATATATATATAAAGAGAGAGAGTGGAGCTTTGGTGAAAGGAGTAAGGGGAGCATGGATTGTGTCAGCTGTTTGAGCATATATATATATATATATATATATATACACATACAAAGAAAAAACAGGAGAAAAGGTCCAAAACCGAAGAGAGAGAAAGGAAGAGAAAGAAGAAAGAGAGAGAAAGGTCGGGCGAGAGAGAGAGTGAGAGAAGAGAACCAGAGGAAGGAAGTGACCGACGATGGGTTGCCGTTCGGCTGAGAGTAAACCGAAGAAAGAGAAAGGGCAGTTGGTCTAGTAGTGCGTAATCATCGTCGCTGATCGGTAAGGATTTATTTAATTGACTGTAGGGGTGTTCATTTTTCTGTTTTCTGTCCTTCTTTGTAGATGTGTGAGGGTGTGATTGTCCGTCGGTAGTGGTGGCGGTGTTGTGTGCATGTGTTCTGTTTTTGTTTGGGCAGCTGTGTGTTTGTGGGTGGGTGATGGGGGTGAGCAGTGGGTGCTAAACAAGGGTGGCCATGGGCATGAGTTGGGTCCGAAGGTGGTGACAATGATGGAGTTGGGTCACCGACGGTGGGTTTGCAGTTCCATCGGCGTGTGTAGGCTTGCGGTGTGCATATCTCGTCGCCGGTAGGTGGATGTGTGTGTGTGTGTTCCTTGTTACTGTTTTGGTTCTGTTTCTGCTCCCGTTCCATGTCTGTTTCCGTTTTATTTTTGTTCCAGATATGGGTGGTGGTCGGTTGTTGGCTGGTTGTTTGGTTGGTGGGTGTTGGTTGTGTGCGAGCAATTGGTGGTGGTGACTGCCAGAGTTAGTGAGGAGAGAGAGAGTGGTCGGCGGGAAAATTGACAAAACAGAGCAGAAGGGAGGAGGAACATCCGCTTAGGCAGTGGAAAGTTCGCCTAGGAGGTGGTAGATCAGTGTCAGAATGACAGAAAATTCGCCTAGGTGGAAGTTTCTCACTTAGGCAGTAGGTCGTCAGTGTGTAACTCAGATCTATAAAGGAGTTCGGTCGCCTAAGTGGAGGATTTGCTCTCAGGCGGTGAAACTGCATTGTGCAGTTGAGAGTAAGGGAGAAGCAGTCACTCGTTCGCCTAGGCGATGGGACGTCGCTTAGGCGGTGGGGAGCAGCATCAGAAATACATGGACTTTTAGGGAAAATCCACGATTGGTTCGGAACAGGTAACCTTTCTAATTTATTTTGTGAATTCTAAATTTAGTTTTCTAACCTTAAAATAATAAAATAATAAATAATAAATCCTGAGATTGTTTATAAGAACAAAGTTTATAAATAGTAAACCGTAACGAAGCGATACTAGTTGAATAGTTATATTTCGTAATAAAATATGGAAAATAGGAAATTAAGGAAATTAGGATTTCATGGCGTGATTAGTTTGTTTTATACAAAAGTATTAATTTAGGCCTTGTCACCGTTAGGTTCGCAGGCACCAGAGTTCGAATAGGGGATAGTCGGTTAAAGGTTACGAAGCGGATAACAGGTGAGTGTACTGTCTTCTTACCAAACTGTTTTTAAATACACATATGATGAAATCTGTGTTTGCTTTTATAAATGATATGGATCAAGCTAGTTATGAGTGAGTTGGTAAAATGGATTTCCATTGAAATGTTTGGGTTTAAAAAGAAAGACTTTATAAATAATCTGTTGGATTTGGTGGTTTTAATAAAAGGTAGGAAAAACATGATTTTTAAATTAAAAGTGGGTTTTGTTAAAAAGAGGTGGACAATGGTGATTTTGTCGATATTATTGAAGTGATGATTATTATTATGGTCTGTTCGGAGGGTGGTCCGGCAGAGGGATAATTATTTGTGATTTGGTGATAATATTATTGAATTGACTATGCCATAATTTATATTATGATCTGTCCGGAGGGTGGTCCGGGAGATGGATATTTACTATACGGTGATTGACGTTATATGGTGATTTATATTATTGGCCTCCGGAGACGTTCGGTTGGCGGTGATCTGCGCAGTTAGGTCAACTAGGAAGACATATCCTACGGATGGTTACGGTACTGTTGCAACTCCCGATCGTGAGGTTAAAACGATCACTATGGCTTAGCCGGTGGGTATGGGATTGAGATGTGTGTTCGATTTTGGGTGTTTTATACATATATTGGGTAACTTATTATTGATTTTGGTGTTTGGAAACTGAATTATATTACTTTACTTTCATTGCTTATTTGATACTGGGACTTTACCAACTCTGTGTGGTGTTTATATTTATCTACGTTTGATCCATTTAAATATTGTATTATTTAAAATGTATTGTTCTTATGTTAAAAATGGTTTTTACTAAGAAGGCAGTACACTCGCAGGTGAATCTTTTAGGAGACGGTCCCCTACTAGTATTAGGTGGAGTCATCTGGGAATAATTTGAGTTGAGCTGTTAGAAATGGTCATTATGAAAGAGAAAGATTATGTATATGTTGTATAATGAATTTTATAGAAATTTATAAAATTTTGTAATGTATAAGAAGATTTAAATGTAATAGGTGATATCATGTTGTCATCACGCTGGTCTTTGGAGGACGGGTGTCCGGGACGGGTCGTGACAAGGAAGAGGAGATGTAAAACGAAAAAGAAAATGGACGAACTAAAAGGAAAAAGAAAATGAGCTCAACCAAAGTGGATCAGTGGACCAACTAACATTTTTTTTATTCCCAGCATGTCCCTAATCTAGGTTGAGTTTTTTTAGCACAATTTTTTTTTTTTTTAATTTCTCATTTCTTTAGGATTTTAAAAATCAATTCTCATTTTTTGGGTTGGGTTAAGTTTTGTGTTGCCAAACGCGTTCCTGAAAATCAATCACAGAATTTTTGGGTTGGGTTGGGTTGGAATTGAAACACTAAGGTAGCGTTTGGTTAGTGTTCTCACTTTTTTTAACCCAACTGGGATGGGTTAGGTTGGATTGGGTTGAGAATTTTGAGAACAGAATTGTGTTTGGTAACGACAATTTTTATTTTGTACTGAGAACAGAATCGTGTTTGGTAACGATTTTATCCTAAAACTAATTTTTTTTTTTTTGAGATTTTGTTTTTGTGTTTGGCGGCGGCGGACGGTGGCCGGACGGCGGTGCCAGAAGGTGGCCGGACGTCGGCGACGGTGGTGGTGGCCGGCGACGGTTGCCAGAAGTTGCCGGCGACAGTCGTCGGCCTTCGGCGGCGGGTGGTTGTCGGACGATGGTCGTAGTTGAGAGGGTTGGGTTGAGTTTTTTGGGCACAAAAAAAAAAAAATAAAAATTTTGTTTCTCATTTTCTTAACATTTTGAGAATCAATTCCTAATGTTTGGGCTGGGTTGGGTTTAGCTCTGTATTTGTCAAATGCGTTCCTAAAAATCAAATTCAGAATTTTTGGGTTGGGTTGTAGGATTTGGTTGGGAACACTAACCAAACGAGGCCTTAGTCTCTCATCTTGTGTGGATAGAGAGACACTCGTGTATATTAAAAAAGAAGAAATAACTTTTGTATTAAAAAAACCAAACAAACAAAAACGATTTTAAATAATTTTCTGAAAAATATTATTTTTCTTTGAGAAACAAAGCTTATTAAGGTAAATATTTTAAAATAATTTTATAATAATTTTAGAAACAAAATAATAATTTGAAATGAGGAACCAAACATGCGGTTAGAGATCTCCATTAAATCAAAATTATCTTTTACTGGTCTACTGGAATGTGGCAGCTACCTACCATTGTCATGTCTTCCCAGTTCCAGTGTCAATATTTTTAGTATTTTCTTTTTTAATTTTCTTTCTACTTTTTTTTTACTCGTAAATTGTTTCTTATGTGTTCTTTACTAAAAATATTGGATCTTCAAATTCAGATGGCGTTTCTTCAGTCTTTTTGTCCTTCAATTTTTGCTTATATTCTAATTTCTTTGTTTTTTCAATGTGAGAGTAATTTTCTTTGCTTCCATTAAGTTTATCTCACGTTAAAAATGGAAGGAATTGATGATCAAATTATAAGTGTGAAAAATTTTTTTACTTTATGAGTACTTTTTAGGTTGAGAAAGACCCAAAAATTACTATACACTGATATCAGAACCCATTATAACAACTTTGACTCAATAGTCACAAAGGAAGATACTGGTTAGGGGTAAACTGACTAAAAATCCAATGTGTGAGAGAAAAATTATTGAGTTTATCCCATATCGAATGTGAAAAGAACTAGTAATCGACGTATAAATGTGAGGAAAAATCTTATTTCATGAGGTATCTTTTGAGGTTGAAAAATAGCCAAAAACAACCCTACAAGTCGTTATATATTTATGTTAAAAATTCCTATATTATTTATTTCTTATTTTTTGAGAACAAAAATAAAAAGCTTTTATTTTTGAGAAGATAGATATAATAACAAAAAATATATTTTGGTTTTACTCTAAAATTGTTAGAATAAATTATGAGAACAAAACATAATTATGGTTAAATTTCTCTAAAAAAACACTAAACATACAATCCCAAAAATCTAGTCTACTATTTATAAAAAGTCTAGAGTTTACCGATAAACAATATATTTGAAGTTCAAAATGTGAGTAACCATTTTTCACATGTGGGCTTATCCACACACCCCACTTCCCATGACAGTCTCAAATATGGAAAGTCCAGTACCCTAACTGCCCCCACAACAAATTACATTAAATCGATGTTAAGCAGAAGAGAGAGAGAGTGATTTGTGGAAACAGTTGGGATTTGAATCCCAAGAACAAAGGAGTTTCGAACTGTACACATTCTCTCTCAACTTCAAGCTCCCTCCAGGGTACGTCCTCCCTCTCTCTTGAGAATATATATTGAAAACAAAAATTGGATTTTTAATCTGTATGGGTAAAATTTAATTCTTTTGTTAAACGACAATGTAGCTGCTTTTTCAAGATTTCGTAAAGAAACTTTTGGCGTATGACTCGGAAACGATTTTGGGTTTTTAACCCAAAATTTGAAGGTTTGGCCAAAATGGGTTTGTATTGTCGCTATAGAATTAGTTCCTAATTAATGCAGAATTAGGAATCAAAGATGAGAGTGGCGGTGATTGGCGGCGGCATCAGTGGGTTGGTTTCTGCCTATGTGCTGGCGGAGGCCGGAGCCGCCGTGGTGGTGTACGAGAAGGAAGATTACTTGGGCGGCCACGCCAAGACTGTCACCGTTGATGGGGTGGATTTCGACCTTGGTTTCATGGTCTGTAACCGAGTAAGTTTCTCAAATTCTACTTTCACCCCTCATTCCTCAAATAGTTTTTGCCATGTAAGTAAATGTTTGACAATTTATTAGCTTAATCACATACAATTTTTTCACCTCTAGTTGAACTGCATTATTTGTACAAGCGGCAATATTTTTAATGAACATAATTTATAGTTTGAAATTTTGAATTTTGTCTCACGAGTACTTAATAGGTAGGGTTTTGTTTTTCAATTTTTAATTAAATAAAAAATATAATTAAAAATTAACATAAAAATATATTTTTGATATTTAATTTTATATGCTGAATATAGTAATTTTACTTCCCTAAAAAATATCCTGTGGCACAGAGGGAAAAAGCTAATACCGAAGATGAAAATTGGGCGAATTTGGAATTTTTGTTGTATGGATAGCATCAAGTTGCAACATATGTGGTCAACTTGAAAAATATATATATATATATATATATATATTAATTTTTGGAAGCATAATAGCCAAGGAGAGTATAACAATCATATGTGAAGAAAGTGTTATCAACTAAAATAGCGTCGCATTCAATGATTAGTTGGTGGAGTATAATTCATATTTTCGCAGCATTTTATATATTTTCGCTCTTAAGTTAGACATATCAAAGTTTAATAAAATGCATTTTTCAAGTGATTTTTTTTAAAAAGAAAAATAAGAAAGAATTTTTCAAAAATATAGTAAAATTATAATTATATAATAGAATTTTTAATTTATTTGTGTAATATATGAGAATAAAATAATAAATTTAAAGTGAATTAATTTTATTTCTTTCATTTTTTTTAACTAGACAAGAAAAATAATTTTCTATTCATAAAAATATTATTTTTTATTTTTTCATCATTCCAACCAAACGTATCATTCGATAGATTTATTTCATGATTAAAATAAGTAACAATTGATCAAAATTTTTAAAACTTTTAATTAAATAAATAATATATATAAAAAAATAAGACATAATTCTTATTTTCAAACTCATAGGAACATTTAAAAAAATTACACATTTGAAAAGAATTATGTTATAGGAACTTGATTAAAAAGTTATGTAATTTGAAAAGAACTACGTGTATACAAATAAATATATTCATATATATATATATATGCGCGTGTGTGTTTATATATATTAATAATTTAAGATTATTTTTTAAAAAATATTATTTTTTAAGGGTTTGAATTTATTTGAGGAGAATGGATAAAAAAATTTAGAAAAAAAATTTCCGCCTAAAAATTTCATCACCTACTTACAAACCAATTGAATTTAATTATATTTTTTATCATTTAAAAATATTTACCGATAAACAATGTATTTATATTATAACATGTAAGATCCTACATTGGAAGTTTTAGAAAAAAATTATTTGATATATAAAGTACCACGTGGACTAATATTAGCACATTGATTTAAGAATTTTGGCAATGTGGATTCTGTCTAAGAGTTACTAAGCCAATGGACCTCATGGAGCGTTAAAAATTGTATCAGAGAGGGGTAGAGACTCTAGGATAAGAGAGGGGTAGAGACTCTAGGATAAGTATACCATGTTTCGCCAATGGATTGCTATCTATATCACAAAGGAGATGAATTAGGCCAACACGACGAGTATGTCGTGTTTTTTAGTAGGGGATATTGTGAGATCCCAAATCAGAAGTAATAAAAAAGTTTGTCTGGTATATAAAGTACTATGTGAACTACTATGAGTACTTTGGCTTAAATAGTTTGGGCTATGTGGACTTGGTTCGAAAAGTATTCCTATTACCAAGGATTTTCTAATTTTGCAAAACATGAGATTAACCAATATCAAGATAAACTTAGTATCGTTAGTTCTAATTACATGTGATTAGGTTCTAATCCTTCATCAGTCAAAAAACGCGATCAAACACTAACAAAAAATTGGAATTGTAATGAAATTCAATTAAATTTCTCTTTGAAAATTTAATTAAATTATTATTTTATCCTTTAAATTTCTAACAAATATATGTCTTAATTTATTTTTAAATTTTTTTACACTTCTCTCCCCCTCTTCATTCCTCCATACACCATCTTCCTCAGTGAGAATCCGACGCCAGCAGTCGGCACCAAATTCTTTCTTTCTCTCTTTGTCTCTAATTAACCCCCCAAGTCCCAATCGGTACAACTACCCCGACCCTCGCCGGTAACACCACCACCTACCCTCCATCGGCCCCCTACCCCTATCCATCGCCTCCCTCTTCTTCTTCTTCTTCTTCCTCCTCCTCTTCTTCTCTCTCTCTTCTACACACACATACACGTATATATTCCTTTTATTTAATTTTCATTTGGTTTATGTTCGGATATTCTTTATTTAAAAAGAAATTATATGTTTTTCAAGTTGAAACTTTATTGTATAAATGTATTTTATTCTCAGCATTAATCATATTTAATCTCTTTGTCACCAAATATAAAAATGATAAATGAACATTCTATTTTATTAGCATACTAATTCAAACTAGTGTAAATAATGAATGATTATTCCATTGGAACCGCAATTAATTCCTATTCTAATTCTTTCAAACAAACGATCATTTTAGTTTTGGAAGCTCGTTTAGAAAGTGAGCGTTGTAAAACGCCCCTTACAAATTGGCCTTCCTACTAGAGGAATTCTTTAAGTATGAAAGGTAAGTCTTGTATATATAGGGGAGGGGAAGAGGGTACTCTTGGAGGCTTCCCATTTTCTAGAATATTTTAGGATATTGTAGAGAAATGTGGAGCATCTTAGACATCTCATTTTCGAGAATTTTCTTATGTAAATATCTAGTAGAATTCTCTAAATGATTGATTGTAGCCATTAGATCGAAATGATCTCGACCGTCCATTGTAAGGCCCTTGGCCTATATAAAGGAAAGGAAGCTCATTTGCTCCTCACCAAGTTGGAATCAAGCAATACAAGCTTTCATTCTCCCAAGCTCTCTCTTGCTCTTCTACTCTTGTAAGCTCTTTAGCTTTCCTTACTTTCTTCCTTCTCAAAGTTTGTTTAGTTTCTCTTGGTAAGGCTTACTTAGCACTTCCAAGAGGTTGGAATTGAGACTAAGTGCTACACGGTTACTTCGGGAAAAGTAAGTTCGTGACAGCTGGTATCAGAGCTCGAGGCATCGAGCTTGGATTGTGGCGATGGCATCAACCGGAACATCCAACGTGTAGGAGCCTGTAATGGAACGCGGCCAGGAGAAGAGCCGCCTTGCTACCCGTCAAGGTAAGAGAAACAAGTCTAAGGACCTTATCTCAAGCCTTGAGGGACGGGTGACTAGCCTGGAAGAGATAATGGAGAAAGCGACGTCCGACTTCGAGGATATGGGGCAACATCTTGATGGCTTCGAGGCAGAAGAGCAAGCCATTAACGAAGCGATGAAGATGTCCCTCCATGAACTTGGTGACTTCCTATGGGGTGAGGTACGTGCTCTTCGAGACCAAGGGGACAATACGCGAGGCCTCAAAGATCAACAGCGCGGTGACGTACCTTACAGACGCAACACTACTATGGTGGTGCTGGAAAGGAGAAGAAATTTCCAAAGGTACGTGTGTGGTTAATACGCTTGATGATTTCAAAAGAGAAATAAAAAAACAATTTTATCCAGAGAATGCCGAAGTGGAAGCAAGGGGTAAGCTACGCCGGCTAAAACAAACGGGGTCTATCTCGGACTACGTGAAAGAATTCACAATTCTGACACTAGAGATCCCTGATATAGCCGACAAGGACAAATTGTTCTACTTCCTTGATGGATTGCACAATTGGGCCAATACGGAATTGAAGCGCCAAGGCGTGCAAGACCTTTCTACCGCTATAGCCATAGCCGTATCGCTAATCGACTATAGTTTAAGGGGTGAAACCACTAAGGCGAAAGATAGGCCCAAAAGGTACAATCAAGGCCAAGGTGGGGGAGACCACGGATCCTTCCAAAGTGGCCATGGAAATCAGGATGCTAGGGGTCACAAACTCTCGCCCTCGTCTTGGAAGGAGAGGGCATGGAATGCCAGGGATCAGTTACAACCTAGGACCAATTGTTTCTTTTGCGATGGACTACATTGGGTGTGTGAATGTCCCAAACGAAAAGCACTAAGCGCCATGACAACAGAGTACGAGGAACAACACAAGCAACAAGAGGACGAAATACATATGGGCTCCCTTCGTGTGCTGAATGCTATTAAGGCAAAGTGCTCCGGGCAAGAAGCTTTGCAAAAGGGGCTGATGTTTGTTGAAGCCAAGATCAATGGAGTGCTTACTAAGGCCTTTATCGATACCGGGGCAAGCCACAATTTCGTCTCATTGGATGAGGCAGGACGATTGACGCTCAAATTTGTCAAGGAAGGAGGAATGTTGAAGGTCGTAAACTCGGCGGCCCAACCGCTACGTGGAGTGGGACGAGGCGTACATGCCAACATCGGACAATGGGAAGGAACGATAGATATGTTAGTTGTACCAATGGATAATTTCAAAGTCGTGATTGGCATGGAGTTCCTCGATAAAGTAAATGCTTTCCCTATTCATTTCGCTAATTCAGTATGTATCATGGATAGTGGCAAGGCTTGCATGGTCTTTGTGGAATGTGTTGCCAAGATCGAGAAACAAGCTTTATCTGCTATGCAATTCAAGAAGGCATTCAAGAAGGGGGAAGCCTGTTACCATGCGGCACTAAAAGAAACAGCTGACGATCCCATAGCACCTGACCTGCCCAACGTTCCAAGAAACATCAAAGCAATTCTTGAAGAGTTCAAGGACGTTATGCCGAAGGAGTTGCCGAAGAGGCTACCACCTCGCAGAGAGGTGGATCACAAAATCGAGCTGGAATCGGGTGCAAACCTCTGGCCATGGCACCCTATCGAATGTCGCCTCTTGAGCTTGAAGAATTGAGGAGACAATTGAAGGAATTATTAGATGTTGGATACTTGCGATTGTCTAAAGCACTATACGGGGCACCGGTGTTGTTTCAGAAAAAGAAGGACGACTCGTTACGTATGTGCACCGACTATCGGGCGCTCAACAATATCACGATCAAGAACAAGTACCTGATTCCTTTTATCATTGATCTTTTTGATCGGCTTGCCAAGGCCTAGTACTTGACGAAGTTGGACTTGTGCTCTGGGTACTACTAGTCCAGATTGCCAAAGGAGACGAGTCCAAAATGACGTGTGTAACAAGTTATGGTTCTTTCGAATTCCTGGTCATGCCCTTTGGTCTCACCAATGCATCGGCCACATTCTGCACCTTAATGAACAAGATTTTTCACTCGTTCCTTGATTGGTTCGTCGTAGTTTACTTGGATGATATCCTCGTTTATAGCAAGACGTTAGACGAACATGTCTAACATCTCAAACAAGCCCTCCAAGTACTGCGAGAAAATGAGATTTACATTAAGGAGGAAAAATGTTCATTTGCACAAGAAGAAGTGTCTTTCCTTGGTCATAAGGTGTGACAAAGGAAGATCATGATGGAAACATGTAAGGTAAAGGCGATTCAGGACTGGGAACCGCCTGCAAAAGTAATAAAGTTGTGCTCATTCTTGGGATTTGTTAATTATTACTAACGCTTCATCCAGAGTTATTTTGCCCGAACCGCCCCTCTTATTGACCTCTTAACGAAAGGCAAGGCATGGTAATGATCCGAGGAGTGCCAAAATGCCTTTGCCAATTTGAAGAAGGCTGTCTCAGAAGAACCAGTCTTATGTTTGCCTGACTACTCCAAGCCATATGAGGTTCACACGGATGCTTCCGACTTTGCTATTGGAGGGGTTCTTATGCAGGAGAGACATCCAGTGGCATACGAAAGTCGAAAATTAAATGACACTGAGAGGCACTATACGGTCCAAGAGAAGGAAATGACCGCCATTTTTCACTGCCTACAAACTTGGAGACATTACCTCTTGGGGACTCACTTTGCTATCATGATCGACAAGGTTGCCATTAGCTATTTCCAAACACATAAGAAACTGAGTCCAAAGCAAGCACGGTGGTAGGATTTTCTTGCAGAATTTGACTACTAGCTAGAGTACAAACTCGGATGAGTGAACATGGTAGTGGATGCCTTAAGCCGTAAGGCTGAACTAGCATCTATTAGTAGTCCCAAATGCCCATTGCTAGATCGCATCAAGGAGGGACTACAACATGATCCCCTAGCCAAGAGTCTTGTTAGCATGGCCAATGAAGGGAAGACCGACGCTTTTGGCTAAGGGATGATCTTTTGTACATGAAGGGGGACAGACTCTATGTCCTTAAGTGGCAAAACCTTCGGAAGAAGTTAATGAAGGAAAACCATGATTCGAAGTGGGCCGGACATCCTAGCATGAGATGCACCATGGCGTTAATGGAGGATTCTTACTACTGGCCTCGTATGTGGGACAACATAGAGGCCTACGTCAAGACTTGTCTTGTTTGTCAGCAAGACAAGGTGGAACAACAACACCCAGTAGAATTGTTAGAACCGCTGCCTATACCGGAGCAACCGGGGGAGACTGTCTCCATAGACTTCATATCTGTGCTACCGAAATTAGAAGGCTGTGGGAGCATCGTGGTAGTAGTCAATCGATTCAGCAAGTATGCCACTTTCATCCCTGCACCAGCCAACTGTACTGCAGAGGAGACAACCCGACTCTTCCTAAAAAATGTGGTGAAACTATGGGGAGTCCCTCATCATATTGTCAGTGATCGAGATCCTTGATGCACTGGCCGATTCTGGACAGAGTTGTTTAAGCTACTAGGGACGGATTTGGACTTTTCAACAAGTTTTCATCCACAAACCGATGGGCAGACGGAGAGGATCAATGCCTTGCTGGAGCTATACTTACGGCACTACGTGAGTGCCAACCAAATGGATTGGGCCAAACTGCTCGACGTGGCTCAATTCTTGTACAATTTGTAAAAGAGGGAGGCGACTAATTAAAGCCCTTTTGAGATTGTTACGGGAAGACAACCTTTGACGCTTAATGCCTTAGCAACAAGCTATGATGGGAAGAGTCCGGCAACGTACAAATTTGTTAAGGCGTGGAACGAACAAACCGATATGGCTAGGGCGTACCTAGACAAAACAACTAAGAAAATGAAGAAATTGGTCGATAAGTCTAGACGACTATTGGAGTTCAATGAGGGGGACTTGGTTCTTGTGAAACTTTTGCCACAACAATTCAAATCTCTAAGGAAAGTTCACAAGGGTCTTGTTTGGCATTACGAGGGTCCGTTTCCGGTAATAAAACGTGTGGGGAAGGTTTCCTACAAACTTCTTCTCCCACCTAAGTTAAAGATACACCCTGTCTTCCACATCAGTTTCTTAAAGTCATATTATGAAGACACAGAAGAATCGAGACGCGGGGTATCAAAACGAGCGCCAACTGCAGTAGTCACCTCTTTCGACAAAGAGATTGGTTGCATACTAGCCGATCGGGTCATACGGAGGAGAGGCGTGCCAAATTATCATGAGTATTTGGTCAAGTGGAAGAACCAACCTGATAGTGAAGCGAGCTGGGAACATGACGATCAACTTTGGCAATTCGCGGATCATATCCAAAGGTTCAAGGATGAAGGCGCGACGAGTTCATCGCGAGAATAGGTGGGGGAGAATGTAACGCCCCTTACACATTGGCCTTCCTACTAGAGGAATTCTCTAAATATGGAAGGTAAATCTTGTAAATATAGGGGAGGGGAAGAGGGTACTCTTGGAGGCTTCCAATTTTCTAGAATATTGTAGAGAAATGTGGAGCATCCTAGACACCTCATTTTCTCGAATTTTCTTATGTAAATATCTAGTAGAATTCTCTAGATAATTAATTGTAGTCGTTAGATTGAAATGATCTCGGCTGTCCATTGTAAAGCCCTTGGCCTATATAAAGGGGAGGAAGCTCATTTGGTCCTCACCAAGTTGGAATCAAGCAATACAAACTTTCATTCTCCCGAGCTCTCTTGCTCTTCTACTCTTATAAGCTCTCTAGTCTTCTTTACTTTCTTCATCCTCAAAGTTTGTTTAGTTGTTTGTCTTGGTAAAGCTTACTTAGCACTTGCAAGAGGTTGAAATTGAGGTTAAGCGCCACACGGTTATTTCGGGAAAAGTAAGTGCGTGACAGTTGGCATATATTTTGACAAACTGCCTATTTGGCCTCTTAGACACAATTTATAAAACGTGTAATTAAAAATTCATCCTACAAGTCTAAAACTTTGGGGCTAAAAGTGAATTTTAGCCGAGTAAATAAAAATTCATCTACAAAGTGAAACAAATTCTAAAACCGAAAGTAGTGATAATGCTTGAACAACAGTGAAGACACTAGCCGTTCCCGCCCTTTCAAGGGTGGGCCTACTAGCATGGTCTCCGTCAAGTGAACCGAAGAATTGTCGTTTCCTCCGTCTACCCCATCACCTTTAGGTTATGATTGATTTCGATGGCAGTGCGTATTCACGTGGTATTCGTGGCCCACTTTTTCTGTTTTCCCGTCAATTTCCGGAGAAAGAAACGATTCATTTTGTCGAGGTATCTCCTGAGATTATTCAGTTGTTTATCTTCTATTCTCTGTAATGCTCTATATGTCTTCATTGTTTCAATCATTGATCGTTAGCCGTCTAAGCTGGTGTTTTCAAGGATTTTGAGAAAGATGAATTTTAATTTATGGAATGTTTAACGATATCTACATCTCATGAAGTTTGAACCCTATGAATTTGAACCTCCTTTCGATTTCTAAGTATCATTGATGGGAAACGGCTGAACCCTACATAATTCCAACAATCAATTTGAATATGATAGAAATCAACTTCTATAAACAATATGGGAAAAGTTACCTTCATTCATCATATGATAACACAAATTATTGATTTAAGAACAAAGAGGATTTCTAGTATTTTGCTTAATTATCCTTTTCAATTTTTCCCGTCTCAAGTTTTGGTTTCGTAGTTCTGTCTCTCTTTTCTATTTACTCTTTACAATTGAAACTTGAAGATGTTATCCACCTCAGTGCCGTACTCTCCATTTGGGATGAGAGTAGAGCTGCTAACTACGGACACTACTATTCAGTCACAACCTTTTTCCAACTTAACTAGGAGTGGTTATGTCAATCCATTATCATTTAGTCATAGACAAGTGTGTTTTGGGGTGTCTTCTGGTCCAATTTTCATTCACAACAAATCGGTTTGTGACAGCTTTGTGAAACAATTTATGTTTGGGTGATTATTGGTGGAAAAATTAGATAATTAAAACAATATGTGATGGGCCGTTTCTTTTTGTATTTCATTATGTTGTATTACTCTTGAGGTTATGCTCCTGACAGAGCAAATATTGGATCTTCATGCAGGTTACTTATCCAAACATGATGGAATTCTTTGAGTCTCTTGGAGTAGATATGGAGGTTTCTGACATGTCATTTTCAGTTAGCTTAGACAAAGGCAATGGCTGTGAATGGGGGAGCCGAAATGGGTTTTCAAGTTTGTTTGCACAGAAGAAGAATGCGTTGGATTTATACTTCTGGCAAATGATTCGAGAAATTATTAAGTTCAAAGATGATGTTCTGAGGTAACTTCAGATATAAAAGACACCTACCATGCCTGATCTTTTACTTAGAACTCTGGAAAACTTCTTTGTGGTGTGTGTTGAAAGTGAGGGGAAAAGAGGAAAATAAAAGAAAGATTAGGGAAATAATATAGAGTGAGATTTTGTTGATGGCAAATACCGACCTGCAATTTCTATTTATTCACGAGTCATGACAGTGAGGATGTATGTGGCTGTGATTAGTTTAATTTCTTATATACTACTAGGTACATCGTATAATTCTTGTTTATACTGTTGCACATCTCTAGTTGATTTTTGATTAATATAGTGGAGGTTCAACTCCAGAAAGACACAAAGTAGTTGATTTTTTATTTTTTTTTGTCTTTTTTTTGTGTGTCATAATAATTGCAGGTACCTTGAAGAGCTTGAGGCCAATCCAGATATAGATCGCAATGAGACATTGGGCCACTTTATCAAGTCACTTGGTTACTCCGAGTTATTTCATAAAGCTTATCTTGTGAGACTTCTGAAACATTGTATTTTATCACATCCTTTTAGCCTTTTCATGTAGCTGAAGCTGTTAATTGTTGTCTAGTGTGAAGAATTGATCAACAATTTCCACAGGTTCCAATATGTGCTTCAATTTGGTCCTGCCCTTCGGAAGGAGTTATGAATTTTTCTGCTTATTCTGTTCTTTCATTTTGTCGTAACCACCATCTACTTCAGGTACTCCCTTTTCCTTTACGACCTCAGATAATGGTTTCCTAATCCTCATCATTCGTAATGCATGTTAATTATTCTGCAGCTATTTGGTCGCCCTCAATGGCTAACTGTAAAATCACGTTCGCATAACTATGTCAACAAGGTGATTTCGGTATCAGTGAAATGGGGGATAGTTATGGCTACTTGTAATGCTGTTTTGACTGGTTTTCATGGTATGAAAAACAGGTCAGAGAAAAGCTGGAAAGTAGAGGTTGTCAAATAAGGGATTGCTGTGAAGTACTCTCTGTTTCGTCAGTTGATGAGGGTGAGTAGTTAAACTTTTTAGTTTTTATTTTATTTTTTTATTTTTCATTTCTTCATATTCTCAACTTTTCCACTAAAGTTGTTGCCCGTGTAAGATGAAAAAGAAGTCAGAACAATGTACTGCAGTGTCACCCTTCAATCTAGTGGAGCCGTCAACTCTGCGAGCTTGATACTTTTGATTATGTTAAGATAATTGAGAGACAGAATGTTGGGAGAATATGGAGCGATATATTGATGTTTAAGAAAAGTAAAACAATGGAGATATACATAGGAGACTAGGGAAACCCTAGGGTTACGGTTTTAATCTGATGGGCCAAGCCCATATACATATATTAACAGGTTATAAGGTGAATATAACCATAGAATTTTGGAGAAGTCCTATGAAGGAGAAAAATGGTGGTGGCTTTTTCAACATTTCATACGATAATATCGGAGTTGAGCTGTTGGCGAACTATTAGTGAAGCAAACTTGCTAAGGGACCGCAACAATGAAGAAGGAAGGATCAAGAAAAATATTTAAAAGACAATAAAATATTTATTTGTGTACTCCTGTTAGTTAATTTAGGTCACTACTTGTGTATATTTACAACTTATAAAAGTTTAGTAGCATAGATATTTAGGATTTGGACCCTTTTCAAACAATGGTCGCTATGAGAAGTAATACGGAAAAAAAAAAAGGATTAGATGATAATGGTTGCTGTATACTCCCAGTTTACGGATATTGAAACCAGAATCTAGGTTCCAAATTCCAATTGTATCAGGAATATGCACTTCTTGATCAAGTTGTGAAATAAAGGCATAGGAGAGGCTTACTACTTGTGCGTTTTATAAATTTTGTATTTTTTTCAAATCATAGACTAGTGTTGTGGTTCTGATTTTGATATTTAAAAGAATTGAGCAGGTTGCACTATAATATGTGAAGATGGTTCAGAGGAGAAGTATGATAGATGTGTAGTGGCCGTCCATGCTCCTGATGCTTTGAAAATATTAGGAAAACATGCAACATTTGATGAAAAAAGAGTACTTGGTGCTTTTCAATATGTATACAGGTGCGTTCTTTTCTCTCATTTCTTTCTCAGGTTTATTATCATAAGACTCATATTAATTATAAAGTCTCTCTGCAAATTGTGAAACCAAGATATATATATTTCAGATCCATACATATCTTGATAGTCATTATGTTTTGTAAGAGAAGGGTATGGTGTTAGTCACATGTTCTTCATATTCTTTTGCTTTATATACCATTCTCTATATATTTCATGTTGTCTCTAGAGAAGTCGAAATAAAGCCAGTTCAGGCCATAAAGTTCTAAAAATTGCAACGTGTCTTGTTTATTGTAATGTCTGATGTAGTTTATTAATCAGAAAATAAGGTTGTGTTTGGGTAAGGGATTTGTAGGGAGGATTTCATTTGTTTAGAGAATTTTAAAATCCTCTTTTGACAAATTCCTTGTTTGGGTTTTAGGAAGGAGAGAATTGTAAAATCCTTTAAACTTAAAAAAATGGTAAAAGAAGGGATTTTGAAATCCCTTTGAAACAAGTGTTATTTGACAAATCCTTCTTCTTCATCGATCATCTTCGTCGCTTCTTCGTTCATTGATCATCGCGGTTTCGCCGTCTTCTTCGTTCGTCTTCGTCTTCGTCTTTGCTGTCTTCTTTGTCGATCGTCTTCTCCATCTTCTTCGTCGATTGTCTTCTCCATCTTTGTCGTTGTCGCTCGTCTTCATTGTCGTCGCAACTTTGTCGGTCGTGTTCTCCATCTTTGTCGTCGTCGCAGCTTCGTCATCGATCGTTCCTTCATCAATCATTCCTTCGTTCCTTCTTCATTCCTTCGTCTTCAGGTAAGGGTTCAATTTCGTGGGGTATTGTTGATTAGTGTTCTCAATTTAGGTTTCCAATTTCTGATTAGGGTTTCAATTTCGTGGTTCTCAATTTAGGGTTCTCAATTTCTGATTAGGGATCTCAATTTAGGGTTCCAATTTCGTGGGGTATCCCGATTTCTGATTTCGATTCTTGTTTCCATTTTCGTTTTAGTATTCATAGTTCATCCAATTGAGGTGATATTTGGTTTTGTTCTATTATTTTTGTTTTATCCCAACAAGGGATTTGTTAAATGACGGGATTTCGAAATCCAGAATTTCGAAATCCCATCATTTAACAAATCTCTTACCTAAACGCTACCTAATAGTCTTTTCTTCATAAAACATTTTTTATGCCTCATATAATGCGTCTTGTCATATTCTGCAGGACTTTTGTTCAATGTAGACTGAGTGCTATATTTCCATGTCATATTCTGCATTACTGTTGGTCAATGCAGACTAAGTTCTATATTCCTTCCTCATCAATCCATAATGCATTTTGATAAGGAGATATGACAAACAATGTGCTTCCTTGCAAAATCCTTGGTCTTTGAGTCGATGATTTTGGCTGCGGCCTCGATTTCAACCTACTTGGTAAAGCAGTCAATCCCCATGATCAAAAACTTATTCTGGTCCGTCTAGGTGCTAGTCGCATGTTGGTTAGGGTTTGGGATTGCTTCGGCTTCCGCTGAGGTCCTTTCCTTATGTAAAGTGAATTTAGAGATGAAGTCTGCTGACGCTTGACCCTTGATGGCCATCCTTGGTCGAAACTCGATGTGGAATTCTCCGAGCTTAATGAACCACTTTAGCAGACGTCCGGAGGTCTCTAGTATGTGCAGTATGACCCTTAGTGGTTGATCATTGAGTACCGCCTTGGGATGAGCTTGGAAGTGCTTCTTTGGTTTTCGTTGAGATTATCAGGGCATAGGCTATCTGCTTGAGTCAAGAGTAGCATGACTGTACCTCGGTGATTGTATACTTGATGTAATATACGGGTCCATGCACACCTTGTTCTTCTACCACGAGTGTCAATCTTACGGCGGTGGATGATGCCACCACATACACGATCATTTCTTGTTGGGGCTTTGGTGTGGTAAGTATTGGTAGAGCTGAGATATATCTCTCGAGTGCTTGGAAAGTTTCTTTACACTCGTCAATCCATTCCAGATTTTTGTTACCTCGTAAAGAAAGGGAAAAATGCTTGTCCGATGTCCGAGAGATAAAATGATTTAATGCCGCCACTCGTCTCATCAAGCTTTGCACTTCTCTTATCGTCCTCGGGGACATTATGTTCAATATTGCCTTGACTTGCCCCAAACTGGCTTTGATTCCTCTTCGCGTCACTAAATGGCCGAGAAATTTTCTGGCTCTGACACCATATACACACTTGCTCGGATTCATCTTCATATGGTGCTTCCCAAGCATGTCGAAACAACCTTGTAGATAAGCTAGATGATCAGCAACTATCTCGCTCTTGACCAGCATGTCGTCTATGTAGACTTTCATCGGTTTTCTGAGCGAGTCGGCATACATTTTGTTTACCAACTTTTGGTATGTCACTCCAGCGTTCTTCAATCCGAAGGGCAAGACTTATAACTGTATAAGTATTATTAGTAATAAAGGCTGGTTTTTCCTTGTTGGGGGTATATGCTGATTTGGTTGTAATAGAGTAGCTCATGGCCAGCAGTCACATCCACTTTGACATCAATCCTCGGGAGCAAAAAACAGTCCTTCGGGTAGGCCTTGTTAAGGTCGGTGAAGTCTACGCACATGTGCAACTTCCCAGTCTTCTTCTTTACTAGGACCACATTGGCCAACCAAAAAGAGAAGTTAATTTTTTCTCGATGATCTTTGCCTCGAGCAATTTCTTGGTTTCCTCTTCGATCACGGTCTGTCTCTCTGACCTGAATTTCCTTCGCTTTTGTCGGACTATTGGGTAGGTTGGGTTGGTATATAATCGGTGCATTGAGATGCTTGGATCTAAATCGGATAAATCCCCATGTGACTTGGCGAACACATCTTAGTTGGCCCTAAGGAGCTCAATTAGCTTCTCCTTCAGACTTGCCGGAAGTGTTGACTTGATCTGGAGGGTGTGGTCCGACTTAGTCGAATGCACTTGAATGTTGTCCAACTCCTTGTCTGGTCAAGGACGCGATCGTCGTGGCTGCTCAACCCAGGGATCTGCTATCTCTCCTTTGCTGGGGCGCTTGATTATATCTCTGGACAAGAAGTCTTCGTCAACCTCCTCGCCCTTTAATTGCTATTTTTGTTTTTCCATCTCGGTGAAGAAGTATTCCCGAGTTACCTTCTAATTGCCCCATACTTTACCGACTTCGTTTTTGGTTGGGAACTTCAGCATCAGATGGTACATCGAGGGTATAGTCTTCAATGCATATATGCAAGGTCTTCTGATGATGGCATTGTACGTTGATGGGCTATCTCCTATCATAAACCGCGCATCGACTGTCGAGTGCTTCGGCTCTATCCCTATTTTAAGCTGGAGCGTGATCCAACCGAGTTGTTTCGCCACTTCTTTACCCAATCCGATTAGGGAGTCATCATTGGCTTGACTTGGTCGCAGTCGATCCCCATCTTGTTGAATGCAGCTAAGTAGATGATTTCCACCAAGTTGTCCCTATGAGCCAATACTCGCCCAACATATTTCATGATCTGCAATGTAACCAACATAGCGTCATCGTGGGGTGTATGACCCCGCGAAGATCTTCGTTGGTGAAGTTAATGGCTTCTCATTTAGGATGGTTCCCGTGGACACCTGGAATACATAGTCCTCGGCTTGGCGCTTGCCCTTCTGAGCATGCGCCTTGTGCTAGGACTTAGTCAATCCTTCCAAGGCGAATCCACCATGGATTGTGTGGATGCTTCATCGAACTTTGGACCTTTCTTTATCTTTATCGGCGTAGGTCATCCTGCTCTCTTTTAGTGGTGAATCTTTTAGGTGGCCCCTTCTTATCAATTACTCGATTTCGTTTTCCAGATCGTAGCAATTGTCCGTGGTACAACTGTGATCCCTGTGGAAATCACACCATTGGTTTGAGTTTGCTGCTTTCCCTCGATTTTTCATGGGCAGGGGCCACTTGACTAATTTTTTGTCTTGGATCTGCATCAAGAAGGTCCTTAGCAAGGCGTTGAGTGGCGTGAAGTTTGTGAAGCGTAGGGGGTACCCGTTCCTCCTATTAACGCTACCCTCTCTGTCTCATTTCTTTTCTTTTTAGACTGGGAATCGTCTCGACCAGGTTTCTTGTAGCTTGTCTCCTTGACTTTTCGTTTTCTATTGAGGTCGTCTTCTTCCTCGACTTGGGCCCAGTATTCATCCTTTGCCGCAATGAACTCAGTGGACAGCAAGAATGCGGCGGCTAAAGTCTTTAGTGGGGTGCGGGCCATTTCTTATAGGAATGGGCCTTTCCTCATTCACTCTATTACGGCCGCTATGGCCATCCCGTCGTTCAGCTCCTCCACTTGATCGGATTCATGACGGAACCTCTCGCGGAAAGCTTATAAACTCTCGTCCCTCCTTTGTCTTATCGAAATGAGATGTGATGGTTTTTTGGCCTGCCGCTTGTTGCTTATGGACCTGTGTACAAAAACAAAGCTAAAAGACTCAAATGAATCAAAGATACATGGCTTTGGCTTCTTGCACCACATCCTGGTAGTTCTGGCCATAGTTACTTGGAATGTTTGACATTTGGTCAAGTCTGACGCTCCTCGTAGATCCATATGAGCGTGGTAAGTGACCAGATGCTTCAACAGGTTGGTGTTGCCTTGATACATCTCGATTTGTAATGGGAGTGTGAAATTCGCCAGGACCTTTTTTCAGAACACTCTAGTAGTGAACGGAGAGGCGTTGTCCTTCATGATCTTGTAGAAGTTGGGCTTCTTTTGGCCGAGTTGCCCCAGTTTCTCATTAAATAGGTTGATTTGTTCCCAACTGGTTGATCGTGGTTGCCACGCCGGTCTTTGAGCTGGGGTGCTAAGGAAGCTTCTACAAGGATTTGGGGTAGGGGGGGGGGGGGGGGCAAAAGTTTTGCTCAACAAACGATCTGGGCATGTGTCATTTCGTGGACCGTGCACCCCGTTCCTCATTTCTCTTGTCTGTGCTGATAATGCACAAGGCCAGAGTTGTGAATGCATGTTCTGTGCTCTTTTAGGTGGTGTAACTTCAAAGACTTGTCGATAGTCGCGGCTTCCTCGACGAAGCTCGTCTCTTTCCCTCCGTATTCTTTCCAGTTGTCATCGGAGATTGTGCTGTTTTATCTAGCGCTACTCCTGCTGCTGTAATCTTCGCCTTTCATCCGCAATGGCCTGCACCTCACTGCATAGCTGCACGTATCCTTGCGGGACAGGCGGTGGTGGAGGTAATGGGTTCTGTCTGGCTAAACACTGAACGTTTTGGGAGAAGTCACGTATCTCCCTTACTAACTCTATGAGAAGTTAAGGCGACTCCCTAGAAGGACTCGCTTCAGGGTTAGTAGTATGGAGCGGTTGTCTCTCGTCTTCTTGATCATTTATCATTTTTCCTGACCTCAAAGTAACCATAAACATTTATCAAAGACAAATGAGAAGACAATTAGTCTTTCCCACAGATGGTGGTAATCTAATGAAGCTGAAAACTAACTTGTCAAATATGACACTTCGCGATCGGGGATAGGATACTCCTCCCAGCTCAGATTACTCTTCCAGTTGCAAAACAATGCATCGCGGGTGGGTTTGTTGGCGTTGCACCTCCGGTGTGAGAATTGGTCGATAGCTCTTTTGGGATTTTTTTATTTTTATTTATTTTTTACAGAGCATTCGTGTATGTGTGAGTTAATCTGTGTACCTGGCCTAACCCACCTCTTAGGTATTTGTAGATGGTGGAAGACTTGTTTAGCAAGTCTTCCCCGAATCTCAACCCATTATCGTAAATGTGGCGAGTTTAGTGGAGTGATGGACCGTTATTAAGGGAGTAGTAACAACTCATTCCTTAATGAGCGAGATGTGTTATTACTGACCCTTGGGATGGAAAGCCCTGGTGATGGCGTATTTCAAGGTAGTGATCCCCTCAGACGTAATTTCATAAATCAATGTAGTAAGCTTCATAGATTCTCGTGCACGGTGTGTGCCAGACTAACACGTGGCGATGGTTTGTGCCTGACCCAGATTTCTACTCATCATCTACAATAATTAAAAAGAATAATAGGAAATAATATGAGATGGAAAAAACACAATGGTATATATAAAATTTTTACTAATGAAGTATAACAATAGAAACCTTTATAGGATTATGGAACGTAACTAAGACAAAGGTAAGTGTTGTCTGACCAACGACGACAACTACAATGCCGGACAACCATCGACGACAACTAGAATGCCGGACAACCTTCTTGAGAGAGTTTGTCGGAGAAAGGGCCAACGTGAGGTGAAGGAGAAAATAGTTGCCACAGGACAGAGGGTGCAACAACGATAGTGGCTAGAAAGGTGGTTCGGTGCTATGGGAAAAGGTTGTGGCCGGAAAGAGGTTCGGTGCCGCAGGAAGTTAGTGGCTGGAAGGTGGTGAAGCGCGGGGGTCCAGGGTTTCCCTCCTCCCCCATGCCTCCCATTATTTTCTCGTTTCAGGCTCTAATACCAAAAAGGATTTTGGAGAGTAAGAGAATATTTGTTATATTGTTATGTATTTTATCCGATAAGGCTTTACACTCACTATTATACAAACATAACAATGGGCTAAATTAGGAAAAACACCGCCCCTAATAAATGGGCTAATTGATGGAATAATGGAAGCTACTAAACATGATCTAAGTAGAAAATACTAAATAATAAATAATGCATTAATGGAAATATTAAATATTGGAATAGTGTGGACTGTGGAGAGAGGGTGCTACCACCAAAATGGGGAGATGTACTTATTTTAGGGCTCTCTCTTTCGTACCTCCATATTTCCATTGTTACTGCTGATCACCTTCCTCAGGGAAAAGTTATTCCTGTGGTGCCTTGAATTCTTCTTTTGCCTTACCTTGATTTCTTTTGTCTTACTATACTCATTTTTTCCTGAAAGTGAGATGCTGCAGCTGATGTAAGCATTCTCTCTTGGGTTTTTGATGTGAAAAAGCACAATCATTATTTTACCTCTTCATGGCAGTGATATTTTCCTTCATCGTGACAAAACGTTAATGCCCCAAAACCCAGCAGCGTGGAGTGCATGGAATTTTCTTGGAACTGTGGAGAATAAAGTGTGCCTGACCTACTGGCTCAATGTGCTCCAGGTTTGTGATATACATATCTTCTCATTCAACTTTGAAGTGCATCTAATAATTTCATCATCTATTTGTTAGTCTTGTTAATAACGTCGGAGACACTATGGTGTTGCTGTTGATCCGGTAGCATAGAATTCCAGAGCTATCATAGTTGGTACAGGACTTCACAGAATAAGCAATTTCTATATTGTGGTGGCTTGATGATGGAAGATTTATTAGATCTAGAAGAAATTCTACATAACATCTCCCTCTTGTAATAGAATACCAACAAACTGACTTTTCTTGTAAACCTTGTACCCTGGCTGTCAATGTATTCGTTAGTGTAAATAGATACATCATCCTTTAGATTTAGGCATATATAAATAATGTAATGCTTATACCTCAATGTGACCCGAACGTAGGAGAAACTATGGTATTGCTGTTGATCCGGTAATATAGAACTCCATTGCTATCACAGTTGGAAGACTTGACACAATAAGCTAGCTCCATATTGTTGTAGCTTGATGATGGAAAGATTGATTAGATCTAGAAGAAATGCTACATAACAAACTCTTGTAATAGAATGCCAACGAACTGACTTTTTTGGCAAACCATATCATGGTTATCTATGTATTCGTTAGTGTAAATAGATATCATCATCTAATTGATTTAGACTTATATGTAAATTGTCCAAAAGATTAATTAAACGACTTGTTAGTGAATTACTCGGCTAAAAAATGGATAATTTATAAAGTAAATGCTTTTATGGAATTTCCCAAGTGAATATACTTTGTGAAATTAATCTTATGTAACATTTGTGAACTTGTAGAACATTGATGAGACAGGTTTACCTTATCTGGTTACTCTGAATCCACCTCATACACCGGAACATGCGTTGGTTAAGTGGTCAACTGGCCATCCAATCCCATCTGTTGCTGCATCAAAAGCTTCAGTAGAGCTTGACGACATTCAAGGGCAGAGAGGAATATGGTTTTGTGGAGCATATCAAGGTAAGCTTTCTTCTATTAAAGATTTAAATTAAATAGAAGCCTATGTAAGTCAATTCCATTTCATCAGATTAGTTCCTCGTTTTCAAGCATCGCATGCTGCTTACAGCTCAAATCTCTTGCTTAAAATTGACTCTAGGGCAAGAAAGATTGAGATCGTGTTTTGTGGCTAGTTAAAAAAAGGATTTTAGGAAAGAAGAGAACAATTTTATTGTGATGTAATAATTCTATATAATAAGTTTTTACACTCTCTATTATATAGCCAGAATGGTAGGCTATATTAAGAAGAATATTATCCTAATAAATGGGACAATAAAAGGAAAACGAAAGCTACCAAATAGGTCAGCATCACCTAAATAGGAAATAAGACCTAAATACTAAATATAAAATAATGTATTAAATATTTCAATACTCTCCCTCAAGCTGGGACAAATATGTTTTGGAATCCTAGCTTGACGAGAGTTAAAAAAAGAGAAGAAAGGTTGTTGGGAACAAAGATATAAATAGGATGAAGGTAAGTGTCGGGTAATCAACGGCGATAATTGGAACGCTGAGCGACCAATGGAGATAACTAGAACGTCGGATGGCCAATTGCGACAACAGGAACACTGGACGACCATTGTGAGAGAGATGGCCAAAGAGGGGCCAACATGAGGTGAAGGAGAAGACAGGTTGTCACGGGACAAAGGGTGCAACAACGACAGTGGTTCCACACCGTGGGAAGGCGGTGGATGGAAGGTCACGAGGGGCTAGGGTTTTCTTCCCCCGCGCCTCCCATTATTTTTCTCTTTTTAAGTTTGATACCAAAAATGGATTTTGGAGAGAGAGAGAGAGAGAGAGAGAGAGTTATTTTTATTATGTATTATTTCTATACAGTAAGGTTTTACAGTCCCTATTATATAGCTGTAACGATGGACTAAATTAGGAAGAACATCACCCTAATAAATGGGACAACGAAGGAAAACGGAAGCTACCAAATAGGTCATGACCTAAGCAGGAATAAGACCTAAAATACTAAATAAAAAATAATGCATTAATGGAAATATTAAATATTGCAACATTCAACTATTGAGGGCTCAAAATGTATCCTCACTTGAACATTGAAGTAAATGAACAAGACTGGGTTGATATTTGTTTTGTAGAAACTTGTGTTGCTGGAAGTATTTTTATCTCTTGGATTATATATTTGTAGACGTCATAGCCTTTCTATTGACCATAATTGCTTTGTAGAGTAGATACCATTCTAATTTATAATATAAAAGTTAATTATTTGTTAAAATTTAATATTATTTTAAATTACGTGAAATTACTTTTTTATTAAAATAATATTAAAGCGTGCCTTTTGTCACCAGGCAATTACTAGTTAATTGAAATTTCTTAGAGTTGTTTTACTGTCACCTATTTTAACTTTACTTTCCTTATCCACCTGACATCATCCCCCTTTTTTTGGTTTCGTTTCTCACCTTTGCATTCCTTAATGCATTTCTATCAGGGTATGGCTTCCATGAGGATGGACTAAAGGTATTTTCACTAGCTTCAAATGTACATATATAATATATTGCATGCAAGTTCTAACCAGAGAGAGAGAGAGAGAGAGAGAGAGAGAGAGAGAGAGCATGTTCCTTGATGTTATCTGTTACAAGTTCTAACCAGAGAATAACTTCTTTGCAGGCAGGTCTTGTTGCTGCACACAGTATACTGCGGAAGAGTTTTACTCTTCTAAACAATCCAAAACATATGGTGCCATCCTTGGTGGAAATGGGGGCACGCCTTCTTGTCACTAGGTTCCTTGAAGGCTATATATCTACCGGATGGTTAATGTGAGTTTGCCATTATAAAAGTTTGAATGTTTAATAATAATACTTGTGACGAATGTCTTCCAAATCACTCTGTCATTCTTTTGGTCAATTTGATTAAATTAAACTCCCTTATCCCTGCTCTACACAATATCATGTCCTTGTCAATGCTTTTTAATAACTCCTAGGTCCCTAGCCTTCAGGCCATTTGATCTGCGGACAAAACTCATGTTTAGCCTGCTAATGATCCATTATTGGCTTTATTTTTTTAATCTGGCTTCCAGTTTTGGTCAAACCGGTGAATAAACATGGTTTTTCACCACCAGAGCGATCTGTTTGTTACTCACTATGTTGCTGTTGTCTTCGGACAAATTCTACTTGGAGGAGGTTGCTCTGATCCTTTGAATTTACTTTGAAGGAAGACAACTGTCCAGATAGAGAGGTATACCAAGACATATATGTATACCCCTTTAGGAAGCTCTGAACCAATTTATAATAGTCTACTCCTAACACTCTCAAGTTGCAAGAATAAGAAACATAACATTTTGAAACTACTCATATGAAGCCTAAAAGTAAATAAACTACTGTAAAATCAGCTCTACCTAGTATACCATCTTCTTGGCACTCGAATGTGGCAAAATTTATTCTAGAAACCCACCAAATAATAAAAATAAATTCTTGAATCCTGAAACTGGAATTGCATGATGAATTAGGAAGCTTCTCCATACTTGGTGATTCTTATGGAACTTCTGTCCTGCGCCAATTTAATGGGAAAATTGGCTTTTGCATTACCCATGGACGGTATGTGAGATGAATAAAGGAGAAGAGATTATTTCTGAAGCCCAGAGATTTACTAGATTGGAGGTGAAAGTTGTTGAGATGGCTTGAAGATGACCTTTGCACTGTGGTTTATTTAAGCTGTTAGGAGAAGCTGACTGCACAATATACTAATTTGAGAATCTGGAAATCCTCTTTGTTTCTTGTAATCCATGTGTATTTATATGTAACAAAGTAATTTTAATAAAAATATATTGATGTCATGTAATTTGTTTCAGTTTTTGTGCCACAGTTTATTGGAAGAAGGAGGTACAATTTTCTCATTTCAAGGAACCACAAAGAAATGTTTTCTGAAAGTTTCTATCAGAGTCCATAGTCCTCAGTTTTACTGGAAGGTAGTCTTTGTTTATGTTTGTAACCTTTTTATAGCCTACTTACAAAATGTGTGCATTTATGAATTTTTCTATAGAATTATCCAAGATTTCTGTGGTAAATAATTTTCTAATTTATGTATATTTTCTAGGTTACTACACGAGCTGATTTAGGCCTTGCGGATGCCTACATCAATGGGGATTTTTCTTTTGTTGATAAAGATGAAGGTCTTCTCAATCTTTTCATGGTAAGAAAGTATCTAAGAGTTCAATTTCAAGTAGATTCTTCTTTGTGTTGCCTTCCTGAATTTTATTCTACAGATTTTTATTGCCAACAGAGATTTAAAAGCTTCAGTTTCCAACCACAACAAAAGGTAACTGATCTTAGAAGAGTATCCAAAATGCAGTCATCTCCTGAAATTGGCATGAGCTTTTGCTATTTATTGGTTTTAGGGGTTGGTGGACACCATTATTTTTGACTGCTGGAGTGGCATCTGCAAAATATTTTTTCCAGCATGTTTCACGGCAAAATACTCTCACCCAAGCTCGCAGGAACATTTCTCGTCATTATGATCTGGTATTTGATGCTAACCTATTGATGTTTTAAAATTATTATATCCTACGCCTAGGGCTGACAAATCGTGTCATCAGGTCGTGTTTTGTGTTGTGTCATGGTCTGACACGAATACGTTAACAAGTAACACGAACATGACATGATAAGATATCATGTCATAAAACATGAACACGAACACGACACGAAATTTATCCGGTTGATATGACACGATACAATAATTTATTGTGTTACACAATAACACGAAATATTGACACAATAACCCATTACACATTAAAGACCTATTAAGACAACTCATAAAAGAACAAAACATAAGAAAATTATTTAAAAAAAAAAAACAAACAAAAAAAAATCCGCCAATAATTGAACCACAAAAAAATAAAAATCCTCAATCTACATTGTCCTTGCATATCTTCTTATTTTCCTTCCAATCAAGCAAATATCATCTTCTTTAAGGACAATTTCTGCAAAAAAAAATATAGACACATCAAGCAAATAATGAGATATAAAATTCAATAGAAATAGCTTGAAAAAAGACTCAAAAATCATACATTTGATATTAAATTGGCAGATAAAATTAGAGATCAATACTTATTTTGTATTGGATTTGAGAAGAATTTATGCTAAAAAAAAAGAAAGAATAGATCTACCAAATAATGAGATCTAAGACCCAGCCATAAATAGCTGGAAAAAAGACACTGAAATTTCATTTCTTAAATTAAAATAGTGGACAAAATCAGAGATCAATACCTATTTTGTGGTGGTTTGAGGAGGAGTTGCAAAAGGGTCTGATTTCACTCATCAAGAAACACAAAGATGGAATGAGCGCATAATGAACAATTAATTCAAAGAAAATTCAGAACAAACACAAATGAAAATTATATACAATTTTACAACTGCTAAAGTGTGATAAACTAAAATTAAGGCAAGATATACAAAAATTAAACCAATGCTCATAAAAAATTAATACAGTGATAAACGAAATTAAAGGTTAGACAAGATTAAGAACATTCCTTACCTAATCTGGAGGTTTGAGTGAAGAATGGTGGAGAACTTACAGATCTAATTAAACAGCTTCATTCCCTGAAATTTGTTTTAAAAGTCTGAGTAAAACACAAAAATGTATATTGTTTTGGTCTTATACTTTTGTCTATGTTCTAAGTTTTAATTGAAATGAATTAATCAATTGTATATTTCATTAATCATACAATATGAGACTACATATAAGAAAAGTTAAGAACTAAAAAAGGTAAATAACTAATTACAATTAACTATTTTCCTAATCTGTATATTTGACTTTCCATATATACAAATACTACCAATATTGAATATTCCAACACTCCCCCTCAAACTGGTATGAAAATATCTTCCATTGTCAGCTTGCATACTAGATAGTCGAATCTCTTCTTTGGTAATCCTTTTGTTAGAATGTCGGCGATCTATTCAGTAGTCGGTACATATGGCATACATATTTGTCCACTCTCAATCTTTTCCTTGATGAAATGCTTGTCCACTTCCACATGTTTTGTCTGATCGTGCAAAACCGGATTGTGAGCAATCGCAATGGCTGATTTGTTATCACAGTAGACCTTCATAGGTACTGAATTAGATATCTTCAACTCTCCGAGTAATCTGTTAATCCATAACACTTTATAGATGCCGTGAGCCACTGATCTGTACTCCGCTTCTGCGTTGCTTCTAGCTACGACATTCTGTTTCTTGCTCCGCCATGTGACGAGGTTCCTACCAACAAAAGTACAGTAACCGGAGGTCGATCTCCTGTCCGTAATGCTCCCAGCCCAGTCTGCATCGGTATAAACCTCTACAAGGTGGTGGCCACGTTTCTTGTACAAAATTCCCTTTCCAGGAGTACCCTTTAAGTACCTTAGTATTCTATAGGCAGCATCGAAGTGTTCTTGTCCTGGTGAGTGCATGAATTGGCTGACCATGCTTACGGCAAAGGTTATATCAGGACGGGTATGTGATAAGTAGATTAACCGCCCCACTAGTCTTTGATATTGTTCTTGGTTTATTACAGCTTCAGGTTTGGCCGGTTGTAGTTTCTCATTCGGTTCACTTGGAGTTTTTATAGCTTTGCACCCGAGTAACCCTGTTTCATTTAGTAGGTCGAGTACATACTTTCTTTGACTCACAAATATGCCTCTCCTTGATCTTGCAAATTCCATTCCAAGAAAATATTTTAATGGACCTAAGTCTTTGATTTTAAAATTATCAGCAAGTTTTCCTTTAAGTTTTCTCAACTCGTCACTATCACTTCCTGTTAAGATGATATCATCTACATAAACAATTAAAATGGCAATCTTACCATCAATTGAGTGTCTATAAAATATAGTATGATCTGCTTGGCTTTGTTGATAACCCTGACCTTTTACAGTAGTTCCAAAGCGTTCAAACCACGCTCTTGGAGACTGTTTTAAGCCGTATAGTGACTTCTTTAACTTGCACACCTTTCCTTGTCCTATCTTTCTTTCAAAACCCGGTGGTAAACTCATGAACACTTCTTCCTCCAAGTCTCCATTTAGAAAGGCATTTTTCACGTCTAATTGGTGTAGTGGCCAATCAAGATTCACAGCTAAGAACAATAGAACCCGAATCGAGTTTATCTTAGCAACTGGAGCAAATGTTTCTTGGTAGTTTATTCCATATGTCTGCGTGAACCCTTTAGCCACGAGCCTTGCTTTATACCGTTTTATGCTTCCATCTACCTTACACTTAACTGTGAATACCCACTTGCACCCGACTATCTTTGTATCCTTTGGCGAATCAACTATTTCCCATGTACCACTCCTTTTAAGAGCATTAATTTCTTCCAGACTGCTAGCTTCCAACCTGTATCACCTAATGCTTCCTCAATGTTCCTTGGAATAAACAGATTAGTAACTTTAGAAGTAAAAACTCTATAAGGTTCGGAAAGTTTTGTGTAGGATACATATCTAGATATGGGGTGATTGGTGCAGGTTCTAACTCCTTTCTTGATGGCTATAGGGATATTGAGATCTGGAGGAATACTGGAATGAGAAGATTCATTAGGAGGTGGTAAAGATATAGGATTACCTGGATCATTGCTTGGGGAGTCGGATTGACCTTGTGCTAGAACAGTAGGCTGATCTGTATTCTTTTTTGTACCTCTCCGAGTATAAACCCGCAACTCAGTACATGATTGTGGTATTTCTTCATCTGTTTATGAAGGAATTATGCTCGGCACTTGTGTACTAGTAGGGATCCCTTTTTGTTCTTCAATATTGTCATCACTTGTTTTTGACTGATTTGGAGGAAAAATTTCTAAGACTGTGGTAGGGAGAGGATCATCAGTGACCCAAAAATTCCCTTCCATTACATTCTCCCTCTGAAAGGGATTTTTGTCAAAGAAAGAAACATTTTCCAAAAACGTGACGTCCATACTAACATGAATTTTCTTGGTTTGTGGATTGTAACACTTATACCCTTTTTGATTTGGTGTATAACCGATGAAAACACATATTTCTACTCTAGGATCAAGTTTAGACCGAAATTGGCTAGGAATATGAACATAAGAGGTGCATCCAAATATTTTAAGAGGCAGGTCAGCTGATATCCTAGAAGCTGAAAAGTGTGTTTTGAAGTTATCAAATGGTGTGGTGTAATTTAGAATACGTGTAGGCATGCGATTTATTAAATATGCGGCTGTTAAAAGAGCATCACCCCACAAATATTTTGGAATATGCATAGAAAACATGAGTGCACGTGCGACTTCGAGTAAGTGTTTATTTTTTCGTTCAGCGATGCCATTTTGTTGGGGCGTGTCACGACACGTGGATTGATGTAGAATACCATTTGTTTTAAAAAAACTGCCTAAACATTCATTGAAATATTCTGTTCCATTATCTGTGCGAAGAATGCTAGGTTTCATTTGAAATTGGTTTTTTAGCATAATGCAAAAATCTTTAAATAAAGCTGCTACATCAGATTTTGCACGCATCAAATATGTCCAACATAAACGTTTGTGATCATCAATAAATGTCACAAACCATCTTTTTCCGGATAGTGTTGTGATTTTTGAGGGACCCCATACATCGCTTTGAATTAAATAAAATGGTTTAGATGCAGGATATGGTTTTGAAATATAAGAAGTACGCTGACTTTTTGCAAACAAACAACTTTCACAATGAAAAGAAGAACAATCCACATTCTTAAATAACGTTGGAAACAAATGTTTAAGATATTGAAAATTTGGATGTCCTAATCTAAGGTGCCAAAGCATGATTTTATCATGAACAGACGTTGAACTCATATCACTGGTGCCGTGAGTTGTTTTATTCCTCAAGGAGTTATCATCGAAGTAATACAGACCATCCACCAATCTAGCACTGCCAATCATCTTCCCCGAGCTCTGGTCCTGAAAGAAACATTGAGATTTAGAGAAAATGACATGACAATTCGAATCTCGCAATAGTTTACTTACAGATAAGAGGTTACAAGTAAGTTTAGGAACGTGGAGGACCGTTTTTAGATTAACACTATCTGAGATTGTTATTTGGCCTTTTCCTGCAATGGGTGAGAAACTACCATCTGCAATTCTAATTCTTTCATTACCAGAACACGGTGAATAGGTATTGAAAAGGTGATAAAAACTTGTCATATGATCAGAAGCACCTGAATCAATAATCCAAGGTGCTGAGTTTAAGGAACAAGAAAAGGCTCTAAATTTACTACCTGTTTGAGCTAAGGAAGCATTAGGAGTACCAAATGATGGATTGACAGTCAGCAGTTTCAGAAGTTGATCAATCTGTTCTTTGTTGAATGGAGTGGTGGCAGCTTCATGCGCGGAAGGATAGGATCGGTTAGATTTTTCTCCCGTTTTGTTGCTCTTCAAATTTGCTGGTTTCCCATGAATTTTCCAGCATGTTTCCCGTGTATGACGGGCTTGTTGCAGTAGTCGCACCATATACGAGGACGTTCCTCTGCTCGGTGTGGAAACCTGCTGGAGTGAGCATCAGCAGCAGCCAAAGTAGATTGGTCAATTGGAGCAACTGTAGGGCTGATAATTTGTGGCTTGTTAAGCATAACGTTCCGACGGGTCTCCTCCCTTCGGACCTCCGAGAAAACCTCTTTAATTGAGGGAAGAGGCTGACGACCAATGATTCGTCCCCTAACTTCGTCAAGTTCCGATTTCAGATCTGTTAGGAACTTAAAAACACGATCATCATCCACCAACTTCTTATAGTGGTTATAATCCTCGGTCGAATGCCATTCATGATCGTCGAACATATCTTGATCTTGCCATATTCTCTTCAATGAATTGAAATACTTGGTGATACTGTCTTCGCCTTGACGGATATCACGGAGTTTTAGAGTCAACTCATACTTTTGAGATTGGTTTCCCAGATCAGAATACATCTGATTTACATTGTCCCAAAGTTCTTTCGCCGTAGGGTAGCACATGTAGTTGGAGTTGATTTCCTCATCCATAGAGTTTATGAGCCACGTCATCACCATGGAGTTTTCAGCATCCCAAGTCGTATGCGATGGATCTTTGATGGAGGGCTCCTTTGCATCACCGGTTAGATATCCCATCCGTTCTCGTCCACGGATATACATTTGCACCGATTGAGACCAACGCAAGAAATTGATTCCATTCAGACGAACAGAGGTGATTTGGATGTAGTGGGATTCGGAAGGGAGATGCTTTGGTTCGGTAAGTTGGCTGGACCTTGAGATGGATTCCGAGGTAACGTCAGACATGGTGAAGGCAAGGGGAAATATCGTCAGAAATTAAGAATCGTCGGGTTGACCTTCAACGAGTAAATCTCGTGAAACCAAGTTGCTGGATGCTGAGTTGACTTACTGAGAATCGTCTGAGTTGACTTACTGAGAATCACTGAGTTGACTCGGTTTCGTCGATTTCAAGCAAATCCGGTAGCGGTGGCGGTGGCGGTGGCTAGGGCCGCGAGTGTTCGTCGGTGGCTGTAATTGAACCTCACGAAGTGCAATCGAGTTGTAATCGCAAGATCTGTTTCGTACAGATCTCGCGAGGGCTCGTTCGTCGGCTGCTAGGGCTCCTGTGAGGCTGTCGGCGGCGAATAGAGGACTGACGAGGCTTCGTTGTCGGTTGTAGAAGGCCGGAGAGTGTTCGTCGACGGCTGTAGAGGACCGGTGAGGCTTCGTCAGTTGTAATGAGGGCTCGCCGTCGGCTGTAGGGGAGCTTTCGTTCGTCGCCTAGCTGTAAGGGACGCTGGCGAACCTTCGTCGGCTGTTGTTGGATGCCGGCGAACGTCGTCGACGACTACAATGGCCGGCGGCGAACTTCGAAAGCTTGTAAAGGGCCGGCGGCGGCTGCAGTGGCTAGGGTTTTTTGGGTTTTAGCTCTGATGCCAAATTGAAATGCATTAATCAATTGTATATTTCATTAATCATATAATATGAGACTACATATAGGAAAACTTAAGAACTAAAAAAGGTAAATAACTAATTACAATTAACTATTTTCTTAATATGTATATTTGACTTTCCATATATACAAATACTACCAATATTGAATATTCCAACAGTTTTCAACCAAATGTCCTGATTTCACTCGTCATGAACTTATTAATATGGAATTACAACAAAGAAATTTGAGAACAAGCATAAGATTAAGACCCTAGGCATATTTGGAATTGGAATTAGACTCTGCATATCTGATGCAGAAAGCGATCATCTTTTCTTTCTTCAAACTTGATTCCAGTAAGATCCTAGGTTTTAGCATAAGGTTCAGCCATGGAAGACGGTGTAGGCGGCTGGTGGCTTAGAGCAGTGGAGGTCGTGGGCATAGTGAGAAATTGAAGAAAGAAAATTCAAGATTTGGACACAAATACACACAAATTGCACACAAATACACACAACCAGATTCGATGGTACTTTGAGCGACGTGGTTTTATGGGTTTAGGGGTTTCGGAGGAGAAAAGGAAGAAGAAATATAGTACCTAAATGATTTCGCCAACCAGATCTGACCATCGACAACCTTCGCCAACCACCGCCGATTACGTTAGTATTTTCACCAGTGCAAAGAGAGAGGAGAGGGTGGCATCTGTTTCTAGTAGAAGAGAAATAGAGAGGGAGAGAGAGCAAGAAGAAGAATGGAAATTGAAGAACATGACTAAGCTGAGTGATATCAATTGGGCTAGATATGAATTAGGGTTAGAGTTGAGTGAGAACTGATGAGTAGGCTAGAGGATGAAAGAAGTGAGAACGGTGTGGAGCGATGAGTGGCGATGAGAATTGAGAGTCTGAGAGTGAGAGTAGGTTGAATTGAAGATAGGAATGAGAACTCAAAACTGAGGTTTGAGAGTAAGAGTAGGATGCGGCTGAGAGAAGTGAGATGAATTAGGGTTAGGGTTGGAGGAAATGTTAAGAGTATTAATATATATAAAAGTACTAAATTATACTATAAGGTAATTTTAGGGTATTAAAAAGAATTTTTAAAATTATTGTGTAACCTATTAGATATCAGGTTATTGTGTAACATGATTACCAATAAATTATTATCGTGTCATTCGTGTCACCTGTCGGCATCATTAGGTAAATCTGATAACTTGACTTGTTTCTTATCTTGTTATCAGGTCAGATCCGATAACGACCCATTAATTAATAAGCAAAACTCATACCTGATAATTTCATGTTTGTCTTGTATTATTTTATTGTGTAAATACCTGTTTTGCCTGCCCTACTTACACCTATAAGCCAGAGAAGGTTCATATTATCCATCCACATACCCCAGGAAATCATCTCGAAGTTCATATTTATGAACTTATGCATGCAAATTGCATCTGTTTTTTTGTCAACAGGATTCAAATTTAATGTATCGTCTCTAGGATACATTAAATATGGGTTTTGTTGCTCCAAAAATGAGAATATTGTTCGGATTTCAGTTTGTATTGAAGGACATTCTTGGATATGATTATAAATCTTAAGAAATTTAAGCAACGGCTATTTTCAGATTACAGAATAGCTAATATCTGTAAGTAATCAAATTTTACATGTTTTTCATTATAAACAATGATCCTATTTATACAAAAGTAATGTTGTAACTGTTCTTAAAATACAAGATTTGTAACTAATATAAAATTAATCCTAAATACCTAAAATACATATTTGTAATTGCTATGAAATGAATAAAGATTTGTAATTGATATATGAAATGAATGGAGGTTTAATACTCCCCCGCAAACTTAGCTAACTTGGAGAGACGAGGTTGGTTCGTAGAAGATGAAAGCGTGTCTTGTGGAGTCCCTTGGTAAATATGTTGGCGAGTTGATCAGTAGAAGGGACAAATTGAACTTGGTGTGTGCTAGTAAGAATGCGTTTATGTATAAAGTGATAATCCAGTTCAATATGCTTAGTACGAGCGTGGAACATAGGATTTGAGGCCATATATGTAGTGCTGAGATTACTACAAAGTAATGTGTTGGGCGTGGATATGGAAATTTTTAACTCCTGGAGCAGATGAAGGACCCATGTGGATTTGGCACAAACATGAGCAAGGGATCGGTACTCAGCTTTGGCGCTTGATTGAGAGACAAAAATTGTTTCTTAGCGGTTCAAGAGATCAGATTGAAGCCCAAGAAAGCACATAAACCAGTGGTAGAGCAATGGGTATCAGGGCAACCTGCCCAATCAGTATCAAAATAGACTTTGAGAGTCAAGGGGTTAGCACTACGTTGAAAGAGGATGCCAAAGTTCAGAGTCCCTTTGTGGTACCAAAGGATTCATTTGACAGCTATAAGGTGGTGTGTCCGAGGTTGGCTCATGAACTGAGTAACATGATAAACAACATAGGGAATGTCTGGTCTGGTGAAAGTGAGATTCTGCAATGAGCCAACCAATTTGCGATACTCAGTGGCATCTGACAAGAGATCTTCACTTTGAGATGATAACTGAGTTTTAGCACATACAAGGGTGTTGCAAGGTTTGCAGTCTGTCATCGAGAAGCGTGCAAGAAGATCGATAGTATACTTGAGTTGCGAAAGACGTAGGGCACCAAGGGATGAAGTTGCTTCAAGGCCCAAAATGTAAGATTGGGAACCAAGGTCACTAAGCTCCAACTCCTTGCCAAGAATGGTGATGAATGATGAAACTAGAGACGGTTGATTACCAGTGAGTATAATGTCATCGACATATAAAAAAAGAAGCATCACAGCAGAGTTAGAGCGATAGATAAACAATGAATGATCAGCTTGACTCTGGGTAGAACCATACTGTAAGAGGAATGTGCTGAGACGTTGGAACCAAGCTCGAGGCACTTGTTTTAGGCCATAGATAGCCTTTTGTAGATGACAGACATGATGAAGACAAGTTGGATCTACAAAACGAGGTGGTTGTGACATTTAGACAGTTTCATCCAAAACGACATGAAAAAAGGCATTCTTCACGTCAAGTTGGCGCAATGTCCAACTAAAGGATACGGCAAGGCTGAGCACAGTACGAACAGTGGTAGGTTTGATTACTGAACTAAATGTCTCGTCAAAGTCCACACCCTCTTTTTGATGGAAACCTTTGGCAACTAGGCGAGCTTTGTATTGCTCAATGAAACCATTTGCTTTGCGTTTGAGATTGAAGACGACCTCTTACAACCCACAACATGTTGATGTGGGGAAGGAGGGACAAGAACCCAAGTTTTGTTCTTCAATAAGACATTAAATTCACTGGTCATGGCTTGATGCCATTCAGGGATACGAACAGCTCGCGTATAGCCGGTAAGCTCGTCGGTGAGAGATAAAAGCTGAGCAAGTAAAGCTTGTGGGAGTGGATATTGGATTGTACCATTTGTCCGAATAAGAGGACGATGTGTGCCATCCCGATGACGTGTGATCATGGAATATTGCGGAGGAACTAGAGTAGCCTCAGGGGTGGCAGTAGAAGAAGGATTAGGCGGAGGAACTAGAGGAGCCTCAGGGGTGGCAGTAACAGAAAGATTAGGTTGTGAGGGTTGATTTTAGCGGCGCTGATAATGAAACGGAAATGGTTGATGAAAAGAAGGTAGAGCACTATTTTGTGTAGCCGATTGTAGAGGTTGAGCAGGGGCTAGTGGTAGTAGAGTAAAAAAGGCCCATTGTGATGAATATGGTGGAGTGCTTCTGGTGTTAGATGCAAACGGAAAGTGTTGTTCATTAAAACGAATATGTCGGGAAATGTACTCTCTGTCAGTTGTGCGGTTCAAATAACGATAACCCTTGTGATGCAAGCTGTAGCCTAACAACATACATTCAACAGTTCTTGGTAAAAGTTTATTAGTTAAGTAAGCACCTAAATGTGGATAACATGCACAACCAAACACACATAGCTTATAGTAGGAAGGAGTATGACCATAAAGACGAGAGAATAGTGAGGACCATTGAAGTTTAGAGGAAGGGAGACGATTGATTAGATGAATAGCAGTGGAGACTGTTTCGGGCCAGTGATGGAGAGGAACATGACTTGTGAGAAGGAGGGTACGAGCCATGTTAGCAATATAGTGATGTTTCCGTTCGGTAAGCCCATTTTGTTCGGGAGTGTGAGGACACGAGAGTCTATGATGAATATCTAGGGAGGAACAAAGAGGTTTGATGGGACCACTATCATATTGGAGTAGAATTGCAGAATACTCATATCATTTTGTTTCATCTCGAATATCTGGTTCTAATTAGTACTGCTTTGCAAAGTTAGATTGCGTATACAACCTTGGCAGATGGTCCCAGACCTCTTTGGCATATTCATACTTTGTCAATTGCATACCTATCTAATGATCAACAAAGTTATTGATCCAAGTGTTACTTTTTTAATTACCTGCCTCCCAAGCGTCTAATGAAGTTGCATAATTTTTAGCCTTTTGATCTTTGGATTTAACCAATGTACTAATATAAGCTCACTTCTTTTTCCATTTGAGCAATTTTTTCATTACATTACCCCAATATAATTTTTTTCCCCATTTAATCTCATACTAATAGACTAAAGTGAATCATAACTTTCAGAAACCATTACGAATACCAACAAGATAAAATCAAAAATCAAATAAACAGAGGAAAAAAAAAAATCAAATACCAGAAGAAGATGTGATGATTCACTGCAAAAAAAAAACAAAAACAATTTAGAGTTGTACGGAAGCCAAAACTGTACGATGCAAAAAAACTTATTGGGATTGAGGTTGTACGAACACCAAAGTTGTACGGACGATAGAACTATACAGACACCAAAATTGTATGAACGCCAAAAAAATTAGCGATCGGGCCTTCGCCCCAAACCTCGAATGAGATCAAAATTTCTTCTACGAGATTACGCTTTTACTAGCATGTTATGAGGGTCCAATTTATAACCATATGCTATGAAAGTCGAGTAACTCATTTTATGTACAAACTACTTTAAAAAAAAAAAAAAAAAAAGACAAACATCTATACAATCGTGGACAAAAAAACAAGGCTTCCCAAACTTAGCTCTGATCCCATGTTAAAATTAATGAATACCATATGATCCAAAGAGAAGAGAAAGGAGGCTAGGATTTATTATTGTGAATAATTAATGCGAAGGGCAAGGAAATTATCTAGCAAAGATAACTGTTAAAGTAAAAGAAGAGTAGAAAAAGAATGAGATGGCTTAACAATTGTGTTAGTCTGTCCCTCTATTTATAAAACAGTTAAGGAACAATACAAGAAATCCTAAATAATATGGAAAAATCCTAAATAATACTGGAAAGACTTAATTACCTCTTTAACACTTCCCCTTAAGTTGGAGCATATATATTGTATGCTCCTAGTTTGTTACAAATATACTTTATCCTTGAGCCTCTTAACGGTTTAGTAAATAAATCAGCTAACTGATCAACTGACTTTACATGTTTAGTTTCTATCTGCTTCTGCAATATTTTTTCTCGAATGAAGTGCCAATCAATTTCAATGTGTTTTATCCTCTCATGGAAGACGGGATTAGATGCAATGTGAAGTGCTGCTTGATTATCACATACCAGATCTATCGGTGAAGTGTGTTCAAATCCAAGTTCTTTCAACAAATGTTTCAACCAGGTTAACTTACAAGTGGTATGGGTTGTCGCCCTATATTCCGATTTTGCACTTGACCGCGCCACAAATGAGATTACCTCCAACAAACACACAATACCCTGTAGTAGACTTCCTATCCGAGGGAGATTCGGCCCAATCTGCATTTTTATATTCCTTAATTTGAGTGTGACTGAAGTTTTGATACAACAAACCACATTCTGGAGAACCTTTCAGGTATCTAAGAATACAAATTACTGCATCCCAATGATAAGTTTTGGGACGATCGAAGAACTGATTAATAACACTCACAACAAAGGAAATATCTGGTCTACTACAGGGTATTGTGTGTTCAGTAGTACACCTTGATCTGCCAACAGTTTGCTGTTTTGATCCATAGGTGAATCAATTGGTTTAGCTCCTAGCATTCCTGTTTCTCTCAACAGATCAAGAACATATTTCCTCTGACACAGTTAAATACCTTGACTTGATCGAATAACTTCAATCCTCAAGAAATACTTCAATTGACCCAAATCTTTGGTTTGAAACTTGCTATGCAAAAACGTTTTGAGTTCCTGAATACCCTGGTGGTCGTCCCTAGTAATTACGATGCCATCCACATACACAATCAACAATATTCTCCCGACTTTACTGTGCTTGTAAAATACAGAATGATCGACTCCACAACGACAAAGACCAAATTCAGTGATCACTTCATTGAATCTCCTAAATCATGCTCGAGGAGACTGTTTGAGGCCATAAATGGATTTCTTCAATCGACATACCAAACCAAACTTCTCCTGAGAAACAAACCCAAGAGGTTGCTTCATATATACTTCCTCAATCAAATCGCCATTTAAGAATGCATTCTTGATATCAAGTTGATGCAACGGCTAACGAAAGGTAACAACCAAAGAGATGAACAAACGAACAGAAGCGATTTGGCAACTAGAGAAAAAGTCTCTGAATAGTCAAGACCATATATCTGAGTGTAACCTTTGGCAACTAAACGAGCCTTGAGTCAATCAATGGTGTCATCCAGATGAACTTTGACTGTGTACACCCATTTACATCCAACTATTGCTTTGTCAGGCAGAAGCGAGATAAGATTCCAAGTACCATTCTGATGTAAAACTAACAATTCCTCTTTCATGGCGGTCGTCCAAGCAGGGTGAGTGAGAGCCTCTTTGACAGACTTAGGAATAAAAATAGAGGATAGAGAAGCAACAAAAGAGGAATATGAAGGAGATAGATGTGCATACAAGACAAAATTAGAAATAGAATGTTAAGTACATGTGGGCTTATCCTTCCGGATAACAATGGGTATGTCCAAGTCAAACGCAAATAGATCAACTAGAGAAGAATCTGAAGACACAGAGAAGATGAGCTCAATGGCAGAAGCTACCTTCTGGCGACGAGAGTATACCTGCAAAGGTGGTGAAAGACGACTACACGGGACATGTTTTGGAGCGGAAGGAGATGGTGTTGGGTTTAGGAGGCTTGGTAAAGGAAGGATGACATCCAAATCATCCCTAGAGGATGTGGCAGAAAAATAAGGGGTGAACTCAAAGAAAATGACATCTGCACAGATGAAAGCGCGACGTAAAGAAGGACTATAATATCGATAACCCTTTTGTGTGAGAGAATAATCAAGGAAGACACATTTTATAGCACAAGGATCTAACTTATCCTGACCGGGAGACAATTGGTGGACAAAACAAATACATCCAAAGATACGGGGAGGTAAAGCAAACCAGGGTGATCGGGGAAAAATAATAGAATGAGGAACTTTGCCATTTAGGGTAGAAGATGACATTCTATTGATCAAGAAACAAGCTGTAAGAACTGCATCCGCGCAGAAGTGCTTGGGAAAATTGATCTCAAACATTAGAATTCGAGCCACTTTTAGGAAATGTCGATTTTTTCGCTCAACGACTCCATTATGTTGCAGTGTATGAGGACAAGAAGATTGATGTAGTATGCCAGACTGTGACATAAAAGAAGTAAAGGGTTGAGAAAAATATTCTCGAACATTATCATTACGAAGTATACGCACGGACAAATTAAATTGAGTTTTAGTTTCAACACAGAAGGCAGAGCAAATGGAGAACAATTCAGAATGATCTTTCATTAAATATAGTCATGTAACCCTGGATAAATCATCGACAAATGTGACAAAATAACAAAAGCCGAATGTAGAGGCAATACCAGAAGGACCCCAAACGTCTGAATGAACTAAACTAAAAGGACTCGATGCTCGAAATTGAGCCGGGGAAGTAAATGAAGTACGATGATATTTGCCCAATTGACACGACTCACAATCTATGGAGGTTAAATGACGTAAACTAGGAACAAGTACCTTTACATTGACAAGACAGGGATGACCTAGGCGACAATGAATTTTGTAGGCAGGTGCAATGGCGGAACAGGCAGTGGGCGGGATAACAAGTGTCTTGTCGTGATTGTTGAAGTAATAAAGGTTATTTTTCTCACGCCCTACGTCAATCGTCTTATGTGTTTTCAAATCCTGGATAATGATAAAATCAGGAAAGAAGCAAACAAAACAATGAAGTTGTTAATTAAGCTTACTAACTCATATCAAATTAAAAGCAAAAGAGAGAATATACAAGACAGAAGATAAAGAGAAATAGGGTGAAAGTTTCACAGTGCCAATACCACGAACAGAGACGGTGGAACCATCAATAACGGTAACAGGGGACAATGAGGGAGATGATTGAATATGTGTAAATAAAGAAGAGGTACATGACATGTAATCGGTGGTAACGGAGTCTATGATCCAAGGTCTAGAAGTGGAAGGATGAAAAGAAAGACATGCAATAGGGTTACCTCGTTGAGCTAGCAAAGTAATGAGGGTAGATGCCTGCTTGGACGCCTTAAACTGGAAGAACTGAACATACTCGTTATCAGAAATTGCCTTGGGAGTTGAAGAGTTGGATGTTAAAACGGGGGCAACTTGATTAGAAGTTGCCACATGAATATACTTAGGAGAACGACCAACTTTGTAGCAATTAGCTTGGGTAGGATTTTCCTTGCAACAAAATGAGCATCGACAATGTTGATCACGACAATAGCCACCTTGGCCACCTCTAAATTCATTACTACGATTTTCTCGGTCATCTCGTTTCCCTTGATCGGTAGCAACAACTTGTACAACTTTAAACCATTGTGAATAATTAGTCCTATTCAACTTGCGGGTTGTTAACAGTCGAGGGATAGCCGTCGACATTAGTTTCCGCCAATACAACAACAAATACAAAACAACTTGATAGGGGAAACCAAACCAACAACACAAACAACTGTAGAGCTTAAATCATTAGAAGTAGCTCAACCATTGACATTAGTGCTTGTCAATACAACAACTGACTAAAAAAAATGGACAAGGAAAACGAACAAACAAGAACAACAGGTGTAGAACTTTAACAAGGGACATTTTTTTTTTAATTACATTGGAAGAAAGGAAAAACAGAAAGTAAAAAAAAATAGAAGGGAGTTACTGTTCGGAACTCACTGCACTGGTTCGGATGGGTGGAATGACGTCGACGAATCAGGTCGGAGCCGTCGATGGGTAGAACGACGTTGGCTAGCACCTTAGACGACGTTGAAGATGATTGGAGCACGGTCGGTGAGCATCGGATCTGACGAAGATGACGTTGATCGTTGCAACAGCAGATGACGATGCCGATGAGCGTCGGAATAGAAGACGCCGGTGGCGAAGTGGGATCGGGGCTGCACAGTACCTACGGTGGGATCTGCTAAGTAGGCGCAACTAGGGTTTAGGATGTGGCGGCGGATTTAGGGTTTTGGTTCTTTTTCTGAACACGATAAAGAAGGGGAAATAAAAGAAGACAAAAAAATTAAAGAGAAAAAAAAATGGAAGAACAGAATTATGGAATTAATTTTTCATTGTACTTGCTCTTGATACTATGTTCAATATGGGAAAACCCTAAAGTAAAAAATATTGGAAAAGCGTAATTACCCCTTTAACAATAACTTATATAGATTTACAATAGAAAGACCTAGAAATGAAGAAAAGTCTATTATACCCTTAATACTATATATATATATATATGTGTGTGTGTACAACTGATAGTTTGTGCAACTATTTTGTTTCCTAGAGCAATGAACTCTTCAGTCTTTTCTTGGATGATACAATGACCTACTCATGTGCCGTATTCAAGGTAACGTTACATTTTGTCAATCTATGAATAGTACCTAAAAAAAATCTTAATTCTTTTTAAGTGATAATATTCCTTCTCCTTCATACTTCTGATAGGTAGAAAATGAGGACTTGAAAGCCGCACAGATGAGAAAAGTCTCCCTCTTGATTGAGAAGGTAATATTTTGCAACTCAATAGCTCGTACTTGAAAGTGATTCTCTAGGGCTCGTTTGATTGTCTAAACTATAAGTATTTCGAGAATTATGTTGTGATGAATTGATTTGTCCATTTACATGTGATTTAATCAAATACATATTGTTTGAATGCATCAAAAAAATTGCAATTGTTCTAGATTAGCCATATTTTTGGGTCATAATTTACACGAGAAAATAACATTCAAAGAACCAAAATGGTTAATTATCCAATTTGTGTTTTTTTAATCTTTACAACCAAATATCAAAATATAATAGAGAAAAGTACATTTTAAACTTTCTAGGTATTGACACTTTTTTAAATGGTCCCTCTCCGTTTGAGCGTTTCATTTTAAACCCTCTAAATATCAACACGTTTTTATTCGGTCTTTTCGTTAGAAATTATGTCAAAATTAACCAAATGTTGAGGGCAAATCTGTTATTTAATATTTTTCTATTTTTAAATTATTTTTTAATATATTTTTTTTTCTTTGTTTTGACTTCTCCCTCCCTCCCCTCCCTTGTTATGGGGGTGATTCCACCCCCCATAACAGGGGGTGGCACCCCTTGTTATATGGGTGTTTTCACAACACCCCCTTCAACAGGGGGTGTTAGTGTTACACCCCCTGTTACGGGGTGAACACCCCCCGTGAAATGGAGGGAGGGAGGGGGAGGAAGAAGGGAGGAAGAGAGAGACGAAGGAAAAAGAAAAAAGAAAAAAAAATCATTAAAAAATTAAAAATAAGTAAAAAGATTATTTTGCCCTTATTCTGTTAGTTGGATGAAATTTCTGATGGAAGGACCAAATAAAAACGTGTTTATATCTAGAGGGTTTAAAATGAAACGCTTAAACGGAGATGGATTATTTAGAAAAATGCTAATACCTAGAGTGTTTAAAGTGTACTTTTCCCAATATAATAATTCAAAAATTGACTAATAAAAAATTTGTGCAATTCACGAATTATGGACTACAGAACTTGGTGTAAGCTATCACTTTTCTGATTATGTTAAGCAAATGCAGGCGAGAATTAAAAAGGACCATGAAATTCTTGAGATCGGGTGTGGATGGGGAAGTTTAGCTATTGAGGTTGTCAGACGGACAGGATGTAAATATACTGGCATCACACTATCCAAGGAACAACTGAAATATGCAGAAATGAAAGTGAAGGAAGCTGGCCTTCAGGTATTCAATTTTATGAAAAGAAAATAACATTCAACTGTAGAAAAATCTTTTAGTGTGTGTTGGGGGTGAAGGATTTTGGGAGGATTTGATTTTGATGATGGATTATTGAAATTCATAAATTTAAATTTCTTGTTTGGCTACTTCAAAAAGAATTTGTAAAATTTCCTAGAATTTTGAAATGGGATTTAGCAGAGTAAAATGACACCTCCTAAAGAGATTTTTTTTTTTTTTTTTTAAATCCTTTGGAATGAGCTATACTTCTCGATCTCGAGATGAAATCACATCGATAAAATTTAAATTTCGAAAAATACACCCAAACAACGAATTAACAGATGATGGGACTTCAAAAAGTCAAAATTTCAAATCTCATTCCCATCACTTTCAGATTCCATGAATTTTTCAAATTTCTTATCCAAACACAACTCTAACTTCACGTAAGCTTTGTAATATGTTAAGATTACAGATATATTGATGATTTGAGGATTTTATATGCTTGTTGAAAAAAGATTGGTCCGATTAGTTTTTCACCTTCCCTTAATTGGTTTCATTCTCAGGACCACATAAGGTTTCTTCTTTGTGACTATCGGCAATTGCCTGGCATCTACAAGTATGACAGAATAATATCTTGGTAAGTTCATCATCCACAGAAATATATTAGATCATTGAGAATTCATTCATAAGAATACGTTACCGAATCAATAGTTATTTATAGTGAGATGATAGAAGCTGTTGGCCACGAATATATGGAAGAGTTTTTCCGATGTTGTGATTCAGTGATGGCAGAAGATGGGCTCCTTGTTCTTCAGGTAATGCCAATGACAACCTAGAACATAACTTTACCAACATTCATATTTTTTACCTCGTCTTTTTCCATCTATTTTTACCACTCTTCTCTCTCTTGATAGTACTAACTTCAATAATTTACGTTTAGTGTGCGTTTAGGTGAGGAATTTGATTTGAAAAATGGATTGGTAAAATTTTCTTTGAGAAAATTCCTTAACAAAATTTTACAAAATCTTTTTTCCTAATGCACTTTCACAAATACCTCACCCAAACATACCCTTACTAGTCCTCAAAACTTTGGACTCTTAAGCTATCTTTTCGAAGTCAGAAAGAATCCAAACTTATTGTTAGGAGCTATTCTTGACAATGTGGAACTGCTGAGTTTATTTAACCTTGGCAAAGTTTTCATCTGACAAAGTTCATGCATATTTTAGATTTTTTTTTAATATAAATATTGCTAACAATTAAGAGTGTGTGGTTGTTTCTTTAGTTCATATCAATACCAGACGAGCGGTATGACGAGTACAGGCGAAGTTCAGACTTCATAAAAGAGTACATATTCCCTGGTGGGTGCCTGCCTTCACTCAGTAGAATAACATCAGCCATGGCTTCTGCTTCTAGACTCTGGTAAACGCAATATTTGGCATGTGGTTTCATGTTGATTAATTCTTTTATATCACAAAATTTTATGGAAAACTGTTTCTGATTCCAGTGTGGAGCACCTGGAAGACATAGGGATACACTATTACCACACCCTCAGATGTTGGAGGAAGAACTTCATGGAAAAGCAGAGGTAAGAAAAGTTATCATGGAAACTTTCATTGGTAAGGTGTTTGTTTTGTATTTTGTTCTCAGATTTCTTTTTCCATTCCCAGAAAACTTGGAAAAGACAGAGAGTTCTTTTTCCCCATGTTCCAAGTTTTGTGGGAATAGAATAAAAGAAGAAACACTGAATGAACGCCACTTACGGCATGTTTTACACGGGATTCAACTAAGGAATGGAATGATTATGGGAATGACAATTCCATATCCATTTTTGGTATGCGAGGTTCGTTTTCATTCCTATTCCTAGTATTCGCTAATCCCACAAATCATCGGTAATCCCAAATAAAACATGGTATGAAGTTGGATGGTCATGGGATTCAAAATGGAAAAATATTGGTAAAGCAATTGTTTTCATTATTTGGTCACCTTTTCTGGTGAAATTGTCAGACATCCGGTGACAATATCACTAGAATGTTGCTAGACGTTTTGAAACTTTGTCGGAATGCTGCAGGAACTCTGGCAACGTCTTTAGAATGTTGTCAGAACTCTTAAAACATTATTGGAATGTCACCAGATCTTTTTGTAGTACTGTTGGAATATTGTCGGAGGTCCGGTTATGTCACTAGAATATTGTTGAAACTTCTGTTATTATTACAGAATGTCACCGGAACTCAACTAATGTCATCAGAATGTTGACGAATTCCATTAACTTCTTTTTCAAGTGAAGTTATTCATTCTTTTCAAATATTCATTGTCCTAATTGATATACTTTATTTAACAATTTATCCATTTCTATATTCAATTCTCAAGGCAACCAAACGTGGGAATGGTAATGGTTCATCATTCTAATCACATAGGCATTCGAATCCTATATTCATTCCGTTCCGTTCTTGCTACCAAACACAAAGCTAGTATTTCTATTATTGTGTTCTATTTTTCTTTCCAGAACACATTTTTTTACCATATATCTGTTTTCTGGGATGGGAAACAGAAACAACAATAGAAACAGAAGTGCATATCAGTGGTGATATCAAATTTGGATCCTAATTCTTGGACATTATTCGTGTTCTCAGCAAAATCCATGCATTAGGTTTCAATGATAAGTTCATCCGTACTTGGGAGTATTACTTTGATTACTGCGCCGCTGGTTTTAAGTCCTGCACTCTTGGAAATTACCAGGTATCTCCAGTCTTACTATTTCCCAATTTGTTGTTTTGATCTTTTTACTTGTTTCTTCTATCTCCTAATTGCTAAAAACATAAAAAAAATAAAAATAAAAAATAAAAATAAATAACTGCACCTTAGACCCCATTTGTTTGTGTTTCTATTCCTTGGAACAAAAACCGTAATATGGGAACAAATAATTGTCTCCTCTGCTGCCAGATTTGGGAACAGAACAAAATTTTCTTAGATTTCTCTTTCTATTTAAGTCTTTTTGGGAACAGAAACACTAAGCAAACGGCATCTTATATTTTATGAACGAAGCAGCATAAGTGAGATTAAATATGAACAAAGAGACCATGATGAAATGTTCATTCTTTTTGCATCAAGATTTTTCATAGAAGTCAGTTTGCATCTTCATCGAGATTTAATTTTTACCATATCATGGTACTGATTTTCGTCATTCACAGAGAAAATGCATATTGAGATATTGCTCTAAGATGTGTTATACATAATGTAAGGATTTTTGAAACATTTCGTTTTTGTTTGGTCATAGGTTGTGTTCTCTCGTCCGGGCAATGTCGCTGCTTTTGGAGATCTAAATAGAAGACCACACGAATCTTCATTTGCTTATTAATCTTTCATTACCATTCTCTTTCAACTTGCATTTCCTTTTCTTTTAAACATTCTTTGTGATCATGAAATCACCCAAATAAAGTTAAAAATTAATTTCTATTATTTCTTTTGTATAATATTTTGCGAAGAGATAAAAAAAAAAAATCTGTAAACTTCGGATTTAGAGTTCTATCACTGTGGTTTGAGATTTTACCCCATTGATTTTGATCTTGATGTTTGTAAGTGCATTGGTGAAATACATGATAACATTTTTAGGTTGGAGGATCTATTCTCTGAAGATTAATTTATAATTTTCATTTTGGAATGTTTTTGGCATTTTTTTTGAATTATCTACTATCTATCTAGGACTATTACAAAGAACGATAGCGTTGGGGGGACATTTTACTTTACCCATTATACCCTTCAACTTACAAGAAAACATCCCTCCTTTCAACTGCCATTCAACCGCCAGTGGCTTCCACCGTACTGTCACCACCCTCTTCCACCCTCCATCCCTTTCCACGACAACCCAAATGATGTCTAACAAACTGGCCTTCGACAAATCCGAATTTACGAACCACGTTTCCAAAATTCATCTTTCTGTCCAAGTGTCTTTAAAAAAAATAAAAATTACAAAAACAACCCCACCCTTTTTCTCAAATCCAACCGCCATTCTCTATTTTCTCTCCCTCTGATTCCCGTCCTCGACGGTGGTGTTACAAGCCAGCAGTCATTCAGTAGAGATTCAATCTCTCTCTTGCACGCACACATGACATATCTATTAGTATTTCTCAGATCTCTTGAATATTTGTGGTTCACTATATTTGTGGTCCATCTCTCTCCTTCTCTTTTAAATAAAAAATTCGTCTCTCTACGGATTTCAACCATGGCGATTTCTGCTACATCGCAGATAACCCCCGCCAACTACAATGTGCCTCCGAGCCACAAGGTGCAGCAGTTGAGGGGTCTCTGTAAGTCAAGGATTCGTGCTTGCGGTAAAACACTTGTTTGGAAAGCTAGCCATTGCGTGTTACGCGCTATAGTGCACTACCACTCGCTATAGTGAACCCCTAGATGTTCTAAGAACGTGCTCCAACGAGTCTCCCAACAACCAGACGCTGACAACACCAAGCCACTAGCCGGGCTCATTTTCTTCTACTCAAGAATAAGATTGAACTCTCTTATCGGAGTTTTATCTTGTGGGGGCATATTATAGTATTTCAAATATACAAAAGGAATATTTCCTTGTGTATATTTGCCATTATGTTATTAATTACCTAAATTATTTTAGCATTTATGTTATTTCCATATTTCATATTGTGTTACCTTTTATTGTTATTGGTCTCTTGTATAAAGAGGGATATTTTGATATTAATAAAGCACAAGCCATTACCGTTCCTCTAATAGGACATACTTACAGGGTCTAAGCAGTGAAATGATCAAAATGTAAGAGGAACTAGAGTACATTTAATGGTAGACATTTAATAGTAAAACTACATATCTATTCTAATGCATCATCAAATCCAAATTCAAACAATCAACTGGCGGAGGAACAATTATTTTGTTTAAACTACATTTATCAATCCGCCCATATAAAATGAAAAAGATACACCATCATCTAAGCAACAAAATAATTTATGAGAAGTCCGAACGTCAATAGTAAAGAAGCGGACAAAAAGAGTTGTGAGTTAGATAATTGAACACCAAATAGCTGCAAAGAAAAAAAAACAATCATCATCTATAGAAAATTTGGCCTTGAGTATTGGGACAACGAGTGATTGTTTGGTCTTGAGTCTTGGAAATCTCATTTTCGTGGGGGTTTTGGGCTGGTCAAAAACTCAATGGTCCTTGAAAAGGGAAAAATGAGAAATTTAGGAGTGCAGAAATTTTTTCCCTTATTATTATACCTAATTAAAGGACATGTAATAAGCTCTGGGTTTTGACTTCTAAACTCTCACCTCTTTATAAATTCTACATGTTCAACCTCTACCTTTTAAAACTATATCTGTGAATCAATTTAGCCATCATTTTATTTTCTCCGTCTTATAATTGTTTATTGTATTTGACACACCCTAAATTTTAGAAAAATGATAGAGAGGAAAGGAGAATGCGATTTGGTTTCCTTCATGTCAAAATCAGTTCATTTTAGAAAAATACTTTCTAAAATGAAAACGTTTTCTAAGCGATGGTTTTGAAAACGTTTTTTTAAGCCCAAAATTTGTTTAAAGAATGGAGTTGCCACCTATTGAGTTAAATAGTGTGCTAGGTTACCGGGATTTAGAAAATCATTTATATTTAGAAATGACCCAAGTTTTGACTCAAAAAATAAGATCTTAACTAGAGATTTTATTAAAGTTCGGGGGTCAGTTATGTTCGAAGAAGGTGTTAGGCACCTCAAGACACTCGTCCGAATACGACATCTAAGTTTAAATAAATCTTTAAATTCAAACTAGCCTAAGTAATTTTCTTCGATTTTTGTTAACACACTAATTCTCATTTTTATTGTTTAATATTTTTTATATTTATTTTATGTAAAAGAAATAAAAACATTTTAAAGCAGTCGCAACAACAACAGATAAAATAGAAAAATAAATAAAGAACAAAAATGTCTCCTTTTTAGACCGTCTATCGATTATGAAAGAATCGACAAGTTGTCCTAATATAATTTTTTTAGTTTTTTGGACATCAGCGGACCAAACGTGAACATTCACACTATGTGCAGCGGTATAATTATTCCAGTGCACACTGGTCAATTCTAAAAATAAATCAACCCATTATGCCACTAATCACTTCACTTACTAAATATACGACGCCTACCATTCCATTCTCTTACTCAAACCACACAAAAATCGATATATTACATTGTTTTTGATTGTATTAAGATTTTATTATTCTTTATTTGAATGTTCACATTTGTATCTCTGTGCATGTTTTCATTTCAATTAAAACTTTGTGTACGGGAATGTTCATGTCCTTCTAACTTCAGTGCACGTACTAAATTAGCATTTTTGAATGGTAGTATCATGTTGTTTCTAATTTTTTTTATTTTCCTTGTTTAACATTAACATTCAAATGCTTATAGAGGAGAATCATTTGTTTGATTCTCACTATGTGACAAAAAATTTAAATGTTCATGTCGTATTAGTGTGTGATTATTTAGAAAATACATTTATCTCTATTTCTTGTATCTTTACCTCTTGTTGTATGTGATTAGAATGCTTACGTTCACTGATGTCCCGTCTTTTTTTGTTTGAACTACACTTATTTAATCTAGAAAATGTGAATGTTAATATCTTACTATTTTGACCAATCTTCATCTGTGAATGTTCATATATTTTATAATTGTCTAGTGTAAATGTTCATGTATATTATTTTCTGAAATTCACGATTATCTGCCTAATAACACATGAGATTCCACTTATTTATCTCATCTTGTTCGTGATTGTTCAAGTATTTCCATCTGAACAACTGTAACTCTAAATGTGATTATGATTTTGTGCTTACAATTGTGAATGTTCATATAGCTTAACATTTATGTCTGCTAGAAACACAAACATTATCTCAGCTTACATTCATTAGTTTTGGATTTATTTTTTTTTGCAGCAATTGAGAAACAAAATAAAAAACAAATAGCCAACATCAAAGCCAACCTATGCAGTTTTTATATTGTTGGAATTTGAAACAAATGTTTGAATTAATGAAGGATTTCAATCTAAACAAACAGCATAAAGCCTTACTGTCAAAGACACCCTTCGCAAAGTTGTTTGAGTCTTTCTACACATGAAAAAAAAAAAAAAAAAAAAAAAAAAAAAAAAACCCTCATTCAAAATGACAATTCTTTGATAGAAAGGGTTGAGTTACAATCCTTCAAGGGGAGCATTCAGGCTCGGCGATAAACTAGTTAAACTTACCCCACTAGATATACAATTGACATTTGGACTTACATCAAGCGACGAGGCAGTAGTGCAAAGTTGGAACACAAAGTTGGACTCTCCTTTTATCAGTAGACTCACATATCAACTGAGCGAGTTTAGCATCGCGTTCTTGAGATCATTGATCGAGAAACAATTAGAAAAAACAAGGGAAAAAGATACACATGATGTTTTATGTCTCCTTTGCTTGCGCTCACCACATGTTTTTTTGAACCACAACCCAACAAGTTCCAAAATGGTTTGTGTGATACAAGGCAGATATTGAGGGAATGTTGAACTACAATTAGCTAGAAGCAATCTACACAAACTTGAAAACAAGTCTTAAGAAATCATACACCGAGCCAAGATCGATTACGAGGTGTATGATTGCATTATACATACACAAACAAAATATAATAGTTCAAGTGAATGAATGTTCATGTTTACTACAACATTTAGGTATTTCCATATTGTATCATGTTTACACAACTTGTGAATGTTCATGTATCAGTCTTAAGTGAATAATAGACGGATATTAGAACTGTTACCATGTCTGTGAAAACTCAATCGCAGTCTCATGCACTTGAATGTTTATATTTACTAACATATAAATATTCCAATTTCGTATCTTGTTTATATTATTATTTATGTGAATGTTCATGCATTAACATCAAATGTGAATGTTAACAATAGACATATTCTTATTCATAAACATGACAATAAGTAAATCCTAACTGTTGTAAAACTTTTATTGTTATTAGTATTGGTTGTGGGAACACACTTCATTAGTAACCCCAATGCAAGGGAGGGAGTTTTCCATCACACGAATACAATGCTGGTGCTTGACTATTTATTTTTCTATTATTGGTTTAACTCCCTTAGCCACCTGCTGGATGATCAGGTATAATCCATTAATGTAAAACCAGTGAAATTCACAAAAATGATTATTGATATGTAACTAGGCTCCTCGTGTATGGTCAAGTCAAAGAGAATGTCTTCGAAAAACCTTTACAAAAATGCAATTGGACATTGCTTCCATTCATGATAGTGATGATGAGCCAATCGTCCAAGGAAGACATACTAGAAAAATGCCAATCGTCGAAGACGATTCAGACATCAATTTGATGATTAACAAAATCATGATCGACTATATGGCCGGCGCTCCTCAGTTAACCAACAACCCCCCACCGTGCAAAACTTCGATTTGGGAATTGATTTTACCTTAGAATAAAGCACTGGTGAAGCATCCTCCACTCAGCACATTGCTCTTGGGGGTGTTTACCATCAATTGGATTAAATTCAATAGGATTTTGAAAGGAAGCAAATGGAGGAACATGAGACAATCAAGGTTTATTGCAAAATTGTGGCTAATGTAACCGTAAAGAATATCACACAAAAGAATGATATTGTTGAGCTTTATGCCACCCTCATGCAACAAAATTATCATTATGAAAAGATCGTACCTGAGCTCAACTCAAAGATATCAAAGATTGAGGGCCAAATGGTAACATTACTTCCCGAACTGGGGGACACGATATCATGCAAAAACATCGAGATCTCCCAATCAATTCCTAACAAAATGACTTTAAAAAATGGTGTAAATATCTTGAAATGGAACTTCAACGAGTAAAACAAACAAATAAGATGTTGAGAGAAGAGAAAAGGGAAGTTGGTAAGTCTTACATTAGCACGTTCAAGGAGCTGGACTGAAAAAATAAAATCCTATAAGAAAAACTAAAAAAAAAAAACCCCAACCCCACCATGTTCATACTACTACCACATCAACGCCACATCCCTCCACTAACATCCAAATAACAAAGGTAGAACCCATTTCAACTATTTTGCCTACTGATCATCACATCGTTGATAATTCTTCTCACTCTCTACCTTCTATAGAAACCAAAAGAAGACACTCCAAAGGTTTGTTCATTGAAAAATCGTGTCAAAATCAAAGTGAGGCAACCACGATAAAAGGGCAGTGATTTCACGTATCAAAATTTGAATGGAAAATAAAATAAAATAAATAAAAAATCAAACACAATTAGCCTCGATAAGCTTCCTGCAAGAGAGTACGAGGACGACATAAACATTCCTCCCCGCAAAAAGTCAAAGGTGGCGATTATGCTCAACGATCAAGATTGGAAAAAGCTCCAATTAATACATAAGGAAGAGGGGATCGGGTAAGTAATGCTATACATAAAAAAAAAAATGTTGTACTATAATGCAAGGACGTGTTCATAGAACGTTCTACAAAGAAATCAAGGACGCATTTGCGACCAACTGTAGATACATGCACTTTTTAATGAATTTCGACGGACTTCATGCATACCCAACCATTGGATGTTGTTGATTCTTGATATTTTCGAAAATAAATAGATGTTCTACAACTTAATACGACCAAGGGATCCCACCTCTAATTATTACTGCAAGGATGCCAAAACAGTGGATGCTACAATAGATATGACTTCAAAAATATTTATTGAATTTTCATTTAACTGTAACTAATCTTAAATTTTATACAGAAAACTGTCATCGAACAATATATCACCACAAACATACTCCAAGGCTGGGAGAGGCAAAAATTAAACAATGTTTTGATTCTCCACAACAAAAAGAATCATACGCATAAGTATTTATCCTCTTGTAATGAAAGTTCCATGCTATTGCTTAGTCAATCAAAAATATAATATATGTTTTATATTTTATCAATCTTATAACGGAATGAAAAATTTACATACTGTATATCATGAGACATTATGTTGAAAACAAGCCCGTTGTAAAGAAGTTATCAATAGCCGAGACAAGAGAGGTCTGTAAAACAATCCTTTACTCCAACAAATAGTTGGACATTATCAGCCGCAAAAATGAGAAAGGCGATGCAAGAGACATTGTAAACAGTATACCCCATAAACCATGAAATTGTGACTCAAACTGTGACCCATGAAACAAGTATTTTGTAAATGTATTATGTTTTATATTTTGGTAAACAATACATAATATCATGCACTCTGTCAAAATGTTTAAAAATTTATCCTATGCCATAAATGTTCATATTATAATGTTTTGAAAGCTTATATAGTTAGAACATTCACGTTCATAACTGTGTGAGCATTTACACACTTAATTTAAGAGTTTTATTATATGTGAGTCTTCACATTCAGAATTTTTAGGACAACGTCTCTGTGTGTCAACGTTCATAGTTTACATATACTTGTGAACATTCACATTTCACCTTAGGAAACTATAAAATAACTCGCTAATGTTTTTTTAGTATTCACTTGGTGTGAAATTGTTTTGTAAATTTCACTTCATTGATATGATAATGGAAAATTGGAAAAAAAAAATCAAGATGCAAAATACAATGTTCAACTTATCCAAACTCAAATATAATATCGTTCATGGAAGTCCTTATCAAAAAAAACACAATACTATGGGCATCTTTGGAACAAGGGTCACTGTTTCATGTATGAATGTTAATGTCGTCTACCCATAGAATAAAAAACAAAACAACATAAAATTACGTCCTTATCGAATAACTTTATATAGGAAAACTCAAATTAACAAAAAATCCAAGACATATTCATACTATATATAAAAAATATACAAACATTAAAAAATCAAAAAACAACTCAACCCAGAGGTGCAGTAAACCTAGGGCTGAGAAACCCCCACAACATTTCGACCTTCGCTTTTAGAGAAACTACACGAGCATGAAGATGCTTGACGTTTTACTTAAGTTCCCTTTCTCTTATGTCATAGAAAAGTACTTCCACCTGGCAGTCCCCATCCGTTATTGCATCTCTCTTGCGATGTCTGCAATCTTCTTCACATCTTCATCTCACTTTCGCACATTTTTATCAAAAATATTATTAACGTTTTTTGTCATTCTAATACCAAATGAACAACTCATAATACAGTAACACAAAAGGCACTATCAACGAATTGTTTAGTGATTTTTTATCAATGAATCTTACATCTACATATAGTAGTCGCCAGGTTGGGAATTTGAGAAGTCTTTGATAATTAATTATACTATTACACAAGCATAATGTATTTATTACAAAGATGCATGCCCGGAACTTGCCCAAATCCATACATATCCTTCGTTTCATTACCCAACCCATACATTAAGAACCACATTTACCAATTTCTTCAATTGACGTGAACATTCACACTGCCTCTTCTTTTCCCAATAAACCCTATCGTTAAATATGGATGCTCCCTCTTTAATCATAAGATTAGAAAGATATGAATGTTCATGTAAAATTGCACGAACTATTTGTGTGAATATTCATGTAATGTTAGAATGTACTCATATTTTGTGCAAGAAAAAAATCACTTCTAACTATTAAACTGAGAAAAAAAAAAATTGCTACATTAATTTAAAATAGATATTTTACACACAACAATCACACAAAAGATCCAAAACATTAGTTAAAAATATTTTATATAACAATGATATGCCACAACAGACCAAAATCTACAAAAAGAAAAAACAAAAACTAGTTCATGTTAAATGACGATTCACTTCGAATCGGACCAAAATATCCATAGCCAATGATGTCACGCGACATCTCCACCTCGCCTTCCAGTGCAATTACTTGAACATGCAAATGCCTAACTTCTTTGTTAAGTTCTCTATTCTCCTCCATCATGGAAAAGTGTGTCCGTCTAGCAATCTCAATACGCCACTGCATTGTTGTAACAACATTAGTCAGATTCATAGCACCTTTTTCCTATTTTAGCATGTCCTCATCAATGCATTATTCCCTATGTTTACCATATTTTAACATGCACTCTCAAGCACACACAACCAACACAAGCTCGAATAGTTTTTATTCGATTACCTAGCATCTATTTTATATTGCAACACATATAATGAAATGAATGATCTTAACTACTTAAACTTGGGCATTAAACAATTAAATACATTTAATATAGAAGCATAGTTTCATCATAACCACTTGCATCTTAATTATGTTCTGGATCTCCTACCAACAAAAAGAAAATGCCAATTCTGATCTCTCACCCATAATTACAATCGTTATTAAAAACTTTTTTTGGGGGAGAAGTGTAAACATTCATAAGGGCCTTTTGTGTTTCCAAATAAACGTTTCCACATAAATATAAATGTTACTTCTTAATTCTACCAAACATTATCTTCTCAAACACTAATTACACACTTACCCCCTTAATCATATCATATATGACAAAGTCCAATCAAAACAAAGATTTGTCCAACATGTTTAAGTTCAACTTCATAACAAAAATAAAACAAAGTAAAATGTTCACGTATTATGTGGCTTTTAAACATAATAAACGAAAGTTCAATTAAGATTTTAACCGTTAAACAAGACAATGTGTGTGCAGGTTTACAAAACGGACATGAAACTCAGTCTTCAAAAGAAACTATAAAATATAAACAGTTCAAGAGTTAATCAGTAAAAATCAATATACAAATGTGTTTCAAAACTTTATAACGTTCACAAAAATAAAAATAAAAAAAGGCAACAAACAATGAGATCCAACAAAACAACAAATCATTTCATAACTACCTAACCATAAACTATTAACTATAAAATTGCAGCAACACATGACTTTCTATTATAATGCCCATATTGTTTATATCTTCCACATCGAATCTCAACAACCTCGCCCTTGGAGGGGATAGACTTTTCCTTGGACGACCAAGTTGCTTCTTAGTAATCGGTAGAATGATTACAACTTTTGATTCTCTCCATTCTGGTTTCTTAAGCGTTAACAAACACCATAAATCCCTTCAGAACAAAATCTTCTATAGTAGTCAACTTAGAAATACACCGATATAAATTAATATAAATTTTAACCACTCTTCTATATAGTAGCACAAACATGCATACACGGAAAGTCATTCTCTTTTCAATTAAAATACATGCACAATTTGTTGTCCAAAGCTACCAGGACAGAAGGATGCGAATGCACTTCGTACAGATTCTTCACATACTCAACAACAGTCCACGTCCTTCCATCCCTAATCATCTGCACAATCATCTCTGTTGGCCCAGTGAAATACCCAAGAGGGGGGTGAATTGGGTATTTAAAAAATATCAGAAAAAAAAAATACTTTAATAACTCAAATAATTAATTTTAATCTTAAATTAATTATTATCTTTATATCACAACGGAAATATAAAATCAATTAAGTGCACACCAAACAAAAAAAATAAATAATGTAAAAATAGCAATACATCAGAAATTTATACTGGTTCACCAAGCTACTCTTGGCTAATCCAGTCCTCCGAGCCCCACGGAGAGTCGCACCCACTAAATTCAAAATTCCTTTAAAGGTAAGAACTAAACCCTCATAAAGATTCTTTTACAGGCTCAGAATCAACCTTTACAAAATTTCCTTTTCACAAGCTAAGAAATAACCTCTACTTTTTACAAGCTCAAGAATAACCTAATTTTTTTTCAACACAAAGGTTAAAGAATAAAAACCTCACAAATACTCCAAATATCCTTTTACCCGGTAAGGTTTGAACGATTACAAAATTCTCACAAAATAATTCAATTAAGGAAAAATTACTACCTCAATCTCTTTATAGGAAGAGACTGAAACCAGCTACCTTAGATTAAATACTCCCAACAGTATTTAATCCGTCACTCAACTTACCAATTAAAAATTGACAAGTGATTTTTCTCACTTGGAGCTTCTACCACCCCAGATAAATTAAAACTCAATTAATATCCTAAAACTAGTGATAGAAAAGTGAGATATTCAAAATATGATTTTAAACAAAAATGGGTAGCACGTAATCAGATTGATTCAATAAATTGTTTTAAAAAATGTTTTTCAATAAAAAATCAGAAAACAATTTCTAAAGATCAAATTCCAAAAATTAATCAAGTAATACTAAATAGAAAATAATTTGGAAATATCTCACCTGAAATTCACCGAAAGAATAATTATAGCGATGTTACTTCAGATTCGGTAGCAATAATGATTCACAGCAAATAATTCTCACGAATGTCTTTTAGAAAAGCTCTCACAATTCTCAATATAATTTCGCTCAGTATAATTTCTTGATTTCTCTTAATGATATGAAAAACGCAGGTCTATATAAATGGGATTAAAATTAGCTCTCTAACGGTTAGTTCCTATTTGTTATGTCACTTAATTGCTTTTGTAGACCCCATATATCATTAAGATTTCATTCTGGTTCAAATAACTTAATTATAGCTTTTAAACTTCTCAATTAAGTCCCCAACACAATTAAAGAGAATAGAAACAATTATAGGTACCAAATTAAGAAATATTCAAACTTAATGAACCAAATTTATAGGGATATCATAATATGTGTTGCATATTTGAAATAATATTAAATTCCTAAAATCTCTCATGAATCTTAACCAAAAAATGATTAATAACGGCTACTTTCAGAATAAAATCCAGAATTCCATAATATCTTGAAACAGACTCATAAGTCGACCGACCAAGATCAGCTGTCGACCGCTCGATTTAGGATGTAGTTAAGCCAAAGATTTTGTGCCCATCGGTCGACCTAGAGATTTAGAGAGTTTCATTTCTCTTCATAGGTCGACCGCTGAACGCGCCCCGATTTTCCAAAAAAATCAAAATAAATTTACACTGGTAAAATAAGAAGGGTTTTTAAAAAACATCGATTTTCTCATTCAAATACTTAAGCCTGTTTTAGAAAAAGGAGTCGCCACCTAGCATTGAGTTTAAATGATGTGCTAGGTCACCAGATTTTTCTTTTTGAAAATAATTTTTTAAAAAAAATGGCTTAAGTAAAATGTTGACTCCAAAATAACATGGTCTGACCAGATATTCGTTTAAAGAGTTCGAGGGTCAGTTACGCTCGGGAAAGGTGTCAAGCACCCCAAGACGCCCGTCCAAAGATGGTACATTATCCAATTAAGTCCAATTAAAATTTAAATCCGAATGTTTTTATTTTATTTTGAAATCTTCCTCATATACACACACATCGAGGGAAGTAATATCCCTTCTAAACCTAAAACGTTCCAATGGAAGGTTGAGAATTTTTCACCTCATTTTGTCAGCACATTATATTTAATACGAGTTAAAGAAACACACGCATACAAACACTCACACACATCGAGATCAGTAATTTCCTTCTAAACTTAAACCGCTCCAATGGAAGGTCGGAAGCTTTCCACCTCGTATTGTTAGCACATTATATTTAACACAAGTTAAAGAAAACACATGCACGCACGCACACACACTCACACGCATCGAAGGGAGTAATTTTCTTCTAAACTTAAACCATTCCAATGGAAGGTTAGAAGCTTTTCACCTCGTATTGTTAGTACATTATACTTAACACAAGTTAAATAAACATACGCACACATACACATTCACATGCCTTGAGGGGAGTAAATTCCTTTGAAACTTAAACCGTTCCAATGGAAGGTTGGAAATTTTTCACCTCGTATTGTTAACATATTATATTTAACATAAGTTAAAGAAAACACACGCACGCACACACTCACACGTATCGAGGGGAGTAATTCCCTTCTAAACGTAAACCGTTCCAATGGAAAGTCGGAAGCTTTCCATCTTGTATTGTTAGTACATTATATTTAACACAAGTTAAAGAAACACACGCACGCACACACACACACACACACGCCTCGAGGGGAGTAATTTCTTTCTAAACTTAAACCATTCCAATGGAAGGTCGGAAGCTTTCCACCGCATATTGTTAGCACATTATATTTAATACAAGTTAAAGAAACACACGCACACGCACATACCTCGAGGGAAGTAATTTCCTTCTAAACTTAAACCGTTTCAATGGAAGATTGGAAGCTTTCCACCTCGTATTATTAGCACATTATATTTAACACAAGTTAAAGAAATACACACACACGCACACACACACATATATATACGCACTTAAATTAGGTCAATATATATATCGAGAGGAGTGATCTCCTTTCTAAACTTAAACCGTTCCAATGGAAGATAGAGATATTTCCACCTCGTTTTATTTACTCAAAAAAAAAAAAAAAAAAAAATCTAATTTACAAAAAAAAAAATAATTAAAATTTAGTATCATAACAACTTATTTTAAAAATAAGAGTAAGATTTACAACAGATAAAAGTTTACAACCTTAATTTGAAGATTTCTTTTCTTTTTTCTTCAAAAATTACAATAAAATAAAAATAATATTATTTTTTTCAAAATTTCTCCTTTCCCTTCCTCTCCATTTTTTTCCTCCTGTCTGAGCCCAGTCTCAATTTATAAGGGAACCCTCCTTATTATTCCCACGATCCTGTAAAAAAGAAGAGAACAAATTTTAGGCCAAAAGTAAGGAATAAACTAAAAAAAAAAAGAGTGGGTGCACCAAATTTCGGTGCACCCAACCCCTTTTTTGGGTGCACCAAAATTCGGTGCACCCAACCCCTTTTTTGGGTGCACCAAAATTTGGTGCACCCACTGGTGTACTGGGGCAGAGAGCTTGCTCTCTGCCCCTTCTGGCCGCACAGCGACCAGTGCAACTGGTCGCACGTGCGACCAATTTTGGTAGCACGTGCGATCAGTGTGCACGCCCCCGGCCTGGTTGGACGTGATCTGTCCAGGTTTCTCTCGTTCTCGTCTGTTTCTTGTCCATTTTGTTCCGAATTAACACGTTTTTATTCTATTTTGAAAAATCTACAAAAACAAAGAAAAATAAATCAATTACTAATATTTAATTTACTTAAGAGATTAACAAAACTTAATTTAGCAGTATTAAATCGCACAAATGCGGTACAATCAAAAACAAAAATAAACAGGAAGATAAAACAAAGGTAACTATAAAATAAAGTATAATATTTTTGTGAGGCGGTCAAAACTGCCATGTGTACAGCTGCCCCTCTTTGTCATGCAAGTTTCACTTACTTGACAAAGATAAAAGACCACGTTATTTTGATCGTCCCATTTTTTTAATTTTTTATTTTATTTATTTATTTTTTTTAGTGCATTTTTCAATAATAGAACAAATAAAGTAAAATGACTCATGACAATACTCATGACGAACAAGTGTACGTTTAGAGTAATAAAAGAAGACTCATGACGAACAAGTGTCCGTTTAGAGAAATAAAAGAATGACGTATTACGATATTCATGACAAACAAATGTTCATTTAGAGGATCGTTTAGAGTGATAAAAAAATAACTCGTGATGATACTCATGACGAACAAGTTTCTATTAAGATGATCGTTTAGAGTAATAAAAATGACTCATGATGATACTTATGACAAACGCATGTCTGTTTAGAGGATCGTTTAGAGAAATAAAAAAAGAGACTCATGACGATACTCATGACGAACAAGTGTCCGTTTAGAGGATCGTTTAGAGTAATAAAAAATTACTCACGACGATACTCATGACAAACGCGTGTCTGTTTAGAGGATCGTTAGAGCAATAAAAAAGAGACTCATGACGAACAAGTGTCCGTTTAGAGTAATGAAAAATTATTCATGCCCCAGCCCTCTTGGTCAGGGGCCTAAAGAAAGTTCAGAAGTATAAAATATGCCCCAACTTGTGACTGGCCAAGAATGAGAGAGCAAAGATATAAATGTGCCCCAACCGAACTCTCAGATGACCGAACCTTTACAGATTGCCTATGTACCTTAGCATTACGCCGAAGATCAAGTTTAGCGTAATTCACTTTTTGCCTCTTTCAGGGAAAAACGCATATATAGACGCTCATTTAGAGCTTCTAAACTTTCAGTAATAAAAGTTTCCAATTTGAGCCGGAAGGTAAGAAGTCCTTGTGATAGAGAAATCCATGCTTCCAGGCCCTTTGAAATCCCTATAATTGGACAAAAAAACACATGCAACACGAAAATTTAGTCTGAAAAACTTGTCACCCTTGATGACTCGCAATTCCATTCCCTCATTTTCTATCGCAATCCTTCGTTTGATGGCTCTTGACTTTCTCGGGACAGTATTAGGAGATTTTTCCATCTCATCCTTCCGTCAATTTTAGAGATGTACTTTCTGGAGGTTTTCTCCGTATTGCTGGCAGGGTCTGGTTTTGGACAACATCCCTATCAACCTTTATTTCTCTGCACCTGCCGATTCTCACTTTCTCTCTTCTACTAGGCATCCTCAGTATTTAGTAAAATCATATGCTCCAGCTTGCTTTGTATTTCTCAAATCCTACAAAACTGATTTAGCCAAATATGGGAAAAATGTGTAAAACCTTACCCCAAACAAGTATTTTTATCACCAGATATGTTGACTGCTAGATTTCAAGCTGGATTGTCTGACAAGTATGATTTCAATGAAAATTTGAGCTATATTTGATGTTCTTTTTCATAGATTCCAACTCTTGCTCAAATCCATTAAGTTCCGAACACGAAAAAGTCTTACGGTCAATGGAAGTCAGCCGTAGTGGAAATTTCAAAAATGTCCTTAGGAGTGATCTAACTATTTTATTTTTACACGGTCGCTACATTTTTTTCCATGGCGCTCTTTCGAGTTTTCACCATGTTCGAGCCATACCTTTTTTTTTTGGACACGATTTCTACATTTTTCCCATGGCGCTCTTTCGAGTTTTCACCATTTTCGAGTCGTACCCATTTTTTTTTCTTTTTCTTTTAAGCAACAGATAATCACAAATCGAAATAAACTTACTTGGAAAAGAAGGACATTTATTAGGCAAAGTATTTCTTTACAGAATCCGAGTTTAGAGGCGCGGGAAATATATTACCATCCATTTTCTAGAGAATCAACGCTCCACCACTCAAAACCTTATGAACAACAAAAGGACCTTCCCAATTTGGCTCGAACTTACCCTTGGCTTCATCTTGGAAAGGAAATATTTTTTTCAATACTAACTCACCGACCTTGAAGACTTTGGGGCATACCCGTTTATCATGAGCTCTGGCAATCCTCTGTCTGTAACATTATCCGTGGCATATCACTGTTAGCTGTTTTTCATCGATTAAACAAAGTTGGTCCAACCGTTGTTGTACCCATTTAGTTTCATCAATCTCGGCCTCTATGAGCACTCGCAAAGATGAAATTTTCACCTCGGCCGGTATCACCGCTTCTGTGCCATAGACCAAAGAATAGGAGGTTGCCCCTGTCGAGGTCCGAATTGAAGTCTGGTAAGCCATCAAAGCATATGGAAGCATATCATCCCACTCTTTATAATTATCAATCATCTTCCGGAGAATTTTCTTTATATTTTTGTTGGCGGCTTTCACTGCTCCATTAATTTTTGGACGGTAAGGTGCTGAGTTTTTGTTCTCAATCTTGAACTGCTGACATATTTCCTGTATTTCTGAACCCTTCAGGTTTTTAGCATTGTCAGTTATCAATGTTTGCGGCAAACTGTATCTCGACATAATATTTTCTTTGATGAACCGAGCTACTGTCTTTTGAGTCACTCGGGCTAAGGAAACAACTTCTACCCACTTGAAAAAATAATCAATTGCCACCAGGATAAAGTGATGACCACTCGGCACCTTAGGGGTAACTTCTCCAATAACGTTCATACCCCACATTGAGAAGGGCTATGGGGCCGCCAAGCAATGAAGGTGTGAAGGTGGGATATGGATTTGATCACCATGAATCTGACACTTATGGAATCTTCGAACAAACTGCACGCAGTCGCTTTCCATCGTTAGCCAAAAATAACCGGTCCTCAGGATATTCTTTGCGAGCATGAAGCCGCTCATGAGAGTTCCACATATGCCACCATGGACCTCTTTCATCAACTGGATGGCCTCTTCGACTCCAACACATCTCAACAGGCCTATGTCAGGGGAGCGTTTGCACAGTGTCTCCCTGCTTAGGAAGAATTAGCCTGCTAACCTCCGGAGGGTTTTTCGATCAACACTTGATGCCCCTTTCGGATACTCCCGATTTTTCAAAAAGTTCTTTATGTCATGGTACCACGGGTCTTTGGCTGGTTTAGATTCAAGCTCGCAACAATGGGTCGATCGATGCTAAACTCGGATTGCCATCGGAATGATATCATCCTTCTCCTGAGTGATAGAGATCATAGACGCCAAGGTAGCTAAGGCATCGGCAAAGTTATTCTTGAGCCTCGGTATGCTGTCAAATTCTATCATCGTAAATCGCTCACATAACTCCAAGAGGTGATTGTTATAGGCTATCAAGGTCGGATCTCTCGTGGCATACTTATCTGTCACCTGATTGATTATCAGCTCAGAATCTCCGAATACTAGCAATTCTTTAATTTTCATGTCGACAGCCAACTGGAGTCCTATAATACAGGCTTCATACTCATCTCCATTATTTTTGCTCTGGAACTTCAACTTGGAAGTCACTGGATAATGCTGCTTGCCTAGAGAAACCAGAACGGCTCCGATTCCGGCCCTTCGAGAGTTCACTGCTCCATCGAAATACATTTTCCAAACTGTTTTCTCATTTTCTTCATCCACCACATGAATCGACTCGTTAGGGAATAGCGTCTCAAGAGGCTGATGATCCATTTGAGCTGGACAACTAGCCAACTAATCTGCTATTGCCTGACCCTTCACTGACTTTTGGGTCTTGTAGATGATATCGAACTCCATCAGTAGCATCTGTCATTTTGTAACTTTTCCTAACAGAATCGGCTTCTCGAAGATGTACTTTAAGGGATCCATCCTGGCTATCAAGTAGGTAGTCAGTGGGAGCATATAATGGCGCAGTCTTTGAGCAGGCCAGGCTAATGCACAATAGGTCCTCTCCAGCAATGTATAATTTTCCTCATACTTCGTGAAACGCTTGCTGAGGTAGTAGATGGCTTGCTCATTCTTTCCAGATTTATCGAATTACCCAAGAATAGCTCCCATGGAGGAGTCGAGAACTGACAAATATAGTAATAACGGAACCTTCTCCCGAGGCAGTACTAGAACTGTAGGGTTTGTTAGATAGACTTTAATCTTCTCCAAGGCATTCTGGCAATCTGCATTCTATCGCCCATTACTTTCTTTTCGAAGTAGCTTGAAGATTGGCTTATAAGTGGCAGTGAGTTGGAAGACGAATCGGGCTATGAAATTCAATTGCCCCAGAAAACCTCGGATCTCTTTCTCATTTTTCGGTGGTAGAATCTCACGAATGGCCTTCGTCTTTACAGGATCAATCTCGATTCCATGGTGATTTACCATGAAACCAAGAAGTTTTTCGGAAGCCACCCCAAACGAGCATTTTGCTGGATTGAGCTTGAGCTGATACTTTCGAAGTCTGTCGAATATCTTTTTCAAATGGCAGAGAAGATCCTCGTTCTCCTGAGATTTAACGATCATGTCATCTACATATACCTCCATGTCCTTGTGCATCATATCATGAAAGAGGGTCGTCATTGCTCTTTGGTATGTTGGCCAGGCATTTTTGAGACCAAAAGGCATCGCCTTATAGCAAAAGACTCCCCATGGTGTAGTGAAGGCTGTCTTTTCTTGATCTTTCTCATCCATTAGAATGTTATTATAACCCATCGACGAAAGAGATTTTGTCCCGCAGTATTGTCGATGATGATGTGAATGTTTGGTAGTGTAAAATCATCTTTCGGACTTGCCCGGTTGAGATCACGATAATCCACGCAGACTTTGATTTTTCCTAAGGACTTTGGCACAGGAACGACATTTGAGAGCCATTCACTATAGTTACAGACTTCAATAATTCGGGCATTGAATTGCTTCACGATCTCCTCCTTGACCTCGAGGCTGACAGCGGGCCTTAACTTTCTCAACTTTTGTTTGACTGGTATACTCTCCAGCTTTAGCGGTAGCTTATGGGCCACGATACTTTTGTCCAGTCCTACCATGTCATCGTAGGACCAGGCAAATATATCTTGGTAAGAAATTAAGAGCGTTGTTAACTCTTTCTTTTCCAGATCCATGAGGGCTGATCCAATCTTTACTTCCTTCAACTCTTCCGAGATCCCCAAGTTTATCAACTCGGTCTCGTCGTTACTGGGAATCGGCTTATTCTCGAACTCCGTAAAAGTTTTTTGGATCTCACCATCGTCTGGATGGCAAGAGTCATCTTCTGTTTCTACTCCCATCAGCTTATTGTCTGGTTCTGCATTGAAATCATACTTATCACACTCTAGCTCAGTTATATCGCATGCATCATATACTGGTAATTTAGGCATCCTGAAAGCATAAAATTTAAACATTTAAACCATATGTTGGATAAAGCAGAATTGCATTAATTAAATATAAAAAACCATTACAAAGCAAAATCTTTTTCCATCTAGAAGGCTAGGTGGATGGAGGGATGAACAACAGAAAATCTCCCCAAGTTTACTGAAATGCCTGGCGAATCGGGAGAGAACAAGAATCCCAATTCTGCAGCTTTTCTTTTCCCTTGGTTCGAATACCAGACCCAAGACTTGGCCTTGCCTCATCTCCTATGATTATATTTATAACTTTCTTGATCATCACTCTCTCAGGGTACAACTCGAATCCTGCAGTCTCCTTCTTTTTGTTGATGGTTTCTGCTGGATAGGGGAAGGTGACCCGGATATGCGGAATTTTCTTCGGCTGGTTTCCTGGGGATCCATCCCTCTTCTTCCGAAAGAACTTCGCCCTGTCTGCTTTTTTCAGCTCGTATCCCAATCCGAATCTCTCCCTCTTCTCCTTGACTTCTATCGGTTCCGTAATTCCATCTAGATTCTTGCCCAAACCTTTCCCGGGAATGCAACCCAGGGACTTCATTTCTTTAGCAACGAAGGCTACAACATTAGACAGTGATGGTGTCATCTCGTGTCCTCATTCCTTCACAAAGGTAGCATTCGCGACGTCGAACACGTGATAGGAGGCTTCAATTTTCTCCTTTTCTTTTCCGTCGTCTATTAACAGGACATACCGACTTATCGCTTGATGGAAAGGTATGATATCCGAATCAGCCGTGATCACGTATAGTGTGTCATCAACGATAAACTTGATCTTCTGATGTAGAGACAAAAGCACTGCCCCAGCATTATGGATCCACGGCCTCCCCAATAACAGGTTGTACAAAGCAGGTATGCCGAGCATTTGGAACTTCGCATTGAACTGTATTGGACCAATTTCAATTAGCAGGTCAATCTCTCCAACGCTATCTCTCCTAGCCCCATCGAATGCTCTGATAACCGTCTTAGATGATCGAACCTGTGACAAATCTATCCCCATTTCTTCTAGCGTCGACAAAGGGCAGATATTTAGTGCCGATCCATTGTCAATTAGCACCCGAGCTATGAACATTCCATGGCTTTCGACCGTGATATTCAAAGGCTTGTTGTGACCTGTTCCATCATCGTCCATCTCGTTATTTGTGAAAGTGATGGTGTTAGATCCTAGGACCTGCTCGACCAGAGTGACAAACTTCTCTGGAAAGATCGTGTTAGGCAAGTGGGCTTCATTTAGGACTTTCAGCAGTGCCTGTCTATGTACTTCTGAGGATAGGAGTAGTGAGAGCATCTAGATTTGCACTGGTGCTTTGCTGAGTTGCTCATCTATCTTGTATTCTGAATTCTTCATTGCCTTTAGGAAGTCGTGAGCCTCCTGTTCTGACACCGGCTTTTTCAGAGCCCCTCTTGGTTCCCTCACAGGAATCCTGATCAAATCCTGTGGCGTATACACCCTTTCAGACCGAGTGATTCCAATGGTTTCTCCTACTAAGATTGGCAATTCTTCTTCTTCTCTTGTTTTAGCGATGATCTCATAATTCCATGGAACCTTATTGAGATTTTCCACCAGCTTTTGGATCGGGAAAGACAGAACTAGAGATTTTTCTAGTTTTTCGGCTACCCTTTCAAGATGTAATTTGAACCTTCCATAGAGAACCTCCGGGTGTAAATAAACACCACCGATATCGATCACATCAACTTCTTCCTCGACCTCCTTTGTGAAAATTAGATTGACGCCACTTTCTGAGGAGGCGTGTTCAGGCAACGAATTTTGCTGACAGTTTGGCGTACTGGCCTCAGGTTTTTTAGGAAACGTGATGGCTTCTGTCCGTATGAATTTCCAGATTTTGTCTTTTAGCTGAAAGCATTGCTCAGTTGCATGTTCTCTGGTTCCTGAGTGGTATTCACAGAAAGCATTTGAAGAAGCTGCTTTACTCCTAGGTTTAACTTCATAGAATGAAAGGGGTGTCAGCATCCCTTGCTTCAAACAATTCCGGTAAAACTCTGTGATCGAGATCGGAAGGTCTTGTAGCTCTCTGTTGTCATTCTAGAAATTTCCCCCAGTAGCATGAGGTAGAAAGCCTTGGTGGTATTGGGTTCCTAACCTTGGAGTGTGGTTAGAAATTTGAGGTGGGGTGTTTGGGTGTGGTTGATAGGTAGAGTAAGGGGGTGCTGGGTAGGCTTGGGGATAATATTGGGGAATATGGTTTTGATAAGGGGGAGGTATGTTTTGGTAATAGCGGGGACGACTTTGGGAATAGGGTTGGTTTTGGGGATAATTTTGGTTTTGGTAATTTTGAGGAGGGTAATTGTGATATTGGTTGTTCTGGTTCGGGTAGTTTTGGGGACATGAAGCTTGGGGGTAGTTCTGGTGATGGGTTTACCGAGGAGAAACGATGACGGCTACTTCATTTTCTTTCTTCTTTGGCGGGGCTGACCTTTTCGTCAGATTGGATGGGGCCCCTTCAATCTTTTCTCTCCTTATTCCTTCTTCTGTCACCTCAGCCTGTTTAATCGCATCGCCGAAAGAAACCACTGCTATGCTCGAGAGATCTCAATAGAACGGCGGTGACTAAATTGACTTGAATATTTCTAACTGAGCCTCCTCGCTCAACCTAGGGATAACTTTGGTAGCCTCCTCTCTCCAACGGGCAGTATACCTCCGGAAGCTTTCATATTTCTTTTTCAATATCTGGTAGAGGGTATTGTGGTCCGGCGCTGCATTCCTATTGTACACATATTGTTCATAGAAGGCTCTACCAGATCTTCAAATGTTTTAATCTGTGATAGCTCCAGGGTCATGTACCAGTTGAGAGTCGGTCCTTTCAACGATCTCTGAAACATCTTTGGGCAAAGGTCTTCGTTCCAAGCATGAATTCCTAACTCCTCTTTGTAAACGCTGACATACCATTCTAGAGGGCTAGTGCCATCATATTTTGTGAACTCCAGAACTACAAAATTTTCTGGGTACACAACCCCGGGTGGTGCTGACAACTCCTTGTACGTTGCTTTCCTGGACGGCTTCTCCTTTTGCCATTCTTCCATAGTTTTTTCTAATTTCTCCATTTTCGGAAACCAAGCCGGTGAAAGGCCATTCTCTACTTTGTTTTCAGTTTCAATGGTCGGGGCTGGTTGGTTATCATTTGAATTGTTTGGTGGAGTAACGACCCTCTTCGGGCGAATGAGGATCTGCGGTGCGGTGAGAGCCGAGCCCTCTGGTGATGCCTGATAGACATGCCCCTGGATGGGATATGCCAGTCCATAGACGAAAGGATGAGGGCCCATCTGAGGTCCATAGTAGACCGGTACCACGAATTTCGGGCCGACGTGGTTAGGATTCGGCCTTAAGTTCTCCATCTCAATACTTGTAGGGTTTCCATTTGGGGATTCAATCACAGGAGTCCCGTTGGACAGAGGAATAGGCACCTCCTGAGGTCGGCTAAGTTCGTTGATCATTTCCATCAACATGTCAATAGTTTCCTGCATCTGAGCCATCTGGGTCGTTCGGGGAGATTTGGGATTGCTTTCTGATGTCATCTTGGAATGAGTCTGTGCTTGACTGCGTGTAAAGATCGGACTTCGAATGGGGGGAACTGGATTTGCTTTTCTAGGACCAATTTTCTTTGTCTCGTCTTGTTCTACAACAAAAATCCTTTTATTAGTCCATGTGGGTCTTAGGTGGTCTTAAAGCCTATTCGAGTTCGAAGACTTCAATTTCGATAACGACCAATTAAAACAAATGATGGTTTATGAAAATTCTTTTTTTTTTTTTTTTTTTTTTTTTTTTTAAGACTTCCCAAAACGTCATCAATCCATCAAGTACCAAACCCCTTTCCCGTCTTGTATCATAGAATCCTGAGGGGACAATATGGATACAAAACAACTATGCTTTTGTCAGAGGATTTACAACGATATAAGAGCCTGAGAGGAAAGAAGAAAAAGAAGAAGAATATATATATATATAAAAAAATAAAAAAAATCACAACTTATTTACCGAATTTATGGAAAAGATAATAAAATAAAATTTAACATTTAGACTTTGGATTAGTTGGACTTATTTAGACATATTGGGCTCGACCTTCTAATATTATCCCCGACGGAGTCGCCAGCTGAACGCGCCCCGATTTTTCAAAGAAATTAAAATAAATATACACTGATAAAATAAGAAGGGTTTTTTTTTTAAAAAAAGGTCGATTTTCTCATTAAAATACTTAAGCCTGTTTTAGAAAAAGGAGTCGCCACCTAACATTGAGTTTAAATGATGTGCTAGGTCACCAGATTTTTCTTTTTGAAAACAATTTTAAAAAAAAAATGGCTTAGGTAAAATTTTGACTCCAAAATAACATGGTCTGACCAGAGATTTGTTTAAAGAGTTCGGGGGGGTCAATTACGCTCGGGGAAGGTGTCAAGCACCCTAAGACGCTCGTCCAAAGACGGTACCTTATCCAATTAAGTCCAATTAAAATTTAAATCCGAATGTTTTTATTTTATTTTGAAATCCTCCTCATATACACACACATACACATACACATACATCGAGGGAAGTAATATCCCTTCTAAACCTAAACCGTTCCAATGGAAGATTGAGAATTTTTCACCTCATCTTGTCAGCACATTATATTTAACACGAGTTAAAGAAACACACGCATACACACACTCACACGCATCGAGAGGAGTAATTTTTTTCTAAACTTAAACCACTCCAATGGAAGGTCGGAAGCTTTCCACCTCGTATTGTTAGCATATTATATTTAACACAAGTTAAAGAAACACATGCATGCGAACACACACACACACTCACACGTATCGAGGGGAGTAATTTTCTTCTAAACTTAAATCGTTCCAATGGAAGGTCGGAAGCTTTCCACCTCGTATTGTTAGTATATTATATTTAACACAAGTTAAAGAAATATACGTACACACACATTCACACGCCTTGAGGGGAGTAAATTCCTTCTAAACTTAAACCATTCCAATGGAAGGTCGGAAGCTTTCTACCTCGTATTATTAACACATTATATTTAACACAAGTTAAAGAAAACACACGCACACACACACTCACACGCATCGAGGGGAGTAATTCCCTTCTAAACTTAAACCATTTCAATGGAAGGTCGGAAGCTTTCCACCTTATATTGTTAGTACATTATATTTAACACAAGTTAAAGGAACACACGCACACACACACACACACACACACACACACACACATGCCTTGAGGAGAGTGATTTTCTTCTAAACTTAAATCGTTCCAATGGAAGGTCGGAAGCTTTCTACCTCGTATTGTTAGTATATTATATTTAACACAAGTTAAAGAAGCACACACACACATACACACACACACACCTCGAGGAGAGTAATTTCCTTTTAAACTTAAACCGTTCCAATGGAAGATCGGAAGCTTTCCATCTCGTATTGTTAGTACATTATATTTAACACAAGTTAAAGAAACACACGCACACACACGCACACACACCTTGAGAGGAGTAATATCCTTATAAACTTAAACCGTTCCAATGGGAGATCGAAAGCTTTCCACCTCGTATTGTTAGCATATTATATTTAACACAAGTTAAAGAAGCGCACACACATACGCACACACACACACACACACACATATATATATATATGTACTTAAATTAGGTTAATTTATATATCGAGATGAGTGATCTCCTTTCTAAATCTAAACCGTTCCAATGGAAAGCAGAGATATTTCCACCTCGTTTTATTTACTCAAAAATATATATATAAAAAAATAAATAAAAAAAAATCTAATTTACAAAAAAAAAAAAAATCAAAATTTAGTATCATAACAACTTATTTTAAAAATAAGAGTAAGATTTACAACAGATGAAAGTTTATAACCTTAACTTGGAGATTTTTTTTTCATTTTTCTTCTTCTTCTTCAAAAATTATAATAAAATAAAAATAATATTATTTTCTTCAAAACTTCTCTCAAAATTTCTCCTCTCCCCTCCTCTCCATTTTTTTCCTCCTGTTTGAGCCCAGTCTTAATTTATAAGGGAGCCTTCCTTCTTACTCCCACGATCCTGTAAAAAAGAAAAGAACAAATTTTAGGCCAAAAGTAAGGAATAAACTAAAAAAAAAAAAAAGGGGAGTGGGTGCACTGCCTCCCCTGGCCGTATATGTGGCCTGCCATTAAAGCTGGCCGCATATGCGGCCAGTAATTTTGGTCGCACAGCGACCAGTGAAACTGGTCACACGTGCGACCAGTTTTGGTCGCATGTGCGATCAGTGTGCATGCCCCCAGCCTGGTTGAACGTGATCTGTCTAGGCTTCTCTCGTTCTCGTCTGTTTCTTGTCCATTTTGTTCCGAATTAACGCGTTTTTATTCCATTCAAAAAATCTACAAAAACAAAGAAAAATAAAATCAATTACTAATATTTAATTTACTTAAGAGATTAAAAAAACTTAATTTAATGGTATTAAATCGCACAAATGCTGTACAATCAAAAACAAAAATAAACAGGAAAATAAAACAAAGGTAACTATAAAATAAAGTATAATATTTTTGCGAGGCGGTGAAAAATGTCGTGTCTACAATCGCCCTATTGACTTATTACAGAGAGTTCATATTTAAGCACAGGTCAACCTACTTGTCGACTGAGAGATATAAAGTGTTTTCTTTCTTTGTTCCGGTTGACTTACCTGTCGACTTATGGATGCTCGAACCTCTTCTAAATTCTTTTTTTTAATTCATTCTCATTGACGTTTTCGCCCCTTTAACCAATTTTGTTCTTGGTTAGCTCTACTAAGCACTTAAATTCAATTTTAATCAATTATAAATATTTCTTTTTCAATAACACATATGAGCAAATAATTTAGCTAATTAGGATCCTATTAAAAACACACAATTTTATAAAAATCATTTAAAAATCTTTTTGTGTCGTGTGTGATCCTAATTGAGATATAAAGAGTTAAAATTTAACCTGAATTGTTTTCCCTAGGTTCTTCAAATTCTTCAACTTCTTAATTCTTTATCATCTTTATCATCATATCTTCATCATTTGGAACTAATAAACTGAAAAATTTAATCAAACCATTAGTTCCACAAAAAATATCAATCTTTAATTGTCTATCAAAATCTTAGGATCAACAATCTCTCCCTTTTTAATGATGACAATTAATTTTGATGTTTTCTTCAAAACAATAATATAACTACACTCTCCTAAATCCTTGGACGGGTTTTATAACTCATTTAAGCATAAGAATGAAGATAATATTAAAAAAAAAAATCAACAAAGCAAAAATATAAAAATAAACTCCCCCTTAAATCTCCTCATTTTTTATGATGACAATTAATTTTGATATTTTCTTCAAAACAATAATATAACCACACTCCCCCTGAATTCGAGGATCGGTTTTATAACTCATTTAAGCATAAGAATGAAGATAATATTAAAAAAAATAATCAACAAAGCACAAATATAAAAATAAACTCCCCCTTAAGATATTCAATAAAACATTTTTTTGTCATCTCAAAAAAAAAAAAAAAAAAAAAAATTAGGGAGGGGGGAACACATGAACTCTACTTTAGGCAAACATATAATTTACTTTGAAAGAATAAACCTAAACTAATTAAATCAGAATATTGAAAAACACATTGAATCCATTCATAAAATCAACTTTATGCATTAAGATCATTTTCAACAAATACCATGTGGATCATCATTAGGGATAAAAAATTTAACTAAGTAGATCAAGTTTAGTTAATCCATCAAAATTCATACACTAGAAATCAAGTTTCACCAAAATCCTAAATTAGCTACTACAGACCGAAATAGTAAATGTGGAACTTGTCTCAATAATAAATTTAAAAAGAGAATGAAAGATAGAGTCTAATGAGGGCTCTGTCCATAATAGTGATAATAAAGTCCCATCGGACTAGTGGCTGGCTCCTGCGGATACGGAACTCCTGGCTGAATAATAGGCCTTAGAGTCATTCGCTGATGAAACGGCGTTGACGTTCCTGCTCCAGATGGCCTTGCTGCGGTTGGTCCTCCAAAGGACTATTGTGCTCCAAACATAGGATGTCCTGTAAAGTGTGGTTGAGCACTATATTGTTGCTGATATCCGTGATGAGATGACTGCATAAATTGAAATATTTGTTCCAGATTCCCTGTGATTTTTCCAAATCCAGCTTCCATGTTCATATTCATTTGGACTATTTTATTTTCTAATCCAGTCATCTGATCATCCATTAGATTTGCATGTACCCTTAGATAATTAATCTGATCATGAAGAAAATCCATTTTATGATCTATGCTCATTTCTTGTTCATTATCTTCTTCCTTACCCACAGCCTGCATTATTTGCCTTTTCTGATTCGTTTTCTTTAACCCATCTATTTCTTCTATACTCATATCCCATTAACGTAGCATTACCCACATTAATCCATCCGGGTGTGATTGTCATAAGTTTTTGCTCATCATGATCAGTTTCAACTCCAAAGTGATCAAACAACCTTTGGAGTGCATTAGCATAGGGTAATACTCCAGAGGGTTTCTGAACATGATACTTCATATGGTCTATCATGATATGAGCTAGATTCAATTTTCTCCCTTCAACAATCTCATTCATCAAATAAAGATCAAAGTCACTTCCTTCTCTAGGCACAACCGTATAGGTTAGCACCAAATGAAGAAATCGATGCTCAAGAGATAATGATCGTGCTTTGTCTCTCTCTAAATCAAATTTCTCAGCAATTGCAATTCTATTGAAATTTATCGAAAGCCAGTGAAGGCTATTGTACGGAACTACATCTCCTCTAGGTATTTCCAAAATATCACATAATATCCCCCTATTAAACCGGATTTCTTTTCCTTTAACATAGGATGAAATTTCAATATTATTGTAAGTGAGATTGTTATAGAACATTCTCACCCACACCGACATCTACTCATTCCTTTGGATGACAAAATCAACTCACCCCAAATTCCTAAAATATCATTCAATATCCATATTTTTCTCTTTCAAACCAACAAAATCTGTAGGTTTGCAACCTAAAACCTTTCGATTGATAAACCCCTCATTATATTTTTTCTCATCCTCTTCCTTTCGAAAAAAATTAATTGTCGAACATAGCCCTTTGAGCATGATTCTTGATTCTAGGCATTTTTCACACAAATTTAAAATAAATCAACCAAAATAACTTAGAAGATTAAGCCTAAACCGTGAACCGACCGAAACCCTAGAAATCAGAGAGAACCAACCTTTTTTTCGTGAGTAATGAGTTACCAAATCTCAGATCCAAGCCTTAGACATTTAGATTCAACCCAAAAATCTTCTAATTCAAGCTGAAATGAACTGATTTTGTGAGGTTTATACTTGAACGAACTTGGGAGAAGAAGGGTTTTAGAGAAAAAAAAAAAAGGGTTTTAGTTTCGGATGAAATGAAATAATCAAGTGAGAGTATTTATATCCCATAATGGTCAATCGACTGCCATCTTAAAGGTGATCGACAGATGAATGCAGCATGTCTCTCTATATTCCAACCTGCTACTATCGGTTGACTCATAAGTCGACTGCTCATTCTGAGCTGTTTGATTTTTGTGCATTTAAACCCTAATTTGATCAACTTAACTCAATTTTTACCTTTTATTTTGATCCACATATATTTTTTAAAAATTTAATTACTCACACATTTAAACACACACACACACACACATGCATTACAAATATCTAAATTTCAAAATGAACAAGCTTAGTTTCCCCAACAAAATTAATAAACTTAAACTTAAATTTTTTTGACATACCTGGATCATCTTTGGGAGAAATTGGTGTGTGTACCTTTGATGGATTACTAATTTCTGACTTGGAATCCTTTGATTTCACCAATACTTGATTTTTCTCCTTAATTTCTTCCTTCTTAGGAATGGCAATTTTCTGAACTACTTCAGTTAGAACTTCTTTGCCTTTGTTTTGTGCTTCAAGCTGCTTTGGTACAACTTTGTAAATGAACTTTTTCTTGTACTGGAATCTTGTCGTTTGTTGTGGATAAGCTTTGTCAGCTCTGACATATTGAGTTTGTTGCTTCTGTACTCTTCCATTTGGCACGTGCTGATTCTTCTTATTCGGTATATTGAACCTCGGTTCCTTCTTAGGCAGAGCATATTCATTGTATCTTCTTGTCTATTCAAATCTCCTTGTCGGCACGTAGTATTCATTGTACCTTTGTCTAAATCTCTTATTAGTACCTGCACCAAAAGTTTCTCTTTTTGGTATCAAGTTGTTTCTGGATCCGACAGGGTAACCATGTCATAAATAACAAGAGTTTTCATAATGACCAAATTTATCACAATAAAAACACTTAATGCTGTTAGCACACCTCTTCGAATAGTCAGTGTTTCGTATGGGAGCATAATATTGTCTGCGATTTTGAGAAACAACTTTAGTAACTATTGGTTTTTCAATAGATTTAGTATTCTCAACATCCTTGAATTTATCTACTATTTCTTTAAGCTCCTTTTGAGTCTTCTCAAGTAACCGTTCATTGGTGCTAACGTTTACCTGTAAACCAAAATTCTTTTTATGCATAAATTCAATATCATTTTTAAGAATTTGACATTCATTTTCAACATAATGGATTTTCATACGAGCTCTATCAAGCTCACACCTTGTATTGTCCAATTCAATACTCAAGGCCTCATTCAAGATTTCAAAGTATTTGTCCAAATTCGTTTTTTTGAGAGATTTGACAGTACTAAATTCTTATTTTCAAGAGTTGCAATTTTTTGCTCTAGTTTAATTTTTTTTTTTTTCCCAAAAACATATGTAAGAGTAATAAGCGTCTTAATAGCCTTATTTGCATTCTCATCATTGCAAATTATATTAGTCTCATGATCAAAACAATGACTATTAGAAGTAGTATTAACAATAGTACACATAACTTCAGAATCAAGACACTTCATGTGATCCTGTTTAGCTATACTGTGAAGTATATAGAGTTAAAACCAGCTCTAATACCAATTGTTGGCCCAGTGAAATACCCAAGAGGGGGGGTGAATTGGGTATTTAAAAAATATCAGAGAAAAAAATACTTTAATAACTAAAAAATTAATTTTAATCCCAAATTAATTATTATCTTTATATCACAATGGAAATATAAAATCAACTAGGTGCACACCAAATAAAAAAAAAATAATGTAAAGATAGTTGCACACCAGAATTTATATTGGTTCACCAAGTTACTCTTGGCTAATTGATAAGTGTGATCCACCTACGTATTTTCAAATTGAATTAAATTAGTTTTCGAGCGTTTATATAGTATTTTATTACGTTTTAATTAGTTTTCATACTTTTTGTATAAATTAGATGTCTGGGGTAAAAAGATAGAAAATTGGAGTGAAAACGATGAGATCGAACCAAAAGCGATCAAAGAACGATGGAAAAACAAATTCGGAGGTAAAATTGTGAAAGAAGCCCACCGTTGCATCGGTGAAGATACTGAGAAAAGAACAAATGTTACTGATGGACCACCACCTAGGTAGAGAATTCTACCGCCTAGGCAGAAATCCAGCAGAGAAAACAAAAATAGGCTACTGACAACCTACTGCCTAGGCAGAGAATTCTACTGCCTAGGCAAAAATCCAGCAGAATGTTCTTTCTAGTCCACCGCTATCTTTGTCGTCGCAGCGGTCACCAAACCGACCTACCTCCACCTAGGTGGTGGATCCCTTCTCCTAGGCGGTGGATCCCTTCGCCTAGGCGGAAAGCCTCTGTACAACCTAAATATTTTTAGGATATTTATTTAGATATTTTGCTTATAAATACCATCCCCTTTCCCCCTTTCTTGAGCCCCCGACCATTTGGGCACCTTAGGCTAGGGTTTAGGAGTTTTAAAGGTGGAGCTCATATCCCGAAGTGGAGAAGATGGCGAATCGATCGTTGAGCGTTTTTAGCAGTCTATCTTCGGACGAGGCTAAGTTCTTCGATTGTTTTTCCTTATTTCTTTATCTTAGGATCATGTGAGCATGTTTAGCTCGTTATTTCACTGTAAATGCGACTATGGCCTAAGCTAAACATGGATTGTAGTAGGGATTAACACTATATTTATAAATATGTTGTTTGGATGATTTTGGTGTTTCGTGTGTGATTGTTCTTCGTAGTTTGATTGTATTTATCGTATTGTTTGTTTATCATGCTTAGTTAGATACATGGAGAATACGGGGTTTTGACAAACCTCAGATTCGGATTAGGGTAAACAAACGCCACAATTCTATAACTCGGTCGGGGTTTGAATTGTGGACAATCAATGACGTTGGGGTAATACTCACGCGACCTAGGGTCGTTAAGACGTTGAGGATGAGTTTTTCGTTGACACAAAAATACATTATATCCCTCGTCTTACACTCGGGAAAGGTGGCGAGAGAGTTTTAAAACAGAGATTTTTGATAGGATAAATACAACGCACGATCCAATGACTTGGTCGGGAGTTGGATTGTGTGCAATCAATGACGTTGGGCGAGACTCACGTGACCTAGGGTCGTTAAGTTCTTCGTTGACTCGAAGTCATGTATTCTCCGTCTTACTCTCAGGAGAGGTGGCCGTGGAGTTTACATACCGAGGGTGTCAAATAGATCGAACACCGTAAACGTGAGTAAATCAAGATCGAACACGTATTTATAAACACGTTAATCCCTAGGAAATTCTTCACCCTAAAATATATTAGTATATTAGTGTAGTTAATTTAGGATATATTAGTATTAGTTTAATTAATTAAATACATTTATTTTTCACCTAGATAAAGTTAGGTCACACCAAACGCGGTATTCGATAGTAACAACATCAATCCCTATGGATACGATAACCCGATCTTAACGATCACACTATACTAAAACTTAGACCTCTTATACTTGCGAGAGTAAGTAGCGGTGTATTCCCACGCCCCTACTATGTTTTTGACGCCGTTACCAGAGATTGGTTGTTGTCAGATTTAGTTTTCGGCAACGTCCACCAAGTTTTTGGTGCCGTTGCCGGGGATTGTTTTGATGTTATTGTCGGAGAAACCTGGTAACGGCCGGAGACTAAAGTTTTAGATAGGAGAAGCAAGAGTATCATATTCTACCGGGGATTGGCAAAGTAGTTATTAATGATATTGTGTGTAAATGACTTAATTTTACTTTAGGCATTTCTTTTGTATATAATTTTTATTTGTAGTTTTGTTTTTGTTTCCAATGCAAGGTAATTGCCGATGTTAGATCATTGGGTATTGATGCATCCCTTTCGACGGGATTCCAATCCGTTTTATGTTGCTTGGCCAAGCACATAAGCCGGTGAAGTGTTTCGCTGAAAGATTGAGCCATCCAAAGCAAAACCTCGCCAAGCTTGAGGGCATTCTAAAAATGTCGGGCCAAGGATATTAAACCACGCGCTTCTTGAGAGGTAACCCAAGGTTAAATAAGTTAAATCCGTCGCATCCGACTTGAATCGGAGGCGAGATCCTTTCGCCTCCCAGGTAAGTGTTCTAAACACCATTTGTCAGCAAGCTTTGAATTTCATATGTTGAAGAATGATGATTGGGATTGCTGAGGACACTGTCTGTTTTAAGTTCGGAAGTGATGTGTAGTATAGTATGTCAGTTTATGTGTTACTGTTTTCTCGTATTGCATGTGTGTTTAGGTTAGAATGGGTTTATGTTTTTGTGTGTTGTTGTTATATGTTGAGTTTTGTATTCATCTGGGCCGTTACCCGATGATGAGATTACCCCTGGTTGTTTTCAAGGTCAAAGGTAATACCCATGCATGTGTGTTCAGTGTGCTTGACTATGCTTTTTGGTAAAAATTATTGTAGATCCTAATTTGCACGGGCACATAAACTCAATATATAGTTATTCAATTGATTTGAGGACGATTATCGATTAACCAAATTCATGACACATTAAGGATTCTAGAACTTGATTGAGGGAAAGCTTGAGGCGAAATCCTAGGTGAGGTAGTTCAGGAGATGTGATTTAGGCATTCTCTTTGCCGCTTGAGCCTTTGAAGCCTGCTTTGATCATAAACTAAACCCTATCCAGTTGACCTTTTTCTAAACCTTAATCGTTGAATTTAAAGGCACATTTGAGTGAATCAAGCTAGCAATTGCAAATGCTACTTGATGTGAGCGGTTGGGTTTAGGGTGAACTTCAAATTAGTTCGATATTTGAGTACTCACTTGTCATTTTTAATTTGTATTTCACAGACCCATTCAATTGTAACAATCAAATAAGTTTGGGGGTATGTTCGTTGAAAAGAAAAAAAAAAAATCAAATGTAAATATGGTTTTTATTTCCGTTTCTTTTGACAAGTGAATACGTCGGTCTTAAATGCATGTTTGAGATTGTTTTCAATCTAAGTATGAGGGTTCGAGAGTGAATGTGCTAAGCGTTGAGCCTTGGGTAACGTTAAGTTAACAACGTTAACCCGTTTTCTATTCTAAATTACCCTTGGCCAACTATTCCTTAACCGAACCAAGTCCTAATGATCTCTACGAACTACTTAACCTACATTAGTGGAGAGTGGACCCCAATCAGGCTTATGGTAATCCTAGTCCTTCACAGTCTAAGTCGTGAATTTCGTTGGTAGATAATCCAATCCGGTCGTTGTATAGTCATATTATTGAGTCACGCATTAACACGTTTACAGGATCTAGAATAGCGTTCACTATTATTGCATGTCGAAATTCTAGAACCACATTATGTGTTTTATTGCCTGAACTCAATATGACTGACGGTGGTTGAGGGACAACAATAACTAGGCCGTTAGAAGAAGTCAAAACTCGCATGTTGTTATGTTTAGATTGTTTTTAGGTTGCTTGTTATTTAATTCAGTTATATTTTTCATTTTCGTGTGTGTGTTTGGCTTGAGGACTAGCCAAATTCCAAGTTTTGGAATATTTGATAGGTGTGATCCACCTACGTATTTTCGAACCAAAAGCAATCGAAGAGCGGTGGAAAAACAAGTTCGGAGACAAAATTGTGAAACAAGCCCATCGCCGCGACGTCTAGACCACCGTTGCAGCGGTGAAGATGCTGAGAAAAGAACAAATGTTACTGCTGAACCACCGCCTAGGCGGAGAATTCCACTGCCTAGGCGGAAATCCAGTAGAATGTTCTTCCTAGTCCACCGCTATCTTCATCGCCGCAGCGGTCACCAAACAGACTTACCTCCGCCTAGACGGTGGATCCCTTCGCCTAGGCGAAGAGCCTCTACACAGCCTAGATATTTTTAGGATATTTATTTAGATATTTTGCTTATAAATACCATCCCATCTCCCCCTTTCTTGAGCCCCTGGCCATTTGGGCACCTTAGGCCATATTTAGGCTAGGGTTTAGGAGTTTTAGAGGTGGAGCTCATATCCCGAAGTGGAGAAGACGGCAAATCGATCGTTGAGCGTTCTTAGCGGTTTATCTTTGGACGAGGCTAAGTTATTCGATTGCTTTTCCTTATTTCTTTATCTTAGGATCATGTGAGTATGTTTAGCTCATTATTTCATTGTAAATATGGCTATGGCCTTAGTTAAACATGAATTGTAGTAGGGATTAACACTATATTTATAAATACGTTGTTTGGATGATTTCGGTGTTTCGTTTATGATTGTTCTTCGTAGTTGGATTATATTTATCGTATTGTTTGTTTATCATATTTAGTTAGATAAATGGAGAATACGGGGTTTTGACAAACCCCGGATTCGGATTAGGGTAAACAAACGCCATAATTCTATAACCCGGTCGGGGTTTGAATTGTGGACAATCGATAACGTTGGGGTAAGACTCACGCGACCTAGGGTCGTTAAGACGTTGAGGGGGACTTCATCATTGACACGAAGTCGCGTTATATCTCTCGTCTTACACTCGGGAGAGGTGGCGAGAGAGTTTTAGAACGGAGATTTTCGATAGGATAAATACAATGCACGATCCAATGAATTAGTCGAGAGTTGGATTGTGTGCAATCAATGACATTAGGCGAGACTCACGTGACCTAGGGTCGTTAAGACGTTTTAGGGGGACTTATTTATTGACTCGAAATCATGTATTCCTCCGTCTTACACTCGAGAGAGGTGGTGGTGGAGTTTACGTACCAAGGTTGTCAAATAGGTCGAACACCGTAAACATGAGTAAATCGAGATCGAACACGTATTTGTAAACACGTTAATCCCTAGGCAATTCTTCACCCTAAAACATATTAGTATATTAGTGTGGTTAATTTAGGATATATTAGTATTAGTTTAATTAATTAAATACATTTATTTTTTGCCTAGATAAAGTTAGGTCACGACGAACACGGTATTCGATAGTAACGATACCAATCCATGTGGATACGATAACCCGATCTTAATGATCACACTATACTAACACTTAGACCTCGTACACTTACGAGAGTAAGTAGCGGTGTATTCTTACGCCCCTATCACTAATCCAGTCCTCCGAGCTCCATAGAGATTCGCACCTACTAAACTCAAAATTCCTTTAAAGGTAAGAACCAAACCCTCACAAAGATTCTTTTACAAGCTCAGAATCAACCTTTACAAAATTTTCTTTTCACAGGCTAAGGAATAACATATAGTTTTTACAAGCTCAAGAATAACCTAATTATTTTTTAACACAAATGCTAAAGAATCAAAATCTCACAAACACTCCAAATATCCTTTTATCCGGTAAGGATTGAATCATTACAAAATTCTCACAAAACAATTCAATTCAGGAAGAATTACTATTTCAATCTCTTTACAAGAAGAGACTGAAACCAGCTACCCTTAGATTAAATACTCCCAACAGTATTTAATCTGTCACTCAACTTACCAATTAAAAATTGATAAGTGATTTTTCTCACTTGGAGCTTCTACCACCTCAGATAAATTAAAACTCAATTAATATCCCAAAACTATTGATAGAAAAGTGAGATATTAAAAATTTGATTTTAAATAAAAATAGATAGCTCGTAATTGAGCACGTAATCAGATTGATTTAAGAAATTATTTTAAAAAATATTTTTCAATAAAAAATCAGAAAACAATTTCTAAAGATCAAATTCCAAAAATTAATCAAGCAATACTAAATAGAAAGTAATTTGGAAATATCTTACCCAGAATTCACCGAAAGAATAATTATAGCGATCTTACTTCAGATTCGATAGCAGCAATGATTCACAGCAAATAATTCTCACGAATATCTCTTAGAAACACTCTCACAATTCTCAATATGATTTCTCTTAGAAAAGCTCAATATAATCTCTTGATTTATCTTAATCTCTCTTAATGATATGAAAAACGCAGGTCTATATAAATGGGATTAAAATCAACTCTCTAACGGCTAGTTCCCATTTGTTATGACACTTAATTGCTCTTATAGACCACTTATATCATTAAAACTTCATTCTGGTTCAAATCACTTAATTATAACTTTCAAATTTCTCAATTAAGTCTCACAAATGTTTCTCAATCACAGTTAAATAGAATAGAAACAATTATATGTACTAAATTGAGAAATATTCAAACTTAATTAACCAAATCTATAGGAATATCATAATATGTGTTTCATATCTCAAATAATATTAAATCCCTAAAATCTCTCATGAATCCTAACCAAAAAACGGCTAATAACGGCTACTTTCAGAATAAAATCCAGAATTCCATAATATCCTAAAACAGACCCATAAGTCAACAGATCAAAATCAGTTGTCGACCGTTCGATTCAGGATGTAGCCAAGCCAAAGATTTTGTGCGTATCGGTTAACCTATCTGTCGACCTACAGATTCAGAGAGTTTAATTTCTCTTCACAAGTTGACCGCTCTATCGACTTATAGATATTTCAACCTCATGATATGATAATAGCATTTTTCGGGGGTAGGAAACAAAAAATTGACAACAAATCATCATCCGTAATGGCATCACCTCGTGGGTATTCAATCAGCATATTAGGAACACTACCTTCTGATCCGCTCCTACTTGCACATACCTTGATGTTCACTCCCACTTATTCAAGCTTCATCACATGAGCAATGCAAAAAATTGCTTTTAAGTCACTTTGGCATGAACTTAAACACTTGTCGTGCCCAGTGATAGAGTAATACAGCTCAAATGATTCTACACGCACCAATCCACCTCATTATTATCTTTTGAATTAACAATTGAAACGTAAAATCATCATCCACTCTTACACCCTATAAGTAGTAGTCAAACTTGCACGACAATACTAGCTGAGATAACATTTTTGCTATAACTCTCATTGCACCAAAAAAAAAGAAGTGAAAAATGTATAAAAACAATATATTCACACATATCATTCAGTTATCCCACCAAGAAAATAATAATATAATCATACACACACCCATCGAAAAATAAGAAGAGATAGTAATAACAATATCCACAAAACCATGTGAAGTTTGTGAATGTTCACCAATTTGATACTTCTTCCTCTCAAATCATATTCTTTGAATATTCACTTAAGTATCATCAATCAAGTTTCTGAACGTTCACATATTCGTAGTTTCCTTTGTTATCATGAATGTTCACGTATATGATGACACCATAATTATCCTCCGTGAATGTTCATGCATATGTGTACATTTCGTTGATAAAATTGGCGAAAGTTCACTTATTATTTATTTTCTTTAATACTTTGAATGCGCATATATATAAAAGTTTGTTTCTCCCCAAATCATCCTTCGTGAAAATTCACGTATAAAATCGTTATTCGAATATGTGAACATTCAAATATTCTTCTAATTCAACTTACGTCTGCCCTATTGATCACATGTTACAGCAAAAAACACAACAATAATAGGACTGAAATTGCATCCATAACCATCAAGCAAAAATACCTCAAAAATAATTTTCACTAGTAATGTTTCTCTTGTCACTTACAAATTTACACAACGCAATCGAAAACTAAAACGCTTCTGTGCAAACAAAACTGAAAGATTTCGCCCAAACTAAGCTGCAATTGTTTTTATAGTTAAAACCTTTAAAATCCCTAAATCTCTTTCTTTGTCTTCTCAGATTCAAAACCCAGCAAGCCAAAAATGAATCGCGTTGCCAAAAATATACATCTAAAATGTTTCTACCAAATATAATTGAATAACAACTTACTTTAACCACCATTTTCATTTTGATCCACCGATCATTGCGCAGGGCCAGTGTCATCCATTTGGCTCTTTCTGTTAACTGTCGATTACCATTTGCTAAGTGTTTTGTTCAAAATGTCTAATTTACAACAAAACTGCTTAATTGGCTTCTTCTTTCTTTCTTTTTTATAAATATAAATTTTTAAATTAGGTGTAATTAATAAAAATCTTTAAAAAAATTAGGAACATATTTTTTGAAATTCCAATTTAATTTGATAACTCTGATAAACTCAATTTTTAACACAATTGAGAAATCAATATTAACCTTGACACAATGAAATTTTATTGAACAAATAAATAAATTTAATCGAGTTACTATTACCTGCCCCTACTGCACACCTACCATTCAATCTTCTGCTGCGATGAATTTCTTCTTTTACCTATTCAAATGATGCTTTAACGTAACGTTTTCGAAATCGGGAGATTTTGTGAGTATTAGCATTTCAAAATTTCTTGAGTTCAACGGTTTCAAAATATTAGTTAAATCGAGATTTTTAGGTGTGCTATATAACCTTTAAAAATTCCATGATTTTGTATTTTAGTTGAATTTCTTTTTTTACCTAATCAAATGATGTTTTATCGTAATGGTTTTAAAATTGGGGAATTTCATGAGTGTTAGTCTTTCAAAATTTCACGAGATCGACTATTTCAGTGGCTTCGTGCCACTCCAAAGTGATAGAAAATGTTGTTTCGCATGTACTACCATTTCTTTGTTCATTTCCAATACTGATCGTGAAACACCATGAGCAACAAGATGTCAAGTTTTGAAATTCGAAATAAAATTTATGATTTACCTATTCCTAGTAGTCATGAGAATAAGAAGAAGAACAATGGAATTTTATTGAAAAAAGTATAAATTTAATAGAGTTAATATCATCGTCCAAGTAGTATTTTCATTGAAACATTGTTCCACAAAAGCTTAACATCGACAAATCACACATAAATTTCTTATAATAATATCTATAGTTAATAAGAGAGAGAGAGGCATTTGACTAGGTTAATTGAGTGGTAATTTTGTAATTACCTTTTCAATTTTGTCTTTTTTAAAAAAAATTATATTCTTTATTTAAAATTACAAATACATCCTTAGAAGTTCAAGCATATTTATATTTTTTCCTCGAACTTTCAGCATTTGTATATCACTCTTAAATATATATTTCTTTGAACTTAATATTTTCATATTAGTTCGAAATATATAAGTTTTAATTGAATTGACTAATCTTATCTGTTAATAGTTATAATTCTAAAACAATTATACTTTTTGTCATTGTAATTTACATTATATTCTTCTAGTAATTATCAAATTGAAAGAAAGAAACTTAAATTGATATTAATAATTATTAAGCACATCAAGTTTCAAATTGAATAAATTATTATTCTTACTCATCAAATTAATTGGCATTTTATTAATATTTTAGTATTAATATATTCGAAAATAAGTGCAAATTAAATGTTCAAAATAAATTTTACCCTCAAATTTTCAAATTGAATAAATTATTACTCTTACTCCTAAAATTTGATAGTAATTGACATTTTATTAATGTTTTAGTATTAATATATTCGAAAATAAGTACAAAATTTGATTGTGATTACATTTCACTTCAAATTTCATATTTATATTTCCTATTCGTCTACGGTCTATAATAAAAATTTGTATATATTTGTATAATAAACCCAAAAAATAAAATTTGTATATATTGTTATTTTATGCATTTAATGTATTTAAATAATATTTCATGCGGAATTAAAAATGTCATTTAATGATGAACAAGTGCAAGGGCACGTTACCCATCCTACTAATTACTTGTTGAATTGGCTAAAGTTCTCTTCTAAAGTTACCTAATAATTGTTTAAAAAAAAAAAAAAAACTTTCTAGTGGAAGTTATGGGAGTGTATAAAAAAAGGTATTTGAGGTGATAATCGAAAAAAACCAAAGTGCATTTTTTTCAAAAAAAGAAAAGAAAAATATCATCTCCAAAGTAGACACCTTTATCATTTGGACAAACATCAAAATCACTTCCTATAATTTTTATAATATCTAAAATATTTTATTGACAATATATTCTTTTCCTATTCTTTTATTTTCCTTTAATTTATATATATATATATATATATATATATATATATATATATATAATCTCCATCTCTCTCTCTTCCTTTCTATTTTTCATTTTTTTTACTTTTATTTTGTTTATTTTTTATATAGTATTTATAAAAAAAATTAAAAGTAAAAGTTGAAAAACAAAAAACCTAAAATATAAAAAAAGAAAACTTTAAATTTAAAAACAAAATTTATTTTTTTGTTTTCTAAATTTTTACTATTCAATTTTTTTCCCACAAATACCATACCAAAAATATTCAAAAACAAAATGAGAGCAGAAAATAGAAAATGTAATAAACAATAAATGCATGTTATGTTAGTATTTTTGTTGAAAATATGATAGAAGATGTCTTAAATAAAACATAAGATTATTTTAAGTAACTATAAAAATAACAAGAAGTGTCCATATTTATTGAAATAACAGGTACCATTCCTTTGATTTGATATACCTTTTTCAGAATAAAAAAGGAGCGCACATATTGGCAAATAGGTCTCAAATGAGTGACAAAATAACTAAAGTCGAGGGAAAAAAGAACGACAAACAAACAGCGAAGGGGATGAACATCATGAAACAGAAATTCAGAAGAAAGGTTATTAGAATTTCACATCCGTTCATTTTTCTAATTCCGATTCCACTTCGATACAATCAAACACTACCTTACTGTTCAAGAGAATAATGAAAAGAGAGCTTTTAGTCGTATGAAATTGTAGCCATGGACTCTTTGAAGCATAACAATCAAGAGAAGTTCTACGCTAGTCAAAGTTTCTTTCTAATTCACCGATCGAAATTCAAATTATTTCTATTTGGACATCTTATTTGGGCAACTGGATTTATGTTCTTAATTTCATGGCGTGAGTATTGGCAGGAATTAATTGAAACTTTAGCATGGGCTCATGAACACACGCCTTTGGCCAATTTGATTTGCTGGAGAGAGAAACCTGTGGCCCTTTCCATTATACAAGCAAGATTGGTTGAATTAGCCCATGTTCTGTAGGTTATACACCTATGCTGCTTTCTTGATTATTGAAATCGGTACCCAAGCAGCAACACGCATAGAATCAAGAAAGCTCTTGAGCTTAACCCCCAACTGAAATCCAAATATTTTCTTGGAAATCAGTACTCCTGAAGATCAACTCAACATAACAACAAAACCCCATTTTTACCAATACACTCTTCTAATATAGTTCATAGTTTAGTATATTACTACTAAAATTTGTGAACCAATCTGCATATATATTTTCCTACTTGACATACCGGAGAGCATTGTTAACTTGGGGAACTCCATCTCAACAGATTCATCAGGAAAAATCTCTCTCCCCCTCTTTATCTCTATCTGGGGTGGGTTAAAATTCGCCATCTCCACAACTCCAAGCCCACCTTGAAACCAATGTTTAGCTGTGAGATGAGATTTGTTCTCTCTCCTCCTGTGCAACACAAAGGGCAAACAAAAAGGGGGGAAAATGAATATCGCCATTCTCAAACTTCAACTACCGCTATGATTATCTCTACCAATCTATAGCTCCATTCCTATCACTGGAAAAAGCCTAAACCATATCTCCGCATAGCAATGATTAAGCTTTATCAAAGTTCAACTACCACTAAAATATCTCTAGGCAATTACCAATTGATCAACTGCAAAGAACTATACTTTCATTCTGATGCATAAGCCTCAACCATATATCTCTATATCACCTTGTCATATCAGGGAAAAGAGCACCAATGGACTTAGATAGCAAGGATAAAACATGGCATCGTCAAAGTTCAACTACAACCAAGGCTCCGTTTCTCAGCATGGAGCCTCAATATTTCTCCATCATATGAGGGGAAAAAATGTACCAAGACTACTTTCATGTATATGAATATGGTCCAAGCCCCCATATCTGATCTCACACAATTTTATGGAAGCCTGTACTCCTGAAGATTGACTACACACACACACACACACACACACACAAAACCATGCTTCTTACTGCAATCCTATTTGACATACCAGAGTCATTTCAGCTTGGGGGGAACTCCATCATTTCACCATAAAACTGAACAGAGATTGCGAGAATCCACTTCCGCAGATTCACCAGGAAAAGTCTCTATCTCTCTCGGCTGGTTAATTCATTGAAGTTCCTTTCAACGCTAAACATGTCTCCACCTTGAAGCCAATGTTTGGCCATGAGATGAGACACGAGTCTACAAACTTTGCACATCTCTCATCATCCTGTAGAAACACAAAGGGCAAATACAAGGGGAAAAAGTGATTATGCCATTATCAAACTTCTTCAATTACCACTACCATTATCTCTATCATACTGCTATGATTATCTCTACCAATCTACGAATTGGTCAACCGTAAAAAGATCTACAGCTCCATTCCTATTAATAATAAGCCTCAACCACAATCTCCATACCACTTCATATCAGGAAAGAAGTACCAAAACTACCATTATCGGAGGTAGCTACCAATTATCTCTACGCATTTACAAATTGATCAACTGATAAAATCTACAGCTCAATTTGCTCAATTTCTACCAATAAAAGAGCATCAACATTTCTCCATGTTACTTCATTATATCAAGGTAAAAGTAGTGTAAACTACTATAAGCTGTAGATAGCAATGATAAATCTTGGGATGTTGCCAAAGTTCAACTATATCTCTATTCCTATCACAAAGGAGCCTCAATATTTCTCCATCTAACTTTATCATAGCAGGACAAGTGCACCAACACTACAATTAAAGAAGGCTGATAAAGTTAGTAAGACTAGCACTATCCAAGGTAGATACTAGATAGGACTGATAAAGCTTCCCAGGTTATCCAAAAAGGAAATAAAACGGCCATGGATGCATATCTTGTTTCAACATCATTACTAAAATCTTGCATGAATTAAAGCCAAATAAATAAAGTTCAAACGTAAGATACTTGGACACTACGATATGATAAAAGCTCCAAAACAGCTAGCAGACACAACTATAAGCACGCCGAGTTTAAAAACTACACTCAGAAAACAGAAAGTGAAAAAAAAGAAGGTAAATCTACTCCTCAAAATACTAGTTATCATAGACTAGCAAAATAGATACTGCAAACTACTGGGATTTTAAGCAAATCCAACCAGTCCAAAAGAAGCATATCACAGACTGCAAGAGCCAAGACCACAGCTCCAAGTCGAGAAATCACTGCTGTTGAGCTTGTCGTGACAGACCACCACCATACCCACCACCATATCCAGCTTGTCCACCATGACCCTGAGCCCCATAATTCCCAGAAGCTTGAGATGGGTCAGATCTCCATCCCGGATTTCCATATCCTGAATTCCCTGCATCACCATAGCCACCACCGTAGCCACCACCACCACCACCTGCTTGCAACTCTCCCCCAGCACCTCCCCCAGCACCGACGTTTCCATTCGGGGCATTCCCACCACGCCCTGCTACAGCACCATAAGCACCATAAGACCCGTCACTTCCACCGTAGGCACCATAGCCATAACCTTGACTGCCATAACCAGCAGCCCCACTTGGAGATTGACCTGTTGCAGCTGAAGCAGGTCCACCAGTCCCAGCACCACCAGCAGAAGCACCCCAAGCACTGCCATAGCTCATAGCTCCATATCCAGAGGGTGCCTGTGTGCCCCATGAACTTCTTGGATTACCAGCTGGACCACTTCCATAACCAGCATTGGGTGCATTAGGGTTTCCATAAGCTGAACCACCAGGACCACCATACCCAGGATTTCCATAGCCACCATAACCCATACCATTACCAGCAGGGCCATACCCATAACCAGGTGTACCATATCCAGAAGACCCATAAGAAGGAAATCCACCTGCGGCATTTTGAGAGTGCATATACTTGCTTGAATCCATTCTACCATCGTAAGAATTAGAATTACCACCAGAGGCACCATAACCCTGGTAACTGCCACCACCAAAACCAGAACTGCCACCACCCATGGAACGGCCACCTCCACCAGGGTTGGCATCTTTTGGCAATGCTCTCTTCACTTCCACCTGCTTACCATTTAAATCATGGAAGGTTTTGTGCAGCACCCTATCGACGGCGTCTTCAGCATCAAAGGAAATGAATCCAAATCCTCGAGGCCGGTTTGTTTGCTGATCATACATTACAACTACATCAGTCACATTACCATAAGCTTCAAAGTACTGACGAAATCCATCCTCTGTCAAAGTTGGAGGCAATCCCCCGACAAATATTTTTTTGGTTCTGATGTTTCCACTACCTCCAAAACTTCTACCAGTATTTGGGTTTGAAGCTTTGGTCGTCTGTTGCTCCTCCCTTGATAATGCCCTCTTAGCTTCAACCTGGTATTTGAACATAAACAAAAAAAAAAAATTCAGAAAAATGTGGAAATAATATCAGCAAGAATATCAGAGAAAAGCTCCAACAGGTAAAATTTTCGAAAGCTAATCCCTGCTAGGAGAGAAATGCGGTACAATTTCAAATATCAATTTGCATCTATCTAATATAAACAGATTCACACTGAAACTGAAAGGATCACTTCACAACTAAACACATCCACAGACATGCATTAAAAGGATTACAGTTAGGAGGCTGAAATGGTCAACATGACCAATACATTATACATGGTATCTCAAATAGCAACATAAAACTGCCTACTTCCCCCCCCCCCCCCCCAAAAAAAAAAAAAAGCAACATAAAAATATACTCAAAAAAATCATGTACTTATGAAGGAAGAAAGAATGGAAAAAGGAAAAAAGAAAAAGAATTGCAGTATTGCACTGAAAGCTACACAAATATGATGAACGAAAAAAAGGAGACACAACAAATTTAATGAACAACAATAAGGATTTAAGACTTGATTACCTCTGACAATAAATAGAGCTAGGATAACAAAAACCTTCAGGCCCTAAGCCTACCAGCTTATTGGGTCCTGAATAGTGTAGTCATGTGGTACCGATAGATAAACAGCAAAAATGCGTAAAATTGCATCCGTTTGTCAAGTGGTATTATGTAGTACCGGCTAACCATCCTACTTTGCAATATGAATGCCAGACAGAAACTCAAACATAGGCATCAAGTTCAGAACATAAAAATAAACAGAAGTGCAAACTTCAAAGTTGAGATTGTAAACCTTCAGAATAAGAAATTTGCAGGAAAAATACGAACAAGTAGAGCACCTATGATCATGGTGTTAATGCTTGAGAAAGGGCAAACTTTGAAGATCCAAAGACTGAAGCAAACCAACAAAAAAGAACTACGTAATGTATTGATTTAAATCACTTCAATGCAACACAATACTACCAGAAACTCAAGAGTATATGAAGATAAACAAGCCAACTGAACCCCCTTTAACACCAAGAAACAAACACAGTAAGCACAATACATGAAAACACAACGCCGTTGAAACCCATGAATTAACATAATTATATGTACATAAATGAAGCCACCAAACCAGAGCCAAACAACACCAAAGGACCAAAGATAACGGTAAACTCACAATAAACCCAAAAAAATTCACACGTTCCAGATAAAAATTCAAGTGAAACGCCAATAAATATATCTGCGACCTAAGTACCAAAAGCGATAACATTAATTGAACCAAAATCCAGAAACCAGATCTTAAAATAACGCATATAAAGCTAAAATTGAGGTTTAATCTCACCACTCTACCATCTATAGTATGTTTCTCATCCAGAACCCTATCGAGAACCGAGGGATCTGCAAAGACCACGAACCCAAACCCTCTGGGCCTCCCGGTGGCCTTGTCTCTCATCACCACAGTCTGCACTATCTCACCATAGTTCTCGAAATACTCCTTCAGCTTTTCCTCCGATGTCTCCCAAGAAATTCCTCCAATAAACAGCTTTCCTTGATCTGAGTCCATATCAAACTACCAATTTTTCTCTATATAAACAATTGACTGCAGAAATCGTCTCTCTCTCTCTCTATCTGATACGTATTTCTAGAGAGGGGATGAAAATCGTTAAGGGGGAGAAATAAGGGTTTGGGAGCAAAAACGCCGCCCTGCTTCCAGAGCAGAGAGAGAAGCAAAGAAGTGAGAGAGAGGGAGAGAGAGATGGCATCAAGAAGGGAATAAAAGGCGAAGAAGAGTGGGTGAAACGCGAGTTGGCTGAATGGACGGCTCAGATCAGTTCGAGATTGGGTTTCGGCGGATTCGATTTTCTGGAGATATTTTCTCAACGCATGCCAACGTCACATAACCTAAGGTAGTTATTTTCTCAAAGGACTCATATTTTCATAAATAACACAAAAGACCCTCTTTTTAAAACAATGACAATACATCCCTTATTATTCATTTGTTTTCAAAAAAAAGGCAGATATAGTAGCTTCAATTGAGATTTGGCGTTAGACTCGTTTAATAACGCAATTAAATACTTAAAACTGAATGCATTAAATACTTATTAAATTAAATACAATTGATAACAAAATTGAGCAATCACTTGAAAATAAACATCACTTAAAAAAATGTTCAAAATTTTAAGTGATGTGTAACTCACTTAATTTTTTTAGCACTTATCATTTCATACCATAAAATATCTAATTATCACAATTAACATTTTATACCAATAAAAATTATATGTAAAAAATTATAGATGGAAAAAATATTAAATTGAGAAAAAATAAAGAGATAAAATATTTTAGACAAATAAAGTTGTAAAAAATATTTTAGGAATAAAAACTGTACAATTTTTTTTTTTAAGTTAAACATATTAAAAATTTGAATACTTAATATATTTATCACTTAATAAATTCAATACTTATAATTTCAATACTTAAAATTTTAACACTTAAAATTTAAGTGGTTATCAAACACCGCCTTAGTGAAAATTATCTTTATTGTTTCTAAAATAGCTACAAAACACCCTTCAAATTTAAGAGTTTGTCCCATTGCCAGTATTATATTTTATTTAATTTCAAAAAAAAATCACAAAAGTTTAGGGCCCGTTTGGTAACCATTTCCTTTCTCATCCCATGCAGTGGGATGGGATGAGATGAGAATTTTGTTTCCTTTTTGGAAGCAGAATCGCGTTTGGTAACGACAATTTTTTTTTTTTAATTTTGAGAACAGAATTGCGTTTGGTAACAATTTTCGTTCCTAGAAATCAAGAACGAATCATAAACCACAAATCCAAGAAAATATTCGAACAAATCCAAGAACAAAAACAAAATCGAATTTCGAACGAAATTGAAACGAACAAAAACGAAACCAGAAACCAGAACAAAAACGAAATCGAAACGAACAAAAACGAAACCAGAAACCAGAACAAAAACGAAATAGAAATGAACAAAAACAAAACCAGAAACGAACAAAAACGAAATCGAAATGAACAAAAACGAAACCAGAAACCAGAACAAAAATGAAATTAAAACAAACAAAGACGAAATCATACTTTGCTTTTCCACTACACAGATGAACACGAAATTGATTTCGAAATCGAATTTCGACTTCGAAATTGAAATCGATTTCGATTTCCAAGTCGATTTTGAAATCGAAACCCTAACCAAACCACGAAATCGATTTCGATTTCGAAATTAAAATTAAAATCAAAACCCTAACCAAATCGATTTCGAAATCGAAAACTGTCACACCCCATCCCGGACACCCGTCATGTGGGGCCGACGTGACGTAGATATGACACCGCCCAACTGACTAGCCAACTCCAATACGTCAATAAATAAAATTGTAAATCTATACAACACATATAATAGTCATATCTGATAGGGATATACTGTCCCGAATATACATACAATCAAACAAATCCTATGAACCTCACTTAGATTTTATTCCTGATATCTCGTCTCCAAAATTTTTTCTCAAATGACTCCTTTGCATGACCCGCATAACTCTATCTAGCGTCAGTAGGGGACCGATCGACTCCTAACTATTTTACCTGCGAGTGTACTGCCTTCTTAGTAAAAATATTTTTAAAATAATAATTCATTCTACAACATCTAAATGGATCAAGCGTGAGTATAGAAACAACACGTAACTAGTAAAATTCTCCATAATAGAAGCAGTGAAAATAAAGTAATAAATATAAGTTCTATTTCAACCCATCTAGTAAAATAATACCAATCACCATAATAAATAATAAATCACCCAATATAAGTAAAATATCACATCTCAAACACACATCTCAAATCCACCACTCCACCACAACACACACTGGCTAGCCATAGTGATCGTTTTAACCTCACGATCGGGAGTTGTAACGATACCATAACATTCGTAGGAATGCCTTCCTACGAAATATCCACATCCCTTTTTGGGGAGAAATATAATCCACACCCCTTACGGGGAGAAACATCTATATCCCATGGGAAGAATCCACACCCCTTACTGGGAGAAATATAATCCACACCCCTTTCGGGGAGAAGAACCATGGCATCGTCAAAATCAAATGCAGCATCATCGAATCATAACTCAATAAATATCGTCTACTCAACATCGTTAAATCACCACGTCTACCTCTTTTCCTCAAAACCAACTTTTAAATCCAAAAATCATATTTCACACTTTCTTTTAAAGAAAACGTCCGATTTTATCAAAATCACTTTTCCACCCTTTATTTTTAGAAAACCAGGTATTTTTAGAAAAATAGATATTTTCTATTCTCTTTTAAAAACACCGTCTAATTTCACCAAATCCAACAAAAATTCATTTTCAACTTCTTTTTGAAAACTATCGAAATCTTCCGAAAATCCAGTTTACCAACTCACTCAAATCCTGCTTGATCCATATCATTTATAAATTCGTACAGTTTAAATAATCACATATTTCATCATATATATACATAGAAAAATAGTTTGGCAAGAATACAGTATACTCACCTCGTTAACCACTCTCCAAAACCTTCCCTGACCACACTCTATCGGGACACCGGTGCCTGCGAGCCTAATAGCGATAGAGCCTAAATTAATATCTTATCTAAAACATCCGAATCATGTAATGCAGACCCTATATTCCGAATCGTTACTATTTTATGTACCACGTAATTACAATTAATTAATCTTTACGAAATTATTACGATTTTAGGATTTGTAACGCTAAATAAACTTTAATTTAACGAAAATTAATAATCAATTGAAATTTCACCTGTTTCCGAATCGTTTGGCGACCACGAGATGGGTTTTTGATTTTCAGTGGGGTGGTTTGTGCAAAAAAAAATTCTTTTTTTTTTTTTTCCTTTTTTCTTCTTTTCCTTTTCTTTTTCGCGCCTGTTCCCTGCGTCTATTTCTGTTTTGTTGCTCAGCCACCGATGAAAGCCCCTCACCGCCGATCACCTGCTCTCACCGCTGGACCAGACGACCGACTCCCATACAACCACCCAACTGAAGGGTCACACACACACAGCCGACGCAAAACATACATACCCACTAATCTCTCTCTCTCTACACTCCATTCCGGCGATAACTCCGGCGACACCCCACACTGCCCATGCACACACCACACGCCCTGATGAACAACCCCCACACATTCCCACAACTAAACACACACGCCAAGCCATACACACTGATCGCACACATGCACATACCCATACCCACATGACAATCGCGCACATACCTACACGGTTGCTCAAAACAGAACACACACCAACAAAAGCGATGATGAGAACACACAAACATAAAACAGGGCATACTCACACGAAACACGCACTCACGATCACCGCCACCACCGGACGAACGATGATCCCACAAAATCGTCGGAGGAACACGACGATTTCACACACACCCCCACGCAACATCGACCTGCACAGAGCGCACGAACAATACCCACACACTCACCAACGACGGCAGACACACACCCACGCCGAAGCAGTGCCGTCGTTCCGAACCCATCACCGCCGGCCAAGCTTCCTTTCTCTCTAGAATTTTTTGTTTTCCAAATTTCCTCACTTTTGAGGTTTTTGATCATGATCTTTGCATGGATGCATTTATATGCATGAATTAAGTGGTATTCGTTGATCCTAGCTTGCCACGTCGCCCACGTCCCGATCTCCCTCTCTCCGGTTGATCTCTCGGCACACACACACCGTTTGCATATATATATATATATATATATATATATATAAACATCTTTTGCTCTAATTACACTTTTCTCCCCTAAATTCCTTATTTTAGCCCAATTCACCATTTATAATTTTTCTTAAATTGTAATTTCACCCCTAAAAATTTAAATGTTATCAATTGAAAGACAATTTGAATCCTAAAGGTTGGATTTAATGTATACAAATTTACAATTCACCCCCTAAACTTTTAATTCGGATAATGATTAATACAATTCTACCTCATATTTTTCCAGTTGCTCTAAATTACAACTAAAATGACATACGTGCTAAATCGGGGTCTTACAGAAACCCTAACCAAACCACAAAGTAGATCAAGAAGACAATGGCACGAAGCAAACGAAGAGAAAGTCAGATGAGGAGGAAAAGGCCAGAGGAGGAAGTCAAACGAAGAGGAATCAAGAACGACGCTCCAAGCGTAGAAGACGAAGAAGAAAAACGAAGAAAAAAATAGAACAACAGGAGAAAGAATGTTGCTTACAAAACTTGAAGACAGATCTCACTTAACAAATTCAAAATGACAAGTGTGTCCTACTGGAATGGGATGGGATGGGATTTGTGTGAGAGTGATTTTTTTTTTTTTTTATTTCTCAGCCCTTAAGGAAAAAGTGAGAGTGGTTCTTATTTAGAAATGGAAACAAAAAAATGGGAGTGGTTACCAAACGCTATTCTCAGATAGAAATTTCAAAAATCTAGGAATGAGATGAGAACGGTTACTAAACGGGGGTTTAGTTTTCATAAATTTTGATAAGGTCCAAATCAAACTGAAGATCCCTAATTTCAAGAGCCAATTTGGTGAAGCTATAAATTTACAATTAAAATTTTATGAACTAAATTAAAAAATTTAAATAATAAATTAAAACTTTGAGGTTTTAAATTAATGTTTGAAAAATTAAAGTAAGTCAAAAAAATGTTGAATTAAGAGTCTTGAATCACACCATTTCTGAAAGTTGCATTGCCACATAGTATCTTTCTTCTTCATTTTCTTCTACTAAAAGTAATCTGACCTTAAAATTCTCCATATGAAAGCCACCTCCATGAACATACTTTTTAAATTATTAATATTTGATAAACAATCGTACAGGGGGAACATTTTAAAAAAATGTCAACATTTGTCCTACTTTATTTTAAAAATATCGAAATGTTTTTTCAAGAAAAGATTTCAAAATCAAATAAAATATTCGGATTTAAATTTTGACTGAACTTAATTGAATAAGGTACTGTCTTCGGACGGGCACCTTGGGAGACTAACACTTTCTCCGATCGTAACTAACCTCTGAACCCTTTTAAAATGAATCTCTTACCAGACCATGCATTTTGGAGTTAAAATTTTACTTATGCCATTTTTTATTATTTTTCTAAAAAAATAGTGACCTAGCATACAATTTAAACTCAATGCTAGGTGACGGCTCATTTTTTCTAAAACATTGGCTTAAGTTCTTTTCTAAGAAAATCGACGTTTTTGAAAAACCTCTTCTCTTTACTATTTTTCCATAAACATTTTATTTTCTTAATAATCATATTTAAAAATTCGGGGTGCATCATTTTACGAAAGTGTTTATAATTTTATAATGTATATTGCTAGTAATTAGAATAAACAACATATTTTTTTTAAGCAAGATAATATATAAGCGGATTTCTGAATTAGGTTGACTTTGATTATTTATTTTTTTATAAAGTTAAGCGGTTCGATTTGAAAATCAAATTTAAAAACTTACGATTTATAATTTAGTTTTGAGTTTGATATTTTTTCAAAGGTTTTGATTTTGTTTTCTATTGAAACCAAATTAAATACAGTCCATTATCATACCTAGTCATCAATGTGAAGATATAATCACTAAACGAAATATGTCATAAGCACAAAGACAAAAATAAATATACGCCTAAAAATATCAAAACTAGGAATAAAAAAAGTATTGTATAAATATTTCAAATATCCTAGCGATTTAAGAGTCAAAATTTGTAACCACCAAGTCAATAGAGGTAGGAAGTTTCTCGTTTCATACAAACATGGAAAATAAACATGGCTCCTTCTTTCTTGATCAAAACCTCCTGTCATTAAAATTTAAACACAAATGAAATTAAAAATCTCAATTAGTTTATACCACACAAAATAAATGTAAAAATAATAAAGCACCATAGTTCTAAATCCTATATTTCTTCTAATTTTTACTCAAAACTTGTTATTGTCAATCCACTGTAATACTTTCTAAAAATAAATCAGAAAGAGAAAAAATCAAATGTATATTGGAGAAAATAAGAAATTCCATTTCGAAAAATTAACTTTACATTTAGAATGAAAATCAAAGTGAGCTATGGGGGCTTACCCATTTAGAAGAAAATCCATGAATACATCTGCATATCACGCTAATCCCCATTTTTTCGCTTCGTCCCATCCATCTTCACCACCACAATTATGTCCAATAAAACTTCCACTACTATCTTGTCCTCAATTTTTTTCCTCTTCAATGCTTACATGATAGATCAGAAATATAAATCATACCCACATTGACAAAACGTAGGAGGAAAGAGAGAGAACTTGTGGATGAAGAGGAGAAGAAGGTACGATGACCATGAAATATTGCAAATCCCACAAAAGGGGATGCTATTTTAGGAGTTAGTATGAAGTTTTTCCAAATTATGAACCGTTATGAAGTCTAATTTCCAAATTCTATGTTGTGATAGAATTTGAAGTTCAAATGAGACATACAAGCGGATGGACAATTAAGATGCAAAGACTAAGAAGGGCAGTTATAGATGGAAGATGAAGAGACAATGAGCAATTAAAACTCAATTTTAAAAACTAAATTTAATTAGTAGAATTATGATAATGAATTAATTAGTGTAATTATGAAAATAAAATTAATTAAAAATACTCTTAATAATTTTAATATACTCAAAATATTGAGAAATAAGAAAAAGAGCGTTGGTAAGCTCTAATTCATTTGAAGATTAAAGATTTACCTTTTAGGTTTTCTTATATGATTTCGAAATAAAGAGATATAATTTTGTGTATTCGTGCTTTTGTAAGGGCGATCCATATAATTCATGACATGAATTTCTCTTTAATCAATCACAATAAAAAGCATATGACATGAACTAAACTTATTTAAATAAAAGAAATCCATAATAACAAATATGTCTCTTACAATATAAAAATTTAAAGAAGTGAAAATCACTATTTTTAACTTTTGAAAAAAAAATATTAGAATCATATTTCATTTTTATTTATTGTAAACATTGGGAACTTTTAACTTGATTTGCATTATATAATTGTTGTTCGTCTTAATTTAATTATGATCTGAATAATTATTTTAAAATTGAAAACATAAAGAAAACAAGAAACATTATATAGAATACTTTATAATAAAAATTTATTTTATCTAGAAGTTAGATATAATTTATTTTATATAATATTTTATTCCCAGTTTTCGACAACAGAAATATAAATCTGAGAATAAAACAATAAACAAATGGCACTACAACTGTTTTCACTTGTTTGTGTTCTCAAAATAAAACTTTTGTTCCAAGAAAATGTGGAAAAAGAAAGACAATTCGATTTGGTTTCCAGAAATTTGTTGTAAAACATTGGGAATTGGGAAATATTAGTTTTTTGGTTCCCAATTTAGGGGGGGGGGGGGGGGGGGGGGGGGGGAATAAAAAATAAAAAACCTTAAATAAACACTACCTAAGCTAAGCAAATAGGCTCAAAGAAACTCATAAAACAATTATATTTTAATTTGATGTTTAATAATATTTTAAAAAAAATGCTTTTAGAATTAAAAAAAATACAGAAGTAAGACCCAATTTTTTGGTATGTATATTTTCGATTGTATTTAATATTTGAAAAGTATTTGAGTTTAATGTGTTATTTTAAATTTCACTTAATTTTTTTTTAGAGGTCATGATAATGTAAAAAAAAATTACAGTTTAAGAAATTTGAGAGTTAATAGATTAATTTAATTTTACTTCGAAAAAATTTGGGGTTCAATTGCTATTTTAAAATATTATTTTCAACTTTTGGGCTTAAATGATATTTTAAATATTCAAGTGGGAGGTGTATATAATTTTTACTTGATAAGTCATGATAAGGATTAGGAAAAAAAAAATAAAACAATGATGTGCAATCACGCGCGCGCGCGCACACACATATATATATTGTTTGGCTTTTTAATCACTTTTTTGTTCTTCCTATCTCTCCAATTCTCTTATCTCTTTCATTTGCTAGTTTCCTTTTGATTATTCTCTCTCAGTTCACTCTAGTCTCAATTCTCCTTCCATTGTAAGTTTTTTTCCCCATTTATCTAGTGCATGGGCGTGTATAATTATTTAGTATATATGTGTGTGTGTATACACACACACACGAGTTTGGGGATATATAGTAGGTTTATATTTATAGATAGATTTAATTTGTGAAAAGAATTAATTTAAAGTAAAAAATTGTAAATTTGATTGGAATTGTATTTTTAGTAGTTATTTAACTAGTAATATTGTTAATAGTTAGTTAATATTTTTCTCTATAGTTAAATTATTAATTAATAAGATTTATAAATGTAACTATAATATTTTAGTTGTATAATTAATAATGGGTTGAAAAAATAGATATTTTATTTTAATAAATTTTATATGATTAGGAAAATTTGGGAATAGGAAAAAAACTGTATTTTTAATGTCACGCATTTTATGGCATATTAGATTTATTTAGATAAATTCTTAGTTTAGGTCTTATTGTTATTATGTTCACAAGTGAGGCCAACCTTGTCAGTGTTACGACAGTAGTGTAAAAAGTAGCATAATTATCAAAGTGAGTGTATTGTCTTCTATGTAACTTGTTAAATTATATTTTTGTACTAAATTGTGGAAAAGAAAATATTTATTAAAAAGGGCAATTTTATAATGTTACGTGAATCGAGTAAATTTTTAAGCATGGAAAGTGATATTTATTATTATCCGATTGTGCCATAGTGTAATCCCAACAGGAGGGCATGTCCTGCAAGATATTGTTGATCTTAACAGAAAGACATGTCCTGTAGGACGTTGTGTTGTGACTTGAAAAGAGGGTAAATCCTGCAGATTGTTGTTGTTGTTGTTGATTATCATCATGATATGATGGTTTATATCATGTGTTAGTTCCTACCATTGGAGATATTAAATGGCCCTAACACTAATGACAACCTTAAATTGTACAGTTGTACAGGTTACGGTATCATTATAACTCCCGATCATGAGGTGAAACAATCATATGGCTAGCAAGGAAATATGCTTATGGTATTTTATTATATAAGAGTGATTTGATTGATTGATTTATATTCAGCTGCTATTCATTGATGATATTTGTAAATTTTAATATTGTTCAGTGCAATTATATTCTATTTTGAAAAATATCACTGAGATTATATTCTATTTTAAAAATGGATTCTGACAAATGTAATTGATTCATCAATTATTTTTATATTATGAAGATACTACACCAACAAAATATTTTGTCTTAGGTACTCCAAGTAGCGACGGGTCCATTGCTAGCGTTAGGTAGAGTCAGAGAATAGTGTTGCTTTTGAGGCAGTCAGGGCAGTTTAGGTAAAAGTAAGTTGATGTCACGTCTATTATTATTTTATTTATCAAAGTGGCCCAACAGAGGCGTGGTGGTTGAGTGGTTTGACTTTTTTTTCTACTTTTCCGTAAAAATAAAAATGGAGAAACTGAGTGGCGGTCTTGGAAAACCAAGTCGTTACAAGTGATATCAGAGTTTAGGTTATAGGTTATGTAGACATGATGTTGGTGTTGTGTTAGTAGTGAACCATATGATAAGTCATTGAGTTGTGAGGTCAGTTTAGAAGTAAATTTAGAGTCATTTTACTTGACTAGAGAGCAGTACATATGCATTAAGCACTGCATCATATTCATTATTGTTCATATTACCTTATTAGTGGGTAACATTATTGTATTATTACCTTATTTATTTAAGGTAATTGAATTTGTGGATGAAATTCCTTTTAGAGGGGAATGATTGTAAGACCCAATTTTTTATTATGTATATTTTCAATTATATTTTATAACATTCGAAAAATATTTGGGTTTAGTGTGCGATTTTAAATTTCACTTTAAATTTTTTTAGGGGTTATGATAAAATAAAAAAATTATAGTTTAAGAAAATTGGGAACTAATAGATTAATTTAATTTTACTTTGAAAAAAATTTGGGGGTCAATTGCTAGTTTAAAATGTTAATTTTAACTTTTGAACTTAAATGATATTTTAAATATTCAAGTGGGAGGTATATGTAATTTTTTTTTTTTTTTTTGATAAATCATGATAAAGATTAGGAAAAAAACTTAAAACAAGGATGTGTCATGTTGAACACGTGGAGGATCAAGAGCGCGCGTACACACACACACATACATATATGGTTTAGCTTTTTCATCACTTTTTCGCTCTTCATATCTCTCCAATTCTCTTAGCTCTTTCATTTGTTAGTTTCCTTTTGATTATTCTCTCTCAGTTCCTATTTATCTAGTGCATGGGTGCGATATACATATATGGGTGTGTATAATTATTTAACATATATGTATATATACATATACGTGAGTTTAGGGATATATAGTAGGTTTCTATTTATAGATAGATATACTTAATTTAGGAAAAAAAATTAATTTAAAGTAAAAATTATAAATTCGATTGGAATTGTATTTTTAGTAGTTATTTGACTCGCAATATTGTTAATAGTTAATTAATATTTTTCTCTATAGTTAAATTATTAATTGATAAGCTTTATAAATGTAATTATAATATTTTAGTGTATAATTAATATTGAGTTGAGAAAATAGATCGTTTAATTTTAATAAATTTACATGATTAAGAAAATTTGCGAATAGGAAAAAAAAAACTGCATTTTTAGTATCACGCATTTTATGGCATGTTAGATTTATTTAGACAAATTCTTAGTTTAGGACTTGCCGTTGTTAAATTCACAAGCGAGACTAACCCCGTCAGGGTTACTACAGTAGTGTGAAAAATATCGTAATTATCGAGGTGACTGTATTGTCTTCTATGTAAATTATTAAATTATATTTTTGTACTAAATTGTGAAAAAAAAAATTATTAAAAGGGGCAATTTTATAACGTTACGTGAATCGAGTAAATTTTTAAGCATGAAAAGTGATTTTTATTATTATTCGACTATGCCATAGTGTGATCTTGACAGGAGGGCATGTGTTGCGGGATGTTGTTGGTCTTAACAGGAGGGCATTTCTAGTAAGACGTTGTATTGTGACCTGAAAGGTAGACAAATCCTGCAGGTGGTTGTTGTTGTTATTAACGATGATGATTATCATCATGATATGATGGTTTATACCACGTGTTGATTCTTACAATTGAAGATATTGAATGACCCTAAAACTGATGACAACCTTAGATTGCACAGTTGTACAGGTTACAGTACCGTTATAACTCCCGATCGTGATGTGAAATGATCATATGGCTAGTAGATAAATATGTTTATGTTATTTTATTATGTAAGAGTGATTTGATTGGTTGATTTATATTCAGTTGCTATTCATTGATGATATTTGTGAATTTGATATTGTGTAGTGCAATTATATTCTGTTTTGGAAAATATCACTGTGATTATATTTTGTTTTGAAAATGGATTCTGACAAATGTACTTGATCCATAAATTATTTTTATATTATGAAAACAATATACTGATAAAATATTTTATCTTAGGTATTTCAAGTAGAGACTGGTCCACTACTGGCATTAGGTAGAGTCAGATGATGGTGCTGCTTTTGAGGAAGTCAGAGCAGTTGTTGCGTTATCAATGGTTCAAACATTTGTAGTGTCAGTTGAATTTTAAATTAATAAATATTAATATTTGTTTCAGTTTACAGTTAGTTTATATTTATTATTGTTTAGGTAATAGCAAGTTGAGGTCACGTCTATTATTATTATTTTATTTATTAGAGTAGCGCAGCGGAAGCATGGTGGTGAATTAGTTTGTCTTTTTCTTCTACTTCTCCGTAAAAATAAAAGAGGAGAAATTGAGCAGCAACCCTGGGAAACGGAGTCGTTACAACAAATTTGGATCATTGTCATTTGCTTTCACACTTAAAAAGTAAGTAGTGGACGTGAAGTGCCAAATTATGTGAACCTCTTATTGGAAACCAAAGTATAAGTTTCATACATCCTTTATCTCTTTTAATTAAGTTGTATTTCTTTCACATTTATTAAATGAAGGATATATAGAATCATCCAAATTGCAATGAGTGAAATGTCATAGGACTATATAGTTTTAAATACTTAATGTATCTGGACAACATTCAAGCATTGAAGAATGAGAAAAATAACACTCAAGAATTAAAAAGTAGGAAAACATTCTACTAAAACTAAGATGTGGAACAAATAATTTTTGTTTAAACATTTCGTCGAATACATAAGAAACATTGGTTAATAGGAAATCATGCCCTAAATTAATATGTCTTAACATTCAATCATTGAATAATTAGAATATATCAAATAAACAAGCAATGATAATATATTTAAATTTACAAAAATAAGAGATAAATCATTTATGAAGGAGATCACTTACTTGTATAGTGACTTAACAAATGAGAAACAATCTAATAATGATCTAAATTATTGATTAAGGAGTAACAATTTACATAGACAACATTCAAACATTGAAGAATGAGAAAAACAACACTCAAGATTTGAAAATAGGAAAACATTGTACTAAACTAAGATGTGGAACTAATATTTTTTGTTCAAGCATTTTATCGAACACGTATGAACATTGATTAATAGCATATCATACCCTAAATTAATATATCTTAATATTCAATCATTCAATAATTAGAATATGTCAAATAAACGAATAATGATATCAACACTAAAATAAATAATTTGGTGAATTTTTTCCCCAAAAGCTCATTATTTTCAAGTTTATCCTCACACTTTTTTATTTAATGAATATCCCAATTCTAAAATGATATTATTTTTATGATAAAAATACCTCTAATTATTTTTTTAATAATTAATAATGTTGGTGCTTGAAAATGGAGTGACCAACAATCTGGTCTGATCAGTGTCTACGTGGAGAGTAGCTGGTGATCTAGAAATTGCCTTAGGGAGAAACTAAATTCCACGAGCCTTTTCTATCCTGGGATCTGTAAGTAACTGGGTTGGGCTGGCGTTGTCCGATCTGATCTACACAAAGGACTTGCTGGGGTTGGCCCGGCGTGTCCCATCTGGTGTGAGAGTAAGAACTTGGGTGGATGAATTTAAGGATGCTTTGAATATACTAAAGTTGTTACCTTTTTACAACTTGCTGAGACGTTTGTTCACGCCTTTCTTTTATTGGCTAGAATCAGATTAGCGTCTCGGGAATTAAGGCCTTAAGTTTGGTTATCCATTTTAATATGACGTGTGGAGGGAAAAAAAAGGGCGCGTGAAGGGATTAAAGCTATGAGCCTCGGCTTGCGACTGTTGATGGAAGAGTCCATGAGCGCGCTATTGGGATAACAGATGAGTTGGCCCAGACACCTGCGAGGACACCGAGGTAAATATACCGACTTGGAGCTCATTGATAAGAACCTCGATATTTGTAGACAGTTCTCAGCCAACGGTCTAAGTCCAGGTAGATTACCGACCTAGTGAGACACCGAGCTAGCAAAACACCAGGCTGATCAAGTCGTTTGATGATGTGTCCTCCACTGGTTTACGTGGCAGGCTTAGGTGGGGCCACTTGAAAACCAGTTAATTTTTACCCACATCCATTATCTCCCAAGCCTTAGCAAGGAAATGGAACATGAGGCACTGAGGGTTCTACTCTAGACTCGTTGAAGAACAAAATTCTGAACTTGAGATAAATCTGCTCGGCAACAAAAAAAAAAAGCTTGGCTGGTCATTACCTGGCTTCCGCGAGAAGCATCTTTGCCATCTGAGCGAATGCGCAACACGTGGCCTGACAGCGTCCGGATCCTGCCTGACGTCCGATTAGTGTGACTGTTTGACCTCCTAGCCCGCCAATAAATAACATTTCTTCATTAATTTTCCTTCGCACTAGAGTAACGTGAGCACTTCTATCGATCTCAGAGCACGGTATTATTTTCTTCTCTTCCTCGAATATGTCTTCCTCATTTTCCCCAGGGTACAAACCATCTGATTCTGAACAGACCAGGTCAGATTCTCTTATTCAGTAGATTGAGCTCAGCTCGTCTGCAACAGAGGTTGAATGGACGACCTCGTGTTCTGAAAGAGCTCGCAGGTCGGCTAGAGTGGCGCCCTCCCACTCTTTAGAGGTAACCAACAGCCCTGTTCGTTAGAGAGCCATGAGTAAGGCAGACTATTTTAGGGGTCTTAGTATTAAGCTCGATACGGGTCCTATCGACGAGATTGGTTTGGTGGGCCTATCCATCCCAGAAGCCAATGTCCTATCCCCCTCGTCGGGTTGGTTTTCATCGACTGATATGGCTTCCAACCAGCTCGTTTGTGAGGTCCTCCCTGAAGCTTCGGTCTGGAGGTTTGAATCCTACTTAACGAAGAAAGATGTGAATAAATTTTGGTCTACATACGTGATCCCCAGCTTGGTGAAACTGAAAGTTCCCCCGGAAGGGGATCGAGCTTGTGCTCCTCCTAAGAGGTATATCTCGGTGTACGAGAACTAGATCTTGGTTGGCATGCGATTTCCCATTCATCCTTGGGTGCGGGCCATCTGTTGGGACCTCGGGTTGTGTCCGTCACAGCTCTTTCCCAATAGCGTGGGTATGGTGGTGGCGACCCATATCATCTTCTTGGCTGAAGGTATCGTCCCATCAGTGGAACTATTATGGGCTCTCTTCCTTGCCAAGTCAATACTCGATGGTAAGGGCTGGTGTTATATCACAGCCCGTCTTGGGTGGCTATGATAACTCCATAAAGAATTAAAAGCCTAAATTCTTTTTTCTTGGAGGGAAAAGATGGGAGTTTAGCTCGCTGGCGGACATAGACCACCTGATCCAGATGCACTGGGGAACAGTGGGTAAGTGTCAACCCCCGGTGTGAGTTTGAGAATTTTCTCCTTAGTGACTTTGTCTAACCTCCATCTTTTTGGTATTTTCAGCACAGAAGAAAAATAAGCCCAGCTCGAAAATTGTTGTTGATCGAGACCAGGTTGTGGAGACGCCCTATAACCACGTTAAAGTGCTAATATCATCGACCATGTATGGTATATATTTTTGGAGCGATCTTTCTCTTCCCCCGTCGGTCTTCAATAAGAAGCCAAAGAACAGTAAGTGCCTTTACCTCGGCTCGACAACTTTTTAGTACTTGAATCTTTCATGTTCGTCTATTCTGATCAATATCTTTCTCTATGTGCTGTAATGGATAAGGCTCCCATGAAGAGAATAGCTATGGAGAAGCAGGTTCGACAGGAGGCCACTGAACATGTCGGTTCTGGTTCCCAATAGGGCCCCCAACCAGAATCCCAACCCGGTGGGAAAAGCCAAGAGGTGGAGCACACCTCAACTTGGGTAACCCCTCATGGAATCCCGACACGGTCGGCACTGGAGGGGAAGGCTTCAATGTCACACCCCACCCCAGGCACCCGTCAACTAAGGCCGGGCATGAAGTTGTCCTAACGTTACCAGATTAATCCACGAGTACCCAAATATACAATATATATATTCATACTCGCGCTATTGTAAAGTTTTCCTCAAAAATATATATATATATTCCTGTTCTGGGAATTTGAGATCACATCTGTCTCGAATATTTACAAACAAAACTACTAAAAATACCTGAACCTTTTACGATTCACGTTCGACCGACTCACCTTTAACACGACACGACCTCCGGACTCTCCCTAGTGTCAGTAGTGGACCAACTCCTAGCTGCGGTACTTGGAACAAATTTTTTTATCGGTGTATTGTCTTCATAATAAAAATATTTTACGGATCAAATATAAGAATTAAACACCACGTTTCAAAATGTAAAATAATATAACCACGTACCGTACTGAAATCCAGTTTCCTTGTCACCACTGAAATAAACTGATATATTTAAAATACCAAACCAAACATTTTAAATCAACCAACCCAATAATTTTTAAATCAACCCGTCTGAATATTTTAATCAAAATATAATATAATATATCACTGCATACAGTGTTGAAAAATCCAGTTCCGCTACCACTAATGAAATGAAGAAATACAATAAATCCCTAACTCATATATTTTGTTTTAAGTCAACCCCTCCAAACATTTTAATCCAATAATTGAAATATTTTAAATCCACCAATCCAAATATTATAAATCCACCAAACCAGATGTTTTAATGTATAATAAAATACACCACACCTCTTCTCCTACTAGCCATATGATCGTTTTTACCTCACGATCGGGAGTTGCAACAGTACCATACCACCCGCCAGGTTTGTACTCCTGACAGGTCAACCACCCTGCAGGACTTGCCTAGCAGGTAATCCACATCTCGTAGGTTATATTTGCCTAACGAGAAGAAAATCTACATCCCTTACAGGAAGAAAATCCACATCCCTTACGGGAAGAAACTATGGCATAATCGGACCGGACGCCACTCTCCACCTTAAAAATCGTCTCGATCCAAAAATCATTTTCCACCTTTTTAAAATCAACCTGGTCCAAAAATCCTCTTCCACTTTTAAAATCAAAACCCACTTGATCTATATAAGTTGCAAATTCATCAATTTTCTTAAAATAACCACATTTCACATAATTTCTACAAAAATAAAATTTGTAGATTTATATAGAAGACAGTACACTCACCTCGATTTCCGCACCGCAAAATTATCACCATCCAAACTCTGCTGGGACGTCGACGCCTATGAACCTAACAACGATGTGCCTAAATTAATATTTTATTTTAAAATAACCTAACATGCAATGTAGACCCTAAATTCCATATTTTCCATTACCCAATTTTAACATTATGAAGAATTCTTATTTATCCCATCTTCGCTACGTTAATATTTATTGTGCAAAATTATTATAATTAACGGTTGCCAGAATTATCGTCAAGATTGCGAGAATATAATATTAATAAATTAATTTGACGGAAATAGTAATCGATGAATTTTAACGAAAATAATAGTTAATGATTGAAATATTTACCAATGAAATTGTTACCTGTTCCGAATCGCCCGCCGACTGCGAATTAGGTTTTTGGTTGTTTATTTGGGTTGTTTGTGTAATTTCATTTTTTTTTCTCCATTTTTTTTTCTTCTGTTTCTGGTTTCCGGTCCTCGCTGCCGACGAACTCTCGCCGCCAATCAAGTCTCGCCGCCCCACCAACTCTCTCTCTTTCCAACAATCTTTCGTCGGCGATCAACACACATACACCCACAGCAACAGAGTAGAGCACACACATACACACGCACACCGTCGGATGAATAGGACACACACACATACTCGCCGGAGGGACAACTACGATTACGCACACACCCACGCAACATTAACGACACACACCCACACGCTCAGTTGCGATAACACACACCCACACCTACTTCACCATCTCTATTTTTGTTTCGTCTCAATCGACCAACGACGCCTCATCGCACGAAATCCATAATGACACTCATACTACCCACACCGCTAGGGATGGTCATGGGCCTGGGGGCTCGCCCAGCCCGAACGGCCCGACCAGCCCGAACGGCCCAACCCTATTTTTTTAGGGTTTGGGCTTAGGGTTTAAGCCCATGGGTCGAGCCTGGGCCTAAGTATTAGGGCCCGATCAAAATTAGGGTCGGGCTTGGGCCAGGCCCAAAAATTTTAGACCCGGCCCGAAGGATATTTAAATAAAATAAAATAATATATATATATATATATATATATATATATATATATATATATATATAGACACACATACATTACAATACAACCCTAATATTTGGAATATTGGTTTCCTTTAGAAATTGTAATTTTAATATTTTTTATTGGTTTGGTTTGTTTGAAATATTGTTTTGCTTTTAGAAATTATAATTTTAATATTTCTTGTTGGTTTGGTGTTGAATTTTTTGTATTTATTTTTGAAATTTAAAAAACAAAAACAAAATAGGGACGGGGGCCCGTGGATCGGGTTTTGGGCTTAGATTTTTCTTATAGAGCCGGGCTTGGGCATAGAATTAAGGCCCGATTACCGGGCTGGCCCGGGCTAGGGCCCAACATTTTTTTGTAATATACTAGTCTGAGCCTGGCCCGAACCTGGTCCGGCCCGGCCCATGACCATCCCTACACACTGCCGAAACACCCTCACCATCAACAAAAAACAATATACTCTCACTTGCCAAACGATGGCGACATATGATGACGATCACCCCATCGACTCCCACACCGCCGGTACTGATGGACACCCACCACCGACCGTCACTATCGGATAAAACCGAAACCCACATGTACCCACAGCCGACGCTCTCTCTCTCACTGACTCCGATTCTCCACCGACCACTCTACACCGGTCATAAACGCTCACCATAGACCGAGGACGACCTACACACGATTGCCGACGATTGCCGACCGACCATCCGAACAGAAAACACACACCTACACATTACTATACCAAACGAAAACATAAAACATATACACACACCATCGCAGTGGCGACACACACACACGCACACGCTATCAACACAAAATAGGAAACAGAGCACACTCACACATACGACGGACGAACGGACGAGCACACACACGGATATATACCGCTGAACAACCAACACCCACATTGGATAGTACACCGCCGACTGAACGACCAACTGAACACCCCACTGACCGATCTTCCTCTTTCTCTTCTATTTTCTTCTTATTTCTAGGTGGTTCTGGAATGAGCGTACGGAAGAGTGTATATATATATATATATATATATATATATATATATAAAGAGGTAATGTTTCATAGCTTGCTCCAATTTCCATTTTTGTTTACATTTTTTATGTTAAATTATACTAATCTGCCTTTGATTTCCTTTAGGTTATCATTTTAACCCAATTCAAAATTTAATATTTCTTTAAATTATAAATTTACCCCTAAAACTTTTAATTTAGATTGAGAATGACACATTCTACCCCGTTATTTTCTAAATATTCTAAAATGCAACTAAAATTATACACGTGCTAAAATTAGGGTCTTACAACCCTTCATTCCTAAAAGAAATTTCGTCTTGAAATTTTAGTTACCTTGATCGAATAGGTGCAGATATTTGTCCCTTATCTCGTCCTCTCGTTCCCATGTCACCTCCTCTATCAAATGACTGCGTCACAACACTTTTACTAATGGAATCGTTTTCATCCGCAACACCTGATCTTTACGACTTTAGATCTGGGTCGACTACTCAATGTACATCAAATCCTCTTCCAACTCGATTGGTTGAGATGTCAACACATGTGAAGGATCTGACACATATTTCCTAAGCATCGACACATGGAAAATATCGTGTAACCTAGACAATTTTGGTGGTAAGACAAGTCGATAAACTATCGTACCAACTCATTCTCAAATCTCGTATGGCCCGATATACCTCGGACTTACCTTTCCTTCCTTCCCAAATCTCATTATGCCTTTTTACGGGGATATATGCAAAACACAAGATCGCCCACTTCAAATTTCAACTCTCGCCTATGCTTGTCAGCATAACTCTTTTGTCGATTCTGAGCAATCTTCAATCTTTCCTAAATCACCTTTACTTTGTCTACTGTCATTTGAGGGATATCTGGTATAACAAATTTCCTTTCTCCCACTTCGGTTCAGCCTGTTGGACCCGAGTCTTGTATCCCTTTCATACAACGATGCATACGGTGCCATCTCGATTGCCGAATGGTAGCTGTTACTGCAGACGATTTCCATCAATATCAAGTGATCATCCCAGCTACAAGGAAATTTCAAAACATAACTCCTTAACATATCCTCTAATGTCAGAATCGTACGCTCTGATTAACCGCCAATTTGTAGATGAAAAGCAGTGTTAAGTTTACCTTGGTACCTAAAGTAGTTTGGAGACTCGGTCAGAACTTCGAAGTAAATCTTGGATTACTATCCGGCATTATGAAAACCGGTGCATCTTGTAGTCTAACAATCCCGTCAATATACAATTGGGTATTCTTATCCCGAGAATATGTCATTTTTACAGTCAGAAAATGAGCAAATTTAGTAAGCCTATCAACAATCACCTAGATGGAATTATGTCCCTTTGAGTACGAGGTAATTTTTTAAAACGAAATCTATTGTGATATGCTCTCATTTCCACTTTGGTATAGGCAGAGGCTGCAATAACCCACCTGGACGTTGGTGCTTGATCTTGACTTGCTGTCAAACGAAACACCTAGCAACAAATTCTGCAATTTCTCGTTTCATTCCATTACACCAGTAGTGTTCTCGCATATCTCGATACATTTTGGTACTGTCTGGGTACATTGCGTACGCTGAGCTGTGCGTTTCCTCCAAGACATCCTTCTTAATATTGGCATCATCAGGTACTCACAGTCTATTTCCACCATCAAATCCTCATCGTTATCCTTGACACGATAGTCAGCCCTGTGACCATTTTTTACTTCACTTTGGATCTTCTCCAATTGGGCATCCGACTTCTACGCTTCAATAATACGGTCAATCAATGTCGGCCTTAAAGTCAAAGTCGCAAGCAACGCTGCTGTCTGACCAATCACCAATGGAACTCGCAATGATCTCAATTCAGTGTATAGATTAGTATGAACAACTTGAATATGTGCAACCGAACCTGCCGATTTCTGACTCAACGCATCTGCTACAGCATTGACCCTTCCAGGATAATAATGAGTACTACAATCATATTCCTTGATCAACTCTATTCAACTTCTTTATTTTAGAATGAGTTTCTTCTAAGTAAATAAATATTTCAAACTCTGATGGTCGGTTTATATCTCACAAGTCTCGTCATATAAGTAATGTCTCCAAATCATCAGGGCAAACACAATCACTGCCAATTCCAAATCATGCGTAAGATAATTATGTTCACGATTCTTTAATTGTCGGGAGGCATATGCAATCACGTACCCATGTTGCATTAGTACACACCCTAGCCCTTGGTGTAACGCATCATTGTAGATTACAAAGCTACCACATTTTGTCGGAAGAAAAGTATTGGTGCAGATATTAGTCTACCCTCTAGCTTTTGCTCACAGTTGTCAGTCTACTCGAATTTGAATTCCTTGCGGGTCTATCGGGTCAAAGGGGCCGCTATAACAGAAAATCCCTGCACAACCGATGATATTACCCCGTCAACTCAACAAGCTTCGAACTTCGGTTCTACTTTTCGGCCTTTCTCAATAAGCCACAGCTTCGACTTCCTTTGGATCCACTTGAAGACCCTCTCCTGAAATAACATGTTCCAAGAACATGACTCTATCTAACCAAAACTCGCATTTATTGAATTTCGCCTATAACCACTTCTCTTGCAACGTCTGCAACACAACCTTGAAATACTCATCATGCTCTTATTTATTTTGAGAATAGATCAGTATATCATCAATGAACGCGATAATAAACTGATCTAGGTAGGGTTGGAAGATCCGATTTATTAAATCGATAAAAGCAGTAGGGGCATTTGTCAACCCAAATGGCATAACTAAGAATTCATAATGCCCATTCTTCGTTCGAAATGTTGTTTCCGCCACGTCACTGTCTCTGACTTTCAACTGGTAATACTCTTATTGAAGATCTATTTTGGAAAACTCCCTGGCCTTCTGCCATTGGTCGAACAAATTGTCAATCCTAGGCAATGGGTATTTATTACGAACCGTCACTTTATTCAATTGTCGATAACCAATATACATCCTCAGCGTGCCATTTTTTTTTTTTACGAATAATATCGGGGCTCCCCATGGAGAAACACTGGGTCTGATAAACCCACGGTCTAACAAATCTTGCAACTGAACGTTCAATTCCTTTAACTCAGTAGGCGCCAAACGATAGGGTGGGATTGATATCGGAGCAGTTCCTGGAAGTAATGCAATAGTGAATTCCATCTCCCTATCCATTGGCAACCCTGGCAATTTTCCTAGAAACACATCGGGAAAATCCCTGACCACTAGAAAATCTACCACCTAAACTTCATTCTGCCTAGTGTCAATCACGCGCACAAAGTATCCCTGACATTCTTTATTTCATAACTCTCTTGCCTTCAGGATTGAAATCAAACTGATTGGGGTAATGGTTCTATCTCCCAAAAATACAAACTCTGCCTCGCCTAAGATCCGGAAAGCAACTTCCATTTTTTTTTAAAACAATCTACCGTGGCATGATAATCGGATAGCAAATCCATACCCAGTACCATCTCAAAATCGTTAATGCTCAGGGGTAATAGATCTACTACTAATTCTCTATCTCCAATCTGAAGCGGACTATCTTTATACGCACTAACCATCGACACTAACTCATAGTTCTCAGCTGTTTCCCGCATCTCATTCTCTATTAATTTCGTTGTGTTTATTAATTTCGCATAACTTCTGAGCTGCCTACCCATCAACCTGGAACATATTTCTCAATTAAATCTTTTCTAGGATCATCTATGTCTTGTCTCTTCCATTTTTACCAAATCAGAATTAAATATCGAATTTAATTTCATACTATAGAAAGATCATCTTTTCCTGTTTCAATAATGTAAAATTCCTCCCTCCAACAAATTACAAGGTTTCCCATCAATATGGCCTAGAGGGCAGTTTTATACACACCCTTGGATGTTGTTTAATAATCCAACTTAAGTATGCTTTGCTACACTATTGGTTTAATCAATTAAAACATCAAGTGCTACCGATATTGGATCCCAATGTCAAGTGATACAAATATGATCACTCATCAGTTATAATTTAATATTTAAAACCACTAGCACCCCTATTCCACTGACTAGCAGTATCACCACTTTGTCGCACCCACTAATTGCCAACAAAATAAATAACAATGTACTATCTAATGTAATGTAATAACTACCACTCACGTGCCGAACCCACCTATCGACACCCTATCTCATGGTCCACCTCTGGCTCGACAAACTGACATGTCTACAGAATCTATAACCTAGGCTCTAATACCACAAATGTTGCACCCCACCCCGAGTACCCGTCACCCGAGGCCGAGCATGACATCGTCTTGATGTTACCAGACCAATCCACGAGTACCCAAATATACAATATATACATTTATACTCGTGCTACTATAAAGTTTTCCAAAAAAATATATATATACCTGTTTCGGGAATTTGGGAGCACATCTGTCTCGAATATCCACAAACAAAACTACTAAAAATACCTGAACTTTTCATGGTTCATATCCGACCGACTCACCTTCAACACGACATGACCTACGGACTCTCCCTAGTGCCAGTAGTGGACCAACTCTTAGCTGCGGTACCTAAAACCAAATTTTTTATCGGTGTACTGTCTTCATAATAAAAATATTTTACGGATCAAGTATAAGAATTAAACACCACATTTCAAAATATAAAATAATATAACCACGTACCAAACTGAAATCCAGTTTCTCTGTCACCACTGAAATAAACTGATATATTTAAAATACCAAATCAAATATTTTAAATCAACCAACCCAATCATTTTTTAAATCAACCCGTCTGAATATTTTAATCAAAATATAATATAATATATAATCGCATACCATGTTGAAAAATCCAATTCCGCTACCACTAATGTAATGAAGAAATACAATAAATCCTCAACTCATATATTTTGTTTTAAGTCAACCCCTCCAAATATTTTAATCCATTAATTGAAATATTTTAAATCCTCCAATCCAAATATTGTAAATCCACCGAACCAAATGTTTTAATGTATAATAAAATACACTACACCTCCTCTCCTACTAGCCATAGGATCGTTTTTACCTTACGATCGGGAGTTGCAACGGTACTGTCCACCCGCCAGGTTTGAACTCCTGACGGGTCAACCACCCTGCAGGACTTGGCTAGCATGTAATCCACATCTCGTGGGTCATATTCGCCTAACGATAAGAAAATCTACATCCCTTACGGGAAGAAAATTCACATCCCTTACGGGAAGAATATCCACATCCTTTACAGGAAGAAAATCCACATCCCTTACGAGAAGAAAATTCACATCCCTTACGAGAAGAAACTATGGCATAGTCGGACTAGACATTACTTTCCACCTTAAAAACCGACTCGATCCAAAAATTATTTTCCACATTTTTAAAATCAACTTGGTCCGAAAATCCTCTTCCACTTTTAAAATCAAAACCCACTTGATCCATATAAGTTGCAAATTCGTTCATTTTTTTTTTAAAATAACCACATTTCCCATAATTTATACGAAAATAAAATTTGTAGATTTATATAAAAGACAGTAAACTCATCTCGATTTTCACACCGCAAAACTATCACCGTCCAAACCCTGCCGGGACGTCGGCACCTGTAAACCTAACAACGATGAGCCTAAATTAATATTTTATTTTAAAATAACCTAACATGAAATGCAGGCCCTAAATTCCATATTTTTCATTAGGGATGCCACAAAAAACTGAACCGATGGGTAACCGGGAGAAACCGAACCTAATGGTTCGGTTTTGAAGCTAACTAAATGGTTTGGTTTTGGTTTTGGTTTTGAAATTAGCAACTGAAACGATTTTAGTTTTGATTTTGGTTTTAAAATAGAAATTGTGAAACCGAACCATGAAACCGAACCACAAATATCGAACTGCGAAACCAATATTTTAAAAATATTTTTATTACATATATTTCCTTATTTTTTTATATATTTACATTTTAACCGTAATATATATGTGTGTGTGTTTTATTACACTTTTAGCCCTCATTTTATCTTATATATATGTATATATATATATATATATATATATATATATATATATATATGTATATAATATTAAAAGGGTATTAGGTTTCACTTTACAAATCACAGTCGACTCATATATTTATATATAAGGGTGATAGTGATAGGGTTTCACTTCACAAATCACAGCCGACTAATTCAGTTTTCATTCCTCCATCGAATCATCTCTTCTCTTTCTCTCATCGGCAATTTGGCATTTAAGGCTCGTAACCACTAGCTCAGTTATTGAATCGCATTGCTCACATCTTTGCTTGTTTGCTTATTTTTTACAGGATTAAAATCGTTGTTGCTTTTGCTTTGGAGAATTTGATTTTGATTGTTGTGGCATACTATAGTATTTTAATTATGGTTATTGTTTAGAAATTTTAATTATAGTTACTGGTTGAAAACTTTAATTAAGATTATTTTGTGTTTTTTTTTTTTTAGAAGTTATGTTTGATATTTTAGCTATTTTTTTCGTTTATATATAAAATACAACGATATGCGGTTTTGACTTTATTTTTGGTTTTAATAAAATTGAAAATTCTTAAATGGTTTCGCGGTTCGTGGTTTTGGTTCTGGTTTTGTGTAAATTTAAATGGTTTGGTTTTAAAACTGAACGAACGGTTTTGGTTTTGGTTTGATATGTTTCTAGTGGTTTTGGTTTTATACAAAACCGAACCAATGGCATCCCTATTTTTCATTACCCAATTTTTTTATTATGAAGAATTATTATTTATCTCATCTCCGCAACTTATTATAATTAACGGTTGCCATAATTATTGTCACGATTGCGAGAATGTAATATTTATAAATTAATTTGATGGAAATAATAATCGACGAATTTTAATGAAAATAATAGTTAACGATTGAAATATTGACCAACGAAATCGTTACATGTTCCGAATCGCCCACCGGCCGCAAAATGGGTTTTTGATTGTTTGTGTAATTTTTTTTTTCCAGTCCTCGCTGCCGACAAACTCTCGCTGCCCCACCAACACTCTCTCTTTCCGACAACCTTCCGTCGGCGATCAACACACATATACCCACAGCAGCAGAGCAGAGAACACACACACACGCATGCACACCGTCAGATGAACAGGACATACACGCATACTCGCCGTATGAACAACTACGATTACACACACACCCACGTAACATCGACGACACACACCCACAAGCTCAGTTGTGACGACACACACACACACACCCACTTCATCGTCTTTGTTTCTGTTTCGTCTTAGTCAATCGACGACACCTCATCGCACGAAATCCATGACGACACTCATACTACCCACACTGTCGAAACACCCTCACCGTTGACAACAAACAATCCACTCTCACTCGTCGAATGATGGCGACGGGTGGCGACGATCACCCTATCGACTCGCACACCGCCGGCACTGACGGACACCCACTACTGACTTTTACCGTCGGACAAAACCGAAACCCACACGTACCCAAAGCCGACGCTCTCTCTCTCACTAACTCTCATTCCTCGCCGGCCACCCTACATCGGTCACAAACGCTCACCACAGACCGACGACGACCCACACACGATCACCGACGATTGACGACTGACGATCCGAACAGAAAATACACACCTATACACTGCTGCACCAAACTTAAATAGGAAACACATACACCCACCGCTGTAGCGGCGACACACATACACACGCACACGCTGTCAACACAAAACAAGAAACAGAGCACACTCACACATACGACAGACGAACGGACAAGCACACACACGGATATATACTGCTGAACAACCAAAACCCACGCTGGATAGCACACCGCCGACCGAATGACCGACTGAACACCCCACTGACCGATCTTCCTTTTTCTTTTATATTTTCTTCTTCTTTCTAGGTGGTTCTGGAATGAGCGTACGGAAGAGTGTGTATATATATATATTGTTGGCCGAGTAGAATACCCAAGAAGGGGGGTGAATTGGATAATTAAAAAATCTTATCAGAATATACTTGAATAAATCAAATAATTAATTTTATGCCTAAATTAATTATTATCTTTATATTATAGCGGGATTAAAATAAATCTAAGTGCACACCCAAACAACAAAAATTAACAAATTAATAAAGCAGTACACTAGAGATTTATACTGGTTCACCAAGCTACTATTGGCTAATCCAGTCCCCCGAGCTCCACGAAGGTCGCACCCACTAAAACCAAGATTTCTTTAAATGTAGGAACCAAACCCGCACACTGATTCTTTTACAGGCTCAGAATCAACCTTTACAATTTCTTTTTCTCAGGTTAAGGAATAACCTCTACTTTTTACAGGTTAAAGAATAACCTAATTCTTTTTAGCACAAGGCTCAAGAATCACAACCTCACCAAAACACTCCAAATATCTTTTTACCCAATAAGGATTGAACCGTTACAAAATCACTCAAAACAAACACACAATTCTTATCCAAGAAGAGACTGAAATCCTACTACCCTTGATTAAATATCCCCAATGATATTTAATCCGTTACAGCTCATCAATATAAAAATTGATAAGTAAATCCCACTCAGAGCTTCTACCACCCCAATCAAATAAAAACTCAATCAATATCTTAACTAGTAATAGAAATATGTGAGATGCAGAAATCTGATTTTAACAAGATATAGGTAGAAAATTGGAGCACGTAATCAGATTCAAGAAATTGTTTGAAAAAATATTTTCTTCAAAAATCAAAAACAATTTCTAACATCAATTTCCAAAAATAAAATAATAAACTAGCAATAATCAGTATGGAAAAATCTCACCCGAAATCCACAATATTAATGACTAGAACAATGTCGCTTCAATTTCGGTATCAACAAAAATTGATCGCAGTTGATTATCAGAATCACTCTTAGAACAACTCACAGTATCGTAGAATGATAACTCTTATAAAAGCTCTCTCAAAATGATATAAACCAATTTTCTCTCTTAGAATGATTAACATTACCTAGAAAATTTGCAGGTCTATATAAAGACATATGTAATCAGCCTCCTACCGGTTAGTTTACAAGTGTTATGATAATAAAATACTCTTATAGACCCCTTATAACATTAGGACTTAATTTAGGTTCAATTTCACTTAATAACAACTTTTAAAACTCTTAATTAAATCCCCAAAATATTTCTCAATCAAAATAAAGAAGTGTAGAATCCATTTTAATTACCAAATTGAGAAACATTAATATTTAATGAACCATATTGAAAGGATTTAATTAATATATGAACCATATCTTAAATATAGAGAATATTCCTTAAATCTCTCTCAAATCCTAACAAAAAATGGCTACTTTTGGATTTATAATCGGATCAAACAATATCATGAACCAGTACATTTAGTCGACTGCCCAACACCGCTTGCAGCCAAACCATTGCCGCAGCGATCATAGGTCGACTGCTCGGTCGACTCGCAGATTCAGAGAGTTTATCATGTTTCCACCGGTCGACCGCTAGATCGACTCGCAGATTCAGAGAGTTCAAATGTTTTCATAGGTCGACAGGTCGGTCGACTCTTTAATTCAGGATGTTTCATCTTCCTTCTCTGGTCGACTCCTCAGTCGACTTCCTTCTTCTAAATCACTTCTCTAATCTCGTTTTTAACCTATTTTCTTTTACAGTTTAATCTCTTTGTCTATTTTTATATTTAAATAATCTCCACTAATATTCATATATTCCATTTTAGTCATTCAAAAATATTTCTTTTTAATTCATATAGGAGCAAATAAATATGCTTAACAAAAACACACATAAAAGATATGATTCATTTTGTGACATGTGTGTGTTCCTAAATAGGATATTAAGAGTTAATATTTACCTGAGTTGTTTTCCCTAATTTCTTCAAACTCTTAATACTTCTTCATCATCTTGATATCTTCATTACAGGAACTTTAAATCACTGAAACACTTGATCAAACATTAGTTCCACCAAAACATCAATACTTAATTGTTCATCAAAATCTTGGGATCAACAATCTCCTCCTTTTTGATGATGACAATTAACTTTGATGTTTTTTTCAAAATAAAATATAACTACACTCTCCCTGAATCCGAGGACGGATTCTTTAACTCGTTAAAGCATCACAATGAAGATTTAAATAATGCACAATTTAAAAAATACTCAATAAAGCACAATTTTTAAATTTCTCCCTTTTTATTAAAACACAATTTTAGAATACTCTCCCTAAATAAAACATCACTCATTTCTCCCCCTTTGTCATCTTCAAAAACAATTTTAGGTAGGAAAGGAGGATACAACACACATTTAACTCACTCTAGGCAAACATCATTATGCCTAACCATACCCAAATCGCGAATAATTTTCACAAACTGATTTTCCGCTAGTGGTTTGGTAAAAATATCAGCAAGCTGGTCAGAGGTATCAATATACTCAATAATAATATCCATTTTCTGAATGTGATCACGAATAAAGTGATGTCTAATCTTTATGTACTTTAATGAACAATTAAACATTGATGTTTTGGTGGAACTAACGTTTTAGTTGAGTGTTTCAATGATTTATAGTTCCAGTAATGAAGATGCAAATTAAATGGATGCTAAACAATGACGTTAAAGATATTGAAGAATTAAGAGTTTGAAAAAATTAGGAAAAATAACCTAGGTGAATCTTAACTCTTAATATCCTAATTAGGAACACACACATGACACAAAATGTATTTCATTATTTATGTGTGTTTTGATTAAGTGAAATTGCGGCCAAGAGAGCTGAACTTTCTGAATCTACAAGTCAATTGACAGGTCGACTGGTAAAGGAAAAGCAAACTCTTTGAATCTACAGGTCGACAGGCAGGTCAACCGATGAACGCCTTAGTTTACAACCTGAATCTACCAGTCGACTGGTCGGTCGCCCAGATACGCTATTTCAGGATTCTAATTTATCCAAAATTATATCCAAAAGTAGTAATTTTTTGTTGGGATTTGAAAGATATTTCAGGGATATTTTCTATATTTAAGATATAGTTCACATATTAATTAAATCTTATTAATATGGTTCATTGAATATTAATATTTCTCAATTTGGTATTTAAAATTGATTCTATTCTTATTTACGGAGATTGAGAAATATTTGGGGGGTTTAATTGAGAGATTTGAAAGCTATTTTTAAGTAAATTGAACCTAAATGAAGTCATATGATATAAGGGGTCTATATGTGCTATTAATTATCATGACACATATAAACTAACCGTTAGAAGGCTAATTTCATAATCCTATATATATTGACCTGGGAATTTCTTATAAAAAAGTTAATCATTATTGAGAGAGCAAAAAGGTTAAGATTATTCTTGATCTTTTATAAGAGTCATCATACAGAAATATTGAGAGCTTTTCTGATAGACGATCTTGAAGATCAATTGATATTAATCTTGGCTGCTACTAGATTTGAAGTTATATTGTTCTAATCATTCTTTCTGTGGATTCCGGGTGAGATCTTTTCAATTATATTCTTTCATTACATTATTTGATTATTGTTTAGAAATTGATCTTAGAAATTGTTCCTGATTTTTTAAGAAAATATTTTTACAAACAATTTCTTAAATCTGATTACGTGCTTCAATTTGCTACCTATATATTGTTAAAATTATATTTTTCTATCTCACATTTTTTTTATCACTAGACTTGGGATATTAATTGAGTTATTATTTATCTGGGATGGTAGAAGTTCCGAGTGAGATTTTCTGCTTATCATTTTGTATTGGTGAGTAGTGTGATGGGTTAAATACTGTTAGGAGTATTTAATCAAGTGTAGTTGGATTTCAGTCTCTTCCTATAAAGAGATTGAAGTAGTGATTCTTCCTAGATAGAATTGTAATTTGAGTGATTTGTAAAGGTTCCATCCTTACCTAGGAAAATGATAGTTGGATTGTTTTGTGAGGTTTTGATTCTTGAGCCTTAGTGTTAAAAAAGAATTAGGTTATTCTTTAGTCTGTAAAAAGTAGAGGTTCTTCCTTAGCTTGGAAAAAATATATTGTAAAGGTTGATTCTGAGCTTATAAAAAAATCGGTGTAAGGGTTTGATTCCTACTTTTAAAGAAATCTTGGTTTTAGTGGGTGTGACCTCCGTGGAGCTCGGGGGACTGGATTTGCCAAGAGTAGCTTGGTGAACTAATATAAATAATTTGTATGCTACTATATTTACTTTGCTAATTTTTGCTGTTTAAGTGTGCACTTAGTTGATTATATTATTCCGCTGTAATATAAAGATAATAATTAATTTAAGATTAAAATTAATTATTTGATTTATTGAATTTTATTCTGATAATTTTTAATTACCCAATCTACCCTCCTTCTTGGGTATTCTACTGGGCCAACACCCGAGTTAACCTCAGCTTGACAAGAAGGGTTTCGTACTCGACCTCGTTATTTGTAGCCTAGAATCCAAGCCGGAGGGCATACTTTACCTCTTCCTTGTTTGGAGCTGCAAGGACCATCCCGGCTCCACAGTCGTTCTGGTTGGAGGAACCATCAGTGAAGAGCTGCTAAGAATCTGGTCCCAAGTCGGGTTCCACGGTTAGAATTTTATCGGCCTCATTGTCGAGTTAGGAGGCCTTCTCGGCGGCTTCTAGGTCGGCACCTGGTTCTGCGTCCGAGAAAGTCAACTCGATAATGAAATCGACTAGGACCTGCCCCTTGATTGTCGTTCTGGGCCAGTATTCAATGTGAAATTGACCAAGCTCAAGATTATATTTCATCAACTGCCTAGAGATGTTGAGAGAATGGAGGATTTGCCTCAGGGCTTGGTGGGTCAAAACGACTATGGTATGGGCTTAAAAATATTGCCTTATCTTTTTCGATGCAATCAGTAAGGCATAAGCCAGTTTTTCAAAATGGGAATACCTCATTTCTGCATTGGTGATAACATCGTTGGAGTAGTAAATAGGGCTCTGAACGTCATTTTTCTCCTTTACTAAGGCCACACTTACCGCTGCCGTGGACGTCGAGATATAGAGAAATGATTCTTCTCATCTTTTTGGGGTGCTGAGTAGGGGAGTCGAGGAGAGATACTTCTTCAGTTCTTGGAAAACATTCTTACACTTCTTGGTCCATTCAAACGCCTTGTTGCCCCTTAGGATTTTGAAGAATGGCAGATACTTTTTAGATGATTAGGAGATAAAATGATTAAGCATTGCCAACCTCCCCGTGAACATTGAACCCCCTTTCTTGTTGAGGGGTAAGGACATTCCAAGAAACTTGCCCGCAGATACCCCGAATATACATTTGCTCGGGTTGAGCTTCATGCGGTGAGCCCAGAGCTTGTCGAAACAGGCTTGAAGGTGTCCGAGGTAATCATGAGCTCGACTGCTCTTGACCAGCATGTTGTCAAAATACACCTTTATCATCTCCCGATCTTCTCTTTGAACATCTTGTTGACCAACTGCTGATAGGTCTCTTTGGCGTTACGCAGCCCAAACGACAAGTACCCTTGTCCGTAATGAATGAGGTCTTACTTTTATCAGGTGGGTACATCGGGATTTGGTTGTAGCCTACATATGCGTCGAGAAAGCTCAGCTGCTCATACTCGGCAGTGGCATCGATCACGATGTCGATCCTCAGTAGGGCGAAAAAGTCCTTCGGGCAGGCCTTGTTCAGATCTTTGAAATCTACACAAAGGCGCCAATTGTTACCGGCCTTAGGTGCGAGAACCACGTTGGCCAACCAATCTGGGAACTTAACCTCTTCTACGACGTTAGACTTAATAAACTTATCCATCTCATCCTCAATGATTTTTTTACCAGTCTGGATGAAACTTTCTTCACTTTTGTTGCACCGGGAAGGTGATCCATGTCGCCATATAGCTGGTGCATGGACACCCTAGGATCGATTCCAGGGAGCTCGTTGTGCGACCAGGTGAATATGTCGTAATTCCTTCGTAACAGGTTGGTAAGCTCAGCACGCTATTGGAGACTAAGTCGGGCACCAATTCTCACAGTTCATCCTTTAATAGAAGGGTAAATGGGAACTTTCACTAGATTCCTACGAGGTCGGGGACCGGACTCTTCTTCTCAAGGGTCATCTATTGGGATGAGTGGTAGCGGAATATTAAGTCGCTACTTTCACCGCAAGTGTATGAGTCAAGTTTTATAGAATAGGGAAGAGCAAGGATTGTCGTATCCACAAGGATTGGATTAAATTGTCGTCGAGTATCGCGATTATCATAATTGAACTTTATTAAGGCGATCAAAATTAGATTTTTGTTTTTATAAATAATATACTAAATTAACTATTAATTAAACTACAATACTAAATATATTATATGGGAATAGATTATCTAGGGATTAACTTTGTTTACGTATACATGTTTGATCCAATCTAGTTTACATTAACGATTTTCAAATTTATTTGACAATCTAGGTATCGAAAACTCACTTACTACCTATCCCAAGTGTAAAGTGAATGAATATGCGACTTCGTGTCAATGCCGAAGTCCCCCTCGAGCGTTTATATGACACTTGGTCACTTGAGTCTCGCCCCAACCTCATAGATTGCACATTTTCTAATGCTTTCTCGGGTCATTAGATCCTTACGTTGTGTTTAAACCCTAGTTTGAATCCGAGGTTACTTCTCTCCAGTGTCAAATTCCAATTTCTCAATATATCTAAACAAGCATATATGAAGTGAAATAACAGTAAACACAATCAAATAGGCAAGAACAACCGTTAACAAAACACGGATTCAAACAAACAACGTATTAGTAAACTACATTAATCCCATAGATAATCAGTCTTTAGCTCTTGTCCATAATCATATATTCAACGATAAACAATATATGCATGTTCAAACAATAAAAAATGAGTTAAGAATAAATAGAGAAACAAGAGAGAATAGCCGTTATCTGAAGGTGGCGTCCGTAAAAACCGCTCCGATCTTGTTTCCTCTTTTCTAATTGAGTTCCTCCTCTTGGTTGGTTGGGAGCTCCTTTAGATCACTCAAAAACACTGCCGCAATGTTCTTAGAGAAGTAGGAACAAACCAGGAACAAAAGGGAACAAAAACAAAATATCTAGAAAAACGCACCATGTGGTGTTCTAGAATTTTAACATTCAATAGCATTAAATGCCATTCTAGATCCTGTTCAAGTGTGTGTGCGAAAACTCAATCATACAACCATCCACAGACCAGATTAGATTATCCACCAACAGAGTTCATGACTAAAACCAAAAAGGTATAGGAAATCCATATACCAGACTGGGTTTCACTCTCTACTAATGTAGGCTTGGAAATTCAAAAAGATCAATAGGAATTGGTTCGATTTTTGGAAAATGGCCAAAGGTATATCAGGAATATAAAAACAGGTTAACGTTATTAACTTAACGATACTCGAGGCACAACGCTTGGCTTAATCACACTCGTAACCCCACACAAATCAATTCGAAACAGCCCTGAACTTATATTTGAAAACTTCGTACTCACTTGTCAAAAGAAATGGAATTAGAACGATATTTACATATATTTGTTTTTAGATATGAACCACACCCCCAAACTTATTCGATTATTACAATTTTACGAGTGTGGTTAAAACGAAAGAAAAATGACAAGTGAGTACTTGAATACTGAACCAATCAAAAGTTCACCCTAAACCCAACCGCTTACTTCAAGTAGCATAAACAAATGTTAACTTGATTTCACTCAAATTGTGTCTTAGGTTTAGCGATAAAGGTTTGGAAAAAAAAAAATTCAATTGGCCAGGGCATTTGTTACGTGTTCAGAATTGAAACGGATAACAGGCTTCGATAGGGTAACGAGGGATAAATAATATTACATGATAAACTTCAAAGGCCCAAGCGATCAAAATGAATGTCTAAATCATATCTCCTGAATTACCTCGCCTAGGATTTCGCCTCGAATTTTCCCCAAATCGGGTTCTAGAATTCCTATTGTCATGAACTTGGCTAATGGATAATCGGCGTCAAATCAATAGATAGCTAGTACAATGAGTTTAAGTGCTCGTGCATGTTAGGATCCACAATAACTTTTACCACAATGAAACGTCAATCACACATAACACACACAAATAGGCATTACCCCTAACCTCGATAAATAACTAGGGGATAAACTCATCTTCGGGTAAGGGCCCAGATAACCTACAAAACTTAGCACACAACAACAACAAACATAAACATACTAACACTAAACTAAACAAGCATGCATACTGTTAAACAATAAAACATAATAGCATACTACACATCACCCTCAAACTTAAAACGGGCAGTGTCCACAGTAACCCAATCATCGTTCTTAACAATTGAAATATAGCATGCCGATGAAGGGGGTTTAGAACACGTACTTGGGAGGCTAGACAATCTCACCTCCGAATGAAGTTGGCGGTAATGGATCTAATTCATTTTAGACTTGGGTTGCCTCCCAAGAAGTGTTTAGTTTATTGTCCTCGGCCTGATATAGAGAATGGCTAATCAAAGAGCCGCTTCTGCCCATAGTATGTGTCATACAATATCACATATGAGTCTTGATTCAGAACGCCCTCAAGATTGGTGAGATTTGGTATTGTATGGCCTGTACTTTCAACTCGATTAATTGTCATCTCATGTGCTTGGGAAGCTTGAACGAACGGTGCTAGAAGTGGTGGAGAACAAGTGAGTCACATCAGATCCTCACAAATATGATCATCTTGGATCGGTGGTGGCAATACTTAGTGGATCTCAAATGGTGAATAATCACAAGTGTTATCTTGTGATTTTTCATCGTCTTTGAACTGACCCAAGTTCCTCCCGTTTGTTTTTGGTTCCTCATGGTGGCTTTTAATGCATGTGGCATTTGTGTCTCTCAGTGCCACCGTTTCTAACTTAACCTCAATAAAGTAGATAAGCTGACCGATTTGCGTTTGAAGAGACGTTACGGTTGCATCAATTTCAGCGCAGGTCGTCTCAATATTGTCAAGACGATCCTCATGCTCATTGAGCCTGTCATTCGTTTCCTTTCAGAAAGCCTGAGTTTATCCCATAAATTCAGCGAATATTTTTTCCAAGGTGAGGGAACACTCCTCCTGTTGGTCCGGGATGTCAATCCATGGCGCCGAAATGGTGGAACTATCCCCCAAGCTTTGGTAGCTTGTTGAATAATTCCAACTCTGAAAATCAAGTTTTTCCATGTCTTCCAGTACCTAATAGGCTTCGTCGGCAGTTAATTGGTCGAAAGAAGTGGTACCGTTTCCTCCTTTAACCCAATTTCTTGTTGCGGCTAGTAACCTATTGAGGAAGTTCAGTAGTTAACACTTCTTCGGAAAACGATGGTTTGGAAACCAAATAAGCATATCTTTGTATCAATCCCAGCACAATAAAATTGCTCGGAATCTCATTGAAAGAAATGCAACAGTACTTATTGATGAGACATCTTTAAGTACCCTGCAAGAAAAAGAAAACTAAAAACAAAAATTAAAAATAAAAATAAAATAAATACCTAAATTAAAATCAAGTTACTTACTCACAATATCAACAATAATCTAAAAAATAATCCCCAACAACGGCACCAAAAACTTGGTAGCGGAATATTACGTCGCTACTTTCACTGCAAGTGTACGGGTCAAGTTTTATAGAATAAAAAAGAGTAAGGGTTGTCGTATCCACAGGGATTAGATTAAATTGTCATTGAGTACCGTGATTATCATAACCAAACTTTATTTAGGCAATAAAAATTATATTTTTGTTTTTACAAATAATATACTAAATTAACTATTAATTAAACTATAATACTAAATATATCATATGAGAATAGATTATCTAGGGATTAATTTCATTTACGTATACGTGTTTGATCCAATCTAATTTACATTAACAACATTCAAATCTATCCGACAATTTAGGTATCGAAAACTCACTACCTCTCCCGAGTGTAAAGTGATTGACTATGCAACTTCGTATCAATGCTGAAGTCCCCCTCGAGCATCTATACGACACTTGGTCACATGAGTCTCTCTCCAACCTCATGGATTGCACACTTTCTAACGCCTTCCCGGGTCATTAGATCGTCACGTTGTGTTTAAACCCTTGTTCGCATCCGGGGTTACCTCTCCCGAGTGTTAAACTCCGATTTCTCAATATATCTAAACAAGCATATAAATGAAGTAAAAGAACAGTAAACACAATCGAATAGGAAAGAACAAACATTAACGAAACACGGATTCAAACAAATAACGTATATTAGTAAACTACATCAATCCCATAGATAATCAATGTTTAGCTCTTTTCCATAACCATATATTCAACGATAAACAATATATACATGTTCAAACAACAAAAAATAAGTCAAGAATAAAGAGAGAAACAAGGGAGAATAGTCGTTATTTGAAGGTGGCGTCCGTAAAACTGTTTCGTTCTTGTTTCCTCTTCTCCAATTGAGTTCCTCCTTTTAGTTGGTTGAGAGCTCATTTAGAACCCTCAAAAACACTCCCTCAATTTTCTTAGATAAGTGGGAATGAACCAGGAACAAAAGGAAACAAAAACAAAATATCTAGAAAATATCTAAAATAAGTGGCCATTGACCACTTCAGCGTTGGGCATGTCGGTAGGCTTTCTACTTTTTCACTGCTGCAGCGGTGAGCGATCATAAACTTTTGATCACTCTATTGTTTCACCACTGCAACGGTGGGCTGACTGCTGCAGCGGTGAAGCTGCTACTTTGAAACTTTCCACCGATTTTCTCGTTTTTTGACCGTTTTCACTCCTAACCTTTGGTTTAAACAAAAATAAAAAATAAAAAAAAATTAAAACATAACAAGAATACTCGAAAACTACTAAATTCGGTTTGGAAATAGATAGATAAATTTCACCTATCAATGGGCCCGACACCATTATCTAGGGCCATGAGCTTAGGAAATGCAGGCCGATGTTCACTAAGCTTGGGTCCTTTCAGTAATTGCTATTTCTTCTTCTATAGTGCCCTCCTGGCACAGGCTCGAGCTGTCTCTTGGTCTCATCGGACCTCTCCTACCCCGTGATCGATGAGAAACTTCATTATTTGATGATATGGGGAATAGACAGCCTTCAGGGCGACTATAGTCGGTCGCCCCATGATAACATTATAGGGTAAGGGTCGATCCACAATAAGAAATTTAGTCCACACCGTGGCCGACCTGGGCTTTGATCCCACCGTAATAGGCAAGGACACCCATCCGACCGAGCTGATGACATCTCCTCCGAAGCTGACAAGTGGAAACTTCATGGGCTGCACTGTATTTAGATCTACCTTCATTTTATTGAAAGCCCACTTGAAGATTATGTCAGCAGATCTCCCCCCATCGACCATGATTCTCCTTGTCTTAAAATGGTTGATCAAGTCTATGATTACTAACACGTCGTCATGAGGAATATGTACCCCTTTGAGGTTAGCCTCACCGAAGGACCTCTACCTAAGGATCAGAGACCTTTTCCACCCCTAGGGCCTTGACAGCATGGGTTCACCTCCTTGACAGCTTCAGTTACAACCATCTTTGTCGAGAACGCCGAAAAAAGAATATTTCCACCTGCGCCTTTGAGAGAAAAACCCACGGGCAAATCGATTAACAAATACTGTGAATTCCATCGAGACTGTGGCCATTCCACTAAGGAGTGCTTTAAACTTAAGGAGGAAATAGAGGCGCATTGCAAATTATGTTCGCATGACGAACAAGGAGCCCCAATTCGGGGGAAATGACCGCCGAGAGGAACACCGAGGTCAGCAAAGAAGCCGACCTCCACCTCATGATAACAACCTCAGTACTCCTATCGGTGGTCATTTCCCACGAATTGGGGCTCCTTGTTCGTCATGCGAACATAATTTGCAACACGCCTCTATTTCTTCCTTGAGTTGAAAGCACTCCTCAGTGGAATGGCCATAGTCTCAATGAAATTCACAGTATTTGTTAATTGATCTGCTCGTGGGTTTTCCTCTCAAGGGAGTAGGTGGGAATATTTCTTTCTCGGCGTTCTCAATGAATATAGTTGTAAGTAAAGCTATCAGAGAAGTGAACCCATGCTGTCGAGGCCCTGGGAGTGGAAGAGGTCTCCGATCCTTGGGTAGAGGTCTTAACTGCCCCTCAGCTTAAAGCCTTTATGAGCCTTGAGATCGGCTCGGTCCTTTCTCGGCCCGACCCTTCTTCTTCTTAATCCCTTCTCAATCTCTTTTTACCATGTCTATCAGGTCAGCTTTGTAGAAGCTGGTACCATAGTCCAGGGCAGCGTGCTAGTTTGGTATCGACCGCGAGCACAGGTCATAAGACAACCTTATGTGCCTAAGCCTGTCAATGAAGGCATTCAGGGCTACGGCATTTGAGAGATCCTCACAACCAAGGGTCTCATTCCAAAATTTACCCACGTAATCACCCAAATACTCTCCGACCTTCTAGTGGAGGGCAAGGATGTGGGTCACAGTCTTCAACTGATGTTGAGAATGACTAAACCAGATTAAGAATAGTTGCTCGAGCTGAATGAAGGTAGATATCAAGGCTGGAGACAAATCGTGAAACCAAGTGCGTGTCGGACTAGTCAGAGTGATTGGAAAGAACTTGTACCTTATCGCCACGGAGGCCATGTACATATTTATGTAGGATACAAAAATGGAGAGATGATCCACAAGGTCGGTGGTCTCGTCATATAAGGCCACCGGGGGACTGGAGAAGTTGTAGGGCATGGCCTCATTCATGATATCTTCAATGAAGGGAGATTTTACCCTAGCAGGGAGCCCGACCGCTCTTCTAGTGCCTTTTATTTGGAAAAGAGCTTCCTCCATCTCAGCAAGACGATATTCCATGGCTACTTCTCCCCTGGGCAGAACCACGGCCTAGCTGGTAACTACCCGGGCACCACGCCTTTGGGCTAGCAGGGAATGAGAATCTACCTCACAAGCTCGGAGGGCTTGGCTCTCAAATCAAGCGATGCGGCTGGTCACTCTAATCCAAGGAGACTCTCACTCGTCTTTGGCTAAATGTCTCTGAGATGACAGTAATGATGTATCCAAAACGGCAGGGGGCCCCGATCTCTCTCCCTTACAGCTCGATTATAGGATAGAGGATGGGCCCAGGCCGTATAGCCATAAGAGTAAATGACTCGATCTCTGGATTCCTGAGGTTGATCCTCTTCCCTTTCATTATGCAGAACCGGTCCCCTTGCATAGGGGCTAATGGCAGGCAAGAAAGAAAGAATTGGAAATAATTCTGGAATTTATCGAGTCGGTGTTCCAAATTATCAATTCTTGACGCCTCGATAACCCTAGAGGTCTCGACTATCGCGACCCCTGAGGGCAAAGCTAATGGGTTTACTTGGCCCAATGGAACATTCTCTTCTTCCACCAGGATGTACGCTGAGGCCTGAGCGTTTGGCCTGGGGATCCTCGACATATCTTGGGTCGGGTTGCTATTCACCGGGTGTTCCAATCTCTTGGTTGAATGATTTGACGAGACCTTGTAATTATCAAACTTTAGCTGAGCAGGGAGTTGATAGCTTAATGAAGGCTTTTTATACGTTCCCATAGATGGCACCAAACTATTGGTGCATGAAAATAGAGTGACCAGCAGTATGGCCTGATCAACGTCTATGTAGAGAGTAGATGGTAATATGGAAATTACCTTAGGGAAAAACTAAATTCCACGAGCCTTTTCTATCCTAGGATTTGCAAATGACTAGGCTGGGCTGGCGTTATCCGGTCTGATCTTCAAGTTAGTACCTACACAAAGGACTTGCCGGGGTTGGCCCAACGTGTCCTCTCCGACGTGAAAGTAAGAGTTCGAATTGATGAATTTAAGGATGCTTGGAATATACTAAAATTGTTACCAGTTTACAACATGTTGAAATGTTTGTCCACGCCTTTCATTTATAGGCAAGAATCTGATTAGCGTCCCAGGAATTAAGGCCTTAAGCTCGGTTATCCATCTTAATACGGCGCCTGAAGGGAGAAAAATAGTTCATGAAGGGATTAGAACTATAGGCCTGGTCCTACGATTGTTGACGGAAAAGTCCATAGGCCGTACCATTGGGACAGCGGACGAGCCGGCCCGGACACCTGCAGGAATGGCAAGGTGAATATACCGACCTGGTCCTCATTGATAAGAACCTTGATATTTGTAGATAGTTCTTAGCTAGTGGTCTAAGTCCCACTAGATTACCAGCCTGGTGAGACACTGGGCTAACGAGACATCGGGCTAATCAGGCCGTTTGATGATGTGTCCTCTGTTGGTTTATGTGGCAGGCCTAGATAGGGCCACTTGGAAACCGGTTGATTTTTATCCACATCAAATAATAATAAAAAACTTAATATTTTGTTATAACCACAACAAATATTCTATCATCGTCACCACCATAATAAATGTTTGTTATTACCCTCGCCACTATAATAACAAATATTTGTTAACCACGCCACCAGCCTAGTGAATATCTACTATCACCACCGTTATGACAATAAATATTTGTTATCAACTCCGTCACCACTACAACAAATATTTGTTAACCATTGCCACCACCTCCAACGTACATTTACTATCACCATTGACACCACCACAACAAACATATAGCTAGCATCACCGACACTAGCACATCAAATATTCACCATCATTACCCCTACAGTCAATATTCACTATCACCATCGTCTTCATCACAACAAACATTCCTATCAATACCACCACAACATCAAATATTACCTATTACCACAATTGTTTTTTTTATATGACTCCCACAACCACCACAATAGCTAATCAACAACAAATATCAAAATTATACAATTAAAAACATGAAAAATTTAAAAAATAAAATACAAGTGCATTTTAAAATAGAATTTGTTTTCGCAAATTAACAAAAAAAAATGAAATTTCATTTCAACATATACCAAAAAGATTTGAAATTTAGAAAAGAAAAAAAAAAAAAAAAAAAACCCAAAAAAAAAATATAAAAAGACCACGATGGCCAGATCTAACAGCGAATAAATGGCGATAGCAGGCGGCGGAATGGCTGAGGCAGATGGATCGAGGCGCTTGGGTCATGTTGTCCAAAGAGCTTTCCGAAGAAGAGTTCATCATTACCCTTTAACACCATCATCTTCTGCAATATACTCAACAAAGTCAATCCCAGCGCCGTTCACATGGTATTCACGGCCCAAATTTGGGCGGCGATGACTAGATCTGGAGAGAGAGGCCTGGTCATCGCTAGCCTCTTTTGGTCGTCGGCGGCAATATGGAGAGAGAGAGCGAGAAAAATCCAGTGGCCATGAGAACGAGAAATTCGGTGAGGCAGTGGTGGTGGCTGGCGCTCTTGGTGGAATGGAGGCAATAGTGGCTCTGTTGCAGTGGAAGCGAAAAATGGAGAGAGTGAGAGGAAAGTATGCTGTTGATAATGATGTAGGGATGGAGTGGTAGATGAAATGAGTTCTTTACGCTTTTAATATTTAAAAAAAAAAATGCTGAACTAACATCATTTTTAACTTATTTATCGATCTAATGCTACCTGGGGTTCGGATTCCCAGGTATTTGGACCCGTGGGTCTGAACCCCAGGTATTAAAAAAGGGCAGCTGTATACTCAGGGATCATATCACTGGGTATACAATTTTTTTTATTTTTTATTTTTATTTTTTTTATTTTTTGTACTCGGGGATCTAATCCCCGAGTACTAATTAAATAAAAAAAATTAATATGAGAATGGGCCAAATTGTTTGACCCGTTCCCAAGACAGACAGCCGTTGCAACAGTTGCAGCGGCTGTAAGACGGTCAAAATTAATGACCATTCAGTAGTGAACGGTCATGCATTTTGACCAGGGTTTTGAACTGGAGTAGTATAAATGGATTCATTGCTGTGATTTGTTTTTTACCGATTGTTTTACTTTGCTACCAGTGGCTTTCTCTACCAAATTTCTTCTTTTGACAATTTTTTTTTTGTTCTTTTTCACTCTGGTTTTTGTATCCTATTAGAGGTAAGTTTATTTATATGTATTTTGTTTAATTTATTTATTAGTTAAATTTGATTAGATAGTTTTGTTTTTTTTTAATTTAAAATTAATTTTAGTATTTCGATTAAAATCAAATTAATTTAATTTATGGAATTGATATTAACTTGATACCGAATTTATATTTCGTTAAAATTAATTAAATTAAAATTTTAAATATTGAAAAATGTACACGGTGAGAGATCTGTATCGTGCAATGGGACGTTATTGGCTTTTGGAAGACGAATACTCATACTCTTTTGATCCAAGAGTTCGTTACTCTTCATGGTGGGTTGCAAAGATGCGGGAGGAATACACTTATCGTGTCAACCAATATGAGATTAAGGTAGATGGATGCAAGCAATATGATATTCCAATAGTGCTTCAATTGGCCAAAACAATGCTAATAGACATGCCGCATAACCTTTAGATGGCGTTGCATCGGTTTCGCGAAGAAAATAACCGAATGCAAATTCAAATTTTTCGACATGAGCTTGAAACGATGGCACGTGAGCGTCTCGAACAAGGTTTTGTTGCCGAAGCACGTACTTACATGAGATGCGCAAGGAAACCTCAATATCAGTCAGATATTGAAATGTCTGATGATGAAAGTAATGTTTAATACTTTCGTGTTGATGAATTGCAGTTTAACTATGTATTTCCTTTGAAGTCTAATGTATCGTTTCGATGTTAAATTATAATAACGTTACTTCTGCTAAACAACTTATTTTCTCTCTTTCAATTGATAGATAATATTGGGTTAACTTTTTTTAGTTAAGTCACGTGTACATAAGTTCTAAAATATCATTTTTCAATAATTATGTTTTTAAAAAATCTAATTTTTTTGTGCAATATAACATTTGTAAAGAAACTATTCAGCCTATAATTTTCGTGATGTCTTCAAATATTAATTCAAGTAAAGAAAACTCATTTGGTTTTTCAAGTGAGGAGAACTCGTACAGTGTTTAGGGTTAGCCTGGACCGTGGGATCACCAAAGATGTTGGATTCTATAACCATATTATGATGACTACTGGAGTGATCAAGACACCAACCCGATAGAGTATCGTGTTGGTCTACGCCAAGAATGGGAATACAGGGTGAATGAGTCTAACAACCTTGTATCCCATTTGAGAGATCTGAATGCACCAGTTCCTTATCGTAGAAGTATTCAGATGCCTAGATGATGTATAATTGATGAAATAACCGAGATCGAAGATGCAATTACACCAATTCGCCAGGAGAATAATCGAATGTTGTTATGCAGGAATCGATATTATCTACTACAACTAACCAATGAAATGGTTGCCGCAAGCAACAAAGCACTATCTCCAAGCGAATACCATAACGTCATAAATAACAATAAATATTTATCTAAGGGGTACATGTCCAATAAAGAATAAATATTTTTTTGTAATTTAATTGTCTTTTTAAGTGTTTTTTTGTAACTATTTTCCTGATGTTATATATTGTATTTCTTATGTATTGTCTTTATTATGAGTTTTGTAACGAACACCGTTAAACATGTTTCTAATTTATGTAATTTTTTTTTCTTTTTATAATTAATTGTACTTATATTTTCATAGAAAACTGTTGATCTACTATGTATATTGCTTTCGAAATGGATAAAACATCGAAATGGGAGATCGAACAAGAAATTGTTAGAAAGCATACAGAGTGGCAAGTGGTTAAAATGAATATATATATATATATATATATTCAACTACGAGCCACTCTGTATGCTGTCTAAGAATTTGTTACTCGATCTCTCATTTAAATGCTTTATCCATTTGCGAAGTAATATATACGGTAGATTAACAATTTTCTAAATCTCCAAATGTTACAAAAAAATGAATTTACTAACAACATAAATTCCTATATAACTATATATTTACAAAAAAAAATGTATTTACATTCCTATAGTTAAATTATCAACTACATAACAAGCTATGTACTGTAGCCTCGACGTCAGATGTTCCTCCGCCCTCGTTGTTGAGCAATATGAGGTTCCTCAGCCTCCTCATGAACTTGTGTAACTTGTCCAAAGTCTATGAACGACTGTTGCATACTCCCCTGGGTGGTAATGGCATCGTCCCCAAACCAAGGCACCGGTGACACTCGTCTTTGTAATCTTCTGGGTTCGACAAATGCCACCAGATGAATGACACGCCTGAAGTTGAAATAATTTCGTCCATATCTGGAGAATAGAATGTGGATGACGATTCGGCATCAACACCCATGTCGTACATACTAGATGGTCCGGCATCAGCACCAATGCCGTACATACTAGATGATCCAGCATCAGCACCTATGTTGTACGCTGTAGAAGGTCCGACATCACCCACACTACCTAGACGGTAGGTATCAACAGTCCATGGTTGGGAAGAAGGCTGAGGAATAGCCTGAGGAACAGGAAGAACGTCACCTGCCATGAAGATCATAGAAGAGTCTCCGCCAACTCTCTAGCGATCGCGTGTCATTAGGGTCGATAACGAGTTGCCCATGCACAGGCAACCCCAACAAGACAGCCACGTCCTGTAGCGTGATCTTCATCTCCCCAACAGGTAGATGGAAAATGTGCGTCTTCGAATGTCATCTCTCTACTAACGCAGTTATCAGGCACCTATCAAACCGTTTCGGCCACAGCTTGTAAGGACCATACAATCTGGCCAATTCTATCAGCTCTACGACTCGAGCGGGGGTATCTTCTCTCCATTCCCTTACATCAATTCCAACACAGTCGAGCACACCATTATCCTGAAATATTAATTAAGACATAATCAATAATATAAAATTTTAAGAAAACTAAAATAATAAAATTAATATAATAGCTTAAATATTTACCTATCCTACCCAGACTAATTCAGACCTGTGTTGGGCCTACAAGTAGAGAACTGAAGTAACTTCAGGGCCAGGTTGATACATAACTAAAAAAAAAATCCCCAATACTTGCGTCAAATTTATTAGTACCAAATTAAAATTTAATCACATTTACAAACAAAATATAACATTAATTACAAATAAATGTGTGCGACAAGTGCATGAAATTTATAGTATATAAAAATTGTCATATCAAATAAATAAAGTAGCAAAAATATTCATTACAAATAAATGTGTGCGACAAAAAACCCCATAAACATCCATTACAATGATTCGACAAGATCAATTGGGTGCATGACGAGGTCGGGATGGACATTTTTGTCTATCATGTCCAGGCTGGGAACACAGACCACACCGATTTGTCATTGTTCTTCGCGACTAATCCATCTTGTTTTGAATGCAAGTGGATGTCGGTTGACCACGCTGCACCATTTGAAGTCTATTATGGTATGAAATTAGGTTCGATAAATTTGTCTATGGCCAGTAATCTCGTGAATAATCAGTCAAAAAGATGACTCCCACGCCATCAATTGATTCACTACTGTGTACTCAGCAGCAATATACTGGAACGCATCACTGCCACTATACTCGGTAGCCGCAAGTATATGGGAGCACGGATATCGCCATATTTTATACTTCTCACATGTGCAATCAGTGTTATCCTCTAATGTAACTTGGTGAATGATTATGCCCCCAATAACAGTCTTTTTAGTTTTCACATGATAGATTACATTCGTTCTAAAAAAAAATACTTAATTAATTTATGTGTGCCAACAATTATATGTAACCTGAAAAATAAAAATAATAACTAATAATTTACCGATCAAATATCTGAATGTCGTAAGTCTTGAATTTGGTTTGAGATTTCTGTATTTTTTTGACGACGTGTTTAACGTATATGTGACCTTTTGCTGAGTTATTTATAACTTCTTGTCGACCAACATCGAAGTATTTAACCATCATGTAAAAAGTAATTTTCACGAATGCAGTAATTGGACCGTTTCTTGCACCTTTCAAGCAATTGTTAAATACCTCAGCGTAATTGGAAGTCATTACTCCCCAACGTTTGCCATTATCGTATGCCTTAGTCCATTTGTAGGCTGCAATACTATCCAACCACCTATAAGCCTCAACATTAATTATTTTTATTTCCTGCATGATTGCATTGTATTTTCGAATTTGGTTCGCAACACTCGTATTCCAAACAAGATCTTTCAAATGTTGATTTTTAGCGATCGTGTTAAAATTGCTGCAAAGGTGACGCAAACAATATCAATGATATCGAACGGGCTTGTTCGGTTGATTAAGCCACATGTTGTCAATCACACTAAGAATGGTCGTGTGTCTGTCAGATATCAATGTCACCTCAAAACGGTCTCTGACGATATGACGCTTAAGCATGTTGATGAACCATCACCAGTAGTGATAGTCGTCCTTCGATACGACAGCAAAAGCCAAAGGATAGCACTTATTGGACGGCGTCATTCTAATGGCGATTAAGATCTTCCCCTCGTATTTACCGTATAAGTGGGTGTCGTCAATCGTGACAACAGGCCGACAATAACGCCATCCGTCAATTAAAGGTTTGAATGCCCAAAACGAAATGTCAAACGTCATGTAGTTAGACATATCAGTCGGAACAGTGCTCCACTCCACAATCGTACCTGGATTGTAGTGTTGCAATGCGACCATAAACTTTGGCAACTTTAGATATGATTCATCCCAATCTCCGAATACGGTCTCGATGACTTTAGATCTGGCCAACCAAGCTTTTCGATAGGAGATGGTGAATCCGTGAGAATGTTTCACGTAAGCCACGATAACACTCATCTTTATTTCTGGATCTTGTTCGACTTGTCCAAGTATTAAGTTCGAAATGAAATCAATATCCAAATTTTTATGATCTAAGGCAGTTTGATTATAAAAACAAGTGTGTTGGCTCTTATATTGCATAATCTAGAACATACCGTGATTTTATTTTTTATCGCCCGCAACTTCCAACCGCATTCATGCAGGCATTTAGCCACCCATATCTTCTTAGTTGATTGCACCACACCATACTCTTTGTTCTTCATGATGTGGTAATACTTCATGGCGTGCTTGACATGTTTCTTATCTTTAAAGACGATACCGATACAAAATTCGTCCATCTTTGATGTCCAAATTTTTTTTCACAACTTCGGCTCGTATTTCGCCATGTCATCTTTATTGCCCCACTCTAAGTTATTGAAAAATGGAACAACCTTATCCAACTCAAATTGTTGACTCTCACTCCCTTGCCCGCTAGGCCCAACATCTAGATCTTCGTCCCCATTCCCATCATCCTCGGGCTCCAATGCAATATCCGCATCTAACTCTTCTTCTGACACACCGTGACTATCAAGTGTATCAAACTCACCACCATAATTACTTGTATTGTATTGTGGTGGACTACTTGGCGAAAAATGGTGATGTGGATGAATAGAACTAGTGCCATGATCACGGTCAATCACACTATGCGAATGCTCTAGTTCTGGAATGTAGGGGGTGGGACGGTGTAATTAGAATGATGTTGTTATGGGATGTATGGGCATGGAACGGTGTAATTAGACTGGATTTCTTGGGGGTACGACATGAGAATATCATAGCCGAAAAATGTAGAATCTGATTAGGTACTGTACGGATTAAAACTTTGAGTCATTAAGTGAGTAAAATGACTAGTTTGGGGGAAAAAATTCGAATTATGATCAAATTCTCCTTTTACTTCAACATGCACCTCAATAGCAAGAAGTGGGGATATGTAAAGAGGTAACTCAAGTACTTGATTTAATGCTAAGTCGTCTTCAATAGAAAACAAGGTATATTTAAAATTTCCCCCCAAAAGAGCCATGGGCATCCTACACTTTAATTTCAAATTTCCAGTAGCCCCATCCTAAAAAACACACGGTTTTAACATCTCAATCAATTCATTCAAGGTTGTTCCCCTACAGACAATCAATTTTTTTACTGATGATGTATTGTAAGAACCCCGAACTCGGTACCTTCTAATATTCTACCACCCCAATACAATAACAACCGAACATGATCCATTTCAAGCGGCTATCATTTCACAAGTCAAAACAAAACAAGAAAATGTTATCATCGAATCCTCTAGTATTTATACGAACTACTAACTGCAAACTGAAGAGATCAACAAAATGCATTTATAAAAAATTAATTAATTAAATATTGTGTTCAAAATTAGTTGAATGATAACTCTTTTTTATGTAAGGAGATGTATTTTGGTGAAATGATTCTTACTTAATAAGGGTAATTTATTTACATAAAAATCAAAGGAAAAGTAAAAAAACATAAGGAAAGTTACTTTAACTATCTACAATCACATAAAAAAAAACGAGTTAAAAATTAATATTATTCAATATTTTTTTAAAAAATATAATAAAACTGTAAACAACTCTTATGTGTTCAAATTGCAACTATAGGGACCAAAATGAAACTACGTGGGATGATTACGAAACTTTCGGGTGTTATGTGTTCAAATTGCAACCATAGGGACCAAAATGAAATAATGGGGGCAGAATCTGCAATTTGGGGGCAAAATCTGTAATTTGATTAATTAAATTATTATTTAATTAGTAGGCACACATATTAACTAGCTAAATTATCATTTAATTAGCATGCTCACATATTAACTAACTAAATTAACAACTAAAGTAATTCATTAACTAATTTATATTGTAATATTTTTCAAAAATTAATTAAATTAATATCTAAATATATTAAAACCGTAAACAACTCTTATGTGTTCAAATTGCAACTATAGGGACCAAAATGAAACTACGTGGGATGATTACAGAACTTTCGGGTGTTATGTGTTCAAATTGCAACTATAGGGACCAAAATGAAATAATGGGGGCAGAATCTGTAATTTGGCTAATTAAATTAGCATGCACACATATTAACTAGCTAAATTATCATTTAATTAGCATGCTCAAATTGCAACTATAGGGACCAAAATGAAGCTACGTGGGATGATTACTGAACTTTCGGGTGTTATGTGTTCAAATTGCAACTATAGGGACCAAAATGAAATAATGGGGGCAAAATCTATAATTTGATAAGCATGCACACATATTAACTAGCTATATTATCATTTAATTAGTATGCTGACATATTAACTAACTAAATTAACAATTAAACTAATTCATTAACTAATTTATTTTATAATATTTTTTAAAAATTAATTAAATTAACATCTAAATATATTAAAATCGTAAACAACTCTTATGTGTTCAAATTGCAACTATAGGGACCAAAATGAAACTACGTGGGATGATTACGGAACTTTCGGGTGTTATGTGTTCAAATTGCAACTATAAGGATGACAAAAATGATTAGATGTGGTATTCGAATGATATCAAATAATAAAATAATAATTTAATTAAATTTTTGAACGGTATAATAGTTAATTTAATTAAATTTTATTCCAATTTAAATATTTAGTTAATATTTGGTTCTTTTTTTTGGTCGATCAATGATTAAAACTTAATCTTATGTAATTAGAATTAACTAATATCAAGTTTATTTTAATATTGATTAATCACATGTTTTGTGGAATTAGAAAATTCTTGGTAATTATAATGAGATTTAATCTCATGTACAAAATATAAGAATGAAATGATTATTCCCACAGCCATTCTAATTCCGTCTCAAATGCTGTGTATAGAATTTGAGTTTAAGAGAGAGAGAGAGAGAGAGTAAAAGAGTTTAATGATTGATTTTAGAAATACGAACACCTAACTTATATCATTAACAACATCCTTTGGTGTAGAACTAGAATTGAAGCTTCAGAACTGGAATTAGAAAAGAAGAAATTTTAGATGCTATTTCTAATTCAATTCAAAACCTTCCATTCGTGCTACCAAACACTGCCTTTAATAGAATGAAGCAGTCAAAAGTCGGAACTAACACCATTTCATTCATAATAACAATAACTCAAAGCTTCTTCGGCCATCTCATTTCATTGCAAAAAGGACCAAATAAGTTAATCATAAGCCTTCCATTTAACAAGTTTACAAGCATCTATTCACAAACTACAAGCAACAAAGCATGAAAAAAATCAACAACAAAAAGTATATACCATGTATTTTGAAAGTACTCAACACACACAAAAAAATAAAATAAAATTGAGCATGAAAAAAATTATTTTTATTATTATTCACACATCCAACAAATTATCTTCAATCTCTTTATGCAAATTCACATAAGACTAAATGCTTACCTACTAGAAATAATTATAATTATAAGTTTATATTCATGATCATGCTTACCCATTATATTTTTGTGCGTTCGGGTGATATATTTAAAAAGCAAATTTAATTTAAAAAAAAAAGGGATTTATAAAATTCTCAAGAAATTCCTTACCAAATTTCACAAATTCTCTCTTCAAATATCTCACCCAAACCACCCTTAACTCTAGAGAATCAACAACTATTTTGGAACAGTGGGTAGCAACTATTTCCATTAAAAGGTAATCATAATCAACAAAATTCTATTCTCATCAACATGAATTTAAAAAATAAAAAAATAGGACGACCTCTAGAGAATGAACAAAACTCTTTTTCCACAACTCAAAATTGATTATTTTTCTACACAAAAACCATTTCTTGAAGATAATAATAAAAAAAAAAAAAAAAAAAAAAAGGAAAGCCAAAACCCTCATTCTATCTCGAATTCAGGAATAGGATGAATCAACAAAATTATCTCCAATCACTTTATGCAACTTCACATATATAATTATAAATTATATTCATGATCAATGAGACAAAAAGAGTTGATAGCAATTATGTATTTCCTTCACTCTATAGAGTGAACAAATATGTTTCAACAATGGATCACAACTATTTTTCATTAACAACGTAAGATAAATGAACAAAATTCTCTATCTCATCAATATAAATAAAAGGGAAAAAAGGAAATATAAGGGTAAGTTTGGTCGAATTATTTAAGGAACGTATTTTATTTCTAGAAGGGATTTGTAAAAAAATTTCTCAAAAAAATCTTAAGAAAATTTTGCAAATTCCTTCTCCAAATCAAAGAATTTACTCAAATATCTCAACCAAATGGACCTTTAAGGGTTTAGTGCTACCTCTAGAGAATGAACAAAACTTTCTTGAAGGGAGAAAAGCAAACCGAAACCCTCATTCTATCTCGAATTCAGGAATCGAATGAATCAACATACTCTCTGAAGAACAACCAAGCTCCCCCAACAACGGCCCGTTTGCTTCTCCAAATCTCATGTTTCGATTCCTTTGCAACAATCCAAACAACACAAAACTCATGATCAGAACAACAATTGTATGCCCAATGAACAATAGATTCATCAATGCCACACCCCTTAGCATATCCTCCTCGAGCTTACACTTGACATCATTTTTCCCCTTGGCTGGGGACATTGAAATCTTATCACAACCTTTGAATACAAAGATATCAGTGTATAAAGACAACCCAATTTGCAAAATCCAAGTCCCCTTCAAAACCATCCCCGTAGACAACAGAAACTCGGCGAAGAAAGACCATGGCCTAATTGAGATGTACAAGCAACAAGCACCACAAACAAGGGTTAATCCGCCTAATAATTCATAAACGCCGCCGCCTACACCCGTGATCCCTTTCCCGTTCATTGAATACTCGATTAGAAACGCGATTCCGGCGAATACGAAGATGAAATTCTCTGGAATTGGGAAAGGGTCGCGACTTTCTTGGCAAATGATGAAAATGAGGAGGACCCAGAAGAGGAAGACCACCGTAGATTGCTGCAGGAAGGCGAATCGGTAGGTGGGGTGACCGGAGAAGGCGAGAAAGAAGAAGAGGAGAGAGAAGGAGGCGATGGGGAGGGCGATTAGGAGGATGTAGAAATCGAAGTTTTTCCATCTGGGTTCGGAGAAGTACCATGGCTTCGATTTGTAGACAGATGGGTTTTTAAGGTAGAGAGAGAAAGAGCAGAGGAGGCGACGGATGCCCAGAGGGAAGAGGAAGAGGAATGCCGAGAAATGGGTCGCCAACGACGACATTATCTTTCTCCAATTCGTTCGATTATGTATTTATACAATGATCAGAAGTGGAAATTAAGTAATCAAACTTCTGATTCTAACGAATTGCTTGATAATTGAAAGGCATTCATCACCATTTGCAGAGGCCGGCTGATGATCGTTGAATGCTTCCTTGTTTTGCTCAGAATGGGAATGGACTTCGATTTTCATCTTTTGTTTAGCTTTGATTTTTTAGACTCGCGCACTGCGCTGAATTAGAAAAAAATTATAATAAATTTATAACATTAAAACATTAAACATTTAATTACTTTAATAATAATATCCGAAAGCAAATGCATAAATTTCAATAAATAATAATTTTTTATAAATTTTAAAAATAAATATATTATTAAAAATTATATAAATTAATAAAAAATTAAAATAATATTTTTACGTATTATTTTTTATTAATATACTATAAAATAATAAATAAATAACTATAAATTAAGATTAATTTATTAATTTTTACAAGTCAAAAAATTCTAATTGAATTAATTTATATCGTATTTATTTTCCTTTTCGGTGTAATTGTTATTTGAATTACAATAATTTTTTGAAGTAATTTAAAATGTGAACCAAATAATTAATCATATATTCTTACATTAATTAAAAAATATATAGCTAAAAGAATATTGAGTGGGCCAATCATTATTTTATATATAAAATAGCAGTTTGGTGCTACAAAACTCTTGCTATGCATGGGGTCCGGAGAAGGGTCGGATCACTTAAAACTCACAAAAAAAATTAAAATATACAGTCTTTAACCTCATTAAAACCTTCTCTCTCCTTTCACTTTTAAGTATTACTAGTGTTAACCCGCGCAATGCGCGAGTTTAGAATTTTTTTTTATTAGGTTTGTCTATAATAATACGAAATAATTGCTTACTATTTAGATGTTAAACCAATAAAAAATGTATTTTATTCCTCATGACATTTGCATTTGATACTCTTAATAAAATTGATCGAATACCTACGTTTTTTATAGTAAGACCCATTTCGAAAAAATATAACAAAAATTAGAAATCATAAAATATAAATAAACAATTGATCATTTAATTTTATACAATTGACCATTCAATTTTATACTTAATTTTAATTTAATCATTTAATTTGAATATAAACAATTGATCATTTAATTTTATATTTAATTTATCTTATCAAAGTACGAAAAAAATTAATGCTGAAAAGTAAAAAAACAAAAATTGTAAACTAAAAACAAATAAAGTCCATCTTTAAACTTGTTAATGGTCATTATTACATTAGTTTTTTCTTTTTTTTTTTTTCTTTTTTTTTTTATTTTATCTTTTTATCTTCCACCATCTCTTCAAATAACCAATCTCCCTTTATATACCGACAAATAAAATATAATTATAAAAACATTCACACCCACAAAGAAAAAAATAATTACATAAACATTTACTCACTCACAAACAAAAAAAAAATTAATTATGAAAATCATTATAAAAAAAATTATAGAAATCTTTACATACTTAAAAAAGTAATAATTATACAAACCTTTATACGTCAACAAACAAAAATATAAATCTTTATAAACATATATATATACTAGCATATAACCAGTGCCTGAAGGCACGACTATTAATTTATTTTTTTTTACATAATCTCTTCTATTTATACAACATTCTAGACCTGTTTTATTAAGAAACTAAGAATAGTTAAAATTTAAATACCACCACCAACTAAAAACGTACATTTTGTTGCCAAGTGCACCAATGATTAACAGAAATGCCAAACCACCACCTCAATCCATAAATTAGTACCCAAAAAAAAAAAAAAAAAAAAACCAAAATCAAATATACAACCACCTCCATTGTCCAATGCTATCCCTATTTCCAAACATCAGTACCTATAATTTGATTTAATTATCTCATAAAGCTCATCTTGAGTCTCTTGAATTGAAATAGTGATATGGATCCATAAATTCACTGATATATTGATCGCCCTTTTGTAGTACACTCAATCGGATGATATTAGGATCGTGCGCGCCCGATTGAATATCGTACTTGCCAAAAAAAAAAAACCAATTGCTCATCCCAAAAAATGGAGAAATTTAAACAATTATACACAACGGACAATATAAAAATGAAGAGGGGAAGGGGCGCTTGCCTTAGATAAGTCCGAGTAAGGACATACTTCAGAGAGTTGCTAACCAGATTTGTTTTCATCAACGAATGGTATTTTGAAGTATCCCTACATGATGGAATAAATAGTAGTAATTTGTAAGTAGAAAAAAAAAATAAAAAAAAAAAAAAAAAAATCTGGGAATATTTTGTTACTTGGTATAATGCAAGTATATATAACAAATGAAAACCTCAAGGCAACTTGTATAAATAACGGGGAAAAACCATTTTTGAGCTAAATCTCATCTCGGCTCATAAAACTTAAATTTTGTATATTTACTTTTAGATTTCATTGACGAACATGTAAAGAAAATCATTGAAGCATAGACAAAACCCACATTCACGAATATGTAAAACTCAAATAAAATTAGAAAAGAATCACAAATGGAATCTTGCATTTTTTGCAGCATGTCTGTTGAATTCAGAATATCTAAATTCTACTGTAACTCAGACCTAAATCGACAGAGGGTTTGCAAGTGTCTAGCTTTTAAACATAAAATCCAGTTATAGAATTCCGCAACTTACAATACTTGATATAATTGCAGTAAGAGCATATAAATACATAGTAACTGCGTATAACTATGTATAATAGATCAAAAAAAGGGAGAGGAGTGAAGAGTTCATATATGTACATGTAGAGAGAGAAAGAGAACCTTGTCTTCGCAATCAGATTACTCTCGATTTCTCTACTGGTGCATGAAGGCACAACCCTTGCAACAGAGGAAACCCAATTTAACAAAATCAGTAACAGAATATTCAAATTCTATAAAATATACATACATTCAATTGCCTAATTGAACAACATTAGTACCTGAAATTAGACTCCGTAAACCCAATTCCATATTAGGGTTCAAGCTAAGAAATTCCATCACTGCAATTAATTCCAGATCTATTGTTGCATGTGTGAGTAGAGACAATACCTTGAAACAACGGACGTGACGGTCGTGGTTCCGGATGGTGATGGCAGTGGTTGTGGACAGAGAAAGAGCGATTTGCCCCATCTGTTGAGGGAGGGAGGAAGCGAAAGTGAGAAAGAGAGAGAGGGAAGACCACCGTAGGCAGAGAAAGAGATGGATGAGCCTTCAAGAGATGATAGCGGCTCTGTGATGGCGATGGCGTGGCGATGATAACTTTGTGATGGTGTTGCTGAAGTTTTACAACAATGGTGGTTTGAGGTGTGCGATAGGGTGTTGCCATGGTGGTGGCCGCCTGCAAGAAGAGAGAACAGGTTAGAGAGCAAAAGGGAGAAAAATACCAACAAAGTTAAGTTAAACTCATTATATCAACAATGAAAAATAAGGTCGAATTGGAAGAAACAGAAATGCAACCATAGTGTTTTTTTATTGACCAAAGAACTACCTTTCCAGCTTGAATTACAGAAATGCAAAGAATTTCAAAAATAAAACATTGATAAAATGCAAAGAAACATCTTCTTCCAGGCATCATGACACTTGAGGTGGTAGTTTTCCATCACAAGGACCCAGAAAGAGATGCGCCTTGATCGAGTTTGAAAAAAATCACATTTAAATGACACATGATTGTGAAGTGTCTAATTGGTTGCAGTCAACCTAACTACCATGGGCACAGTATGACAGACAACACATATGTCTAATATTATTTGCAAATTGGGGGGCAGTACTTGTTTTTCCCAACGTCAGTGCCAAAGTTGCCAACTGTGGATCCAAAGAATTTGAAAGAAACTTAGTGCGTGCATGTTTTGATTTTCAGAAAGTTTAATGTAAGAACCTAATACAAACCTTCACAGCACCATAGCATATCTAGTGAGCAGGCATTCCAAAACATGCTCATTTGGAATTCCACCACTGTTATTAAGGACATTATCAAAGACAGCACATGTAGATTTAATAAGCAAAACTTCTCCACCATCAATATGGCGGCCGATCAATTCTTTCAGAATTTTTGAAGCTTGTGAAGCTGTACTACCTTCAAAAGAACAGGAATCAACAAAACACAAACAACCATAAATTGATAAAAATCTACCTTTAGGCAAGATTCTAGCAATCAATTGTATAACAGATTCCATAAATTCCATAAAATCGAGAACATGAACAGAAAGTGAAGATATGAGGCATACCTGCGTGTACTGCTTGTAACAATAAATCAACCCTAACCCCAAATTGAGAGAGATGGAGAGATGGTTATCTAATTTCAACCCTAACCCCAAATCAGATGAGCAAGAGCAAGAGAGAGGAGAGTACCTATGATTAGGGGTGAATAGATGAATGCGACCATCGGTGACCTTCACCGTCCTCGCCAAACACCGACGACCACCTATGTACCGTCGTCATAAAGGGAGGGAGAATGGTTTCGAAATAGAAATTGATGAAATGTTTCAATTTTAAGGGTTTCAAAATAGAATGGGGAACTTGATGCTAACCCAAAATCCAAAGAGAGATGGAGAAATGTACCTGGAGATAGAGTGGAGAACTTGATGCTAACGGAAGATGGCCATGAGGCAATCGGTCTCCAGGTCTCGAGTGATCGTCTCCGTCGTCTTCGCAAGGGAGGGAGGGAGGTCGTCTTCTTTGATGGTTATCTAATTTTCAGATCAAAACCCTAAATCAGATGAGCAAGAGCGAGAGAGAGGAGGGAGAATGGTTTCGAAATAGAAATTGATGAAATGGAAAAACAGAGACGCACCTGGAGATAGAGTGGAGAACTAACGGAAGACGGATCGTCGCCGTCATCTTCGCAAGGGAGGGAGAGAGGCCGCCGTCGTCGTCTTCGCAAGGGAGGGTGAGATCTGGCCATTTCGATTTCGGCAACTGCTGGGGATGCGAAGGCGATGGCGGCGACGGCTGGGGACGCGAAGGGCGACAGAGATGGCGACGGCGAGCGACTGGGATGGCGATGGCGGAAGATCGGCGATGGAGGAAGATCGGGTGAGAGTGAAGGTAAGGCAGAGACAGAGAGAGTAAGACGGGTGAGAGGGTGAGGCAACACAAATTCGGCATAGACAGAGAGAGTAAGTCTACGATTATGGAGGCGACACAAATTCGGCGGAGAAGAAGATGAACGCACGGATTGGAGGTGACGTATTCGGCGGAGAAGAAGCAGCACGCTGAGCAGCAGGAGCAGAGGCTATGATCTTGAAACTCTCAAAAGTAGGCTAAGAAGTAAATGCAGCCACTGTTTGTGTATATATATGTATGTATGTAGATGTTGTATATAAAAATAATCCAACGGCTACAAATATCCTGAGACATCTAACGGCTGTGAATGTAAATGAGTTGATTTATTATATATATATATATATATATATATATATATATATTCAATTATTCATCCACCATTCTATTGTCATTTTTTCCCAGACTTATCTTTTTTTGTATTTTTTTTTTCTATCTTTTCTCTTTTTATCTTCCACTACTTGCCCAAATACGCAATATACCTGTACACACACACAAAAATATAATTATATAAACAATTACAAAGCACAAAGGAAAAAATAATTATTTAAACATTCATCCACCCACAAAGAAAAAATAATTACATAAATATTTATCCACGAACAAACAAAAAATAATTATATAAAACTTTATACGCACATATAGTAAGGTCTAATTTCACTTTGCACCTCTATTTACACCCCCATAAGTTGTGCTTAAGAATTAAGTGTAACAGTAAATTTGTCCATTAACTTTAACGGCCAATGGGTAAAAGTCAACTGAAATTAGATAATTAATGTCAAATGACATTTATACCCTTTAAAATTTTTAATAAACATTATTTTAACACTAAAGCCCCGTTTGTTAACTAAATTAAATACTTAAAACTGAATGTATTAAGTATTTATCAAATTAAATTAAGTGTATTTAATAATAAAATTAAATAATCATTTAAAAAATAAGTATTACTTATGATTTATCAAACATGGCCTACTTCAAAATATAAGGAACCAATTCCAAATATAAGGATCAATAATGTATTTTTTTTTTTTTTTTCCCTCTTAATCTCTTCATCATTTCATCTTCTTTGACTATTCCTTTCCCAACCACTCTCAAGTCCGGAAATAGTTCTACAGATTTGTAGAACAAGAAAATGTAAAAATCAATTAAACATTCAAAGGATAACAAAAGATCTATAAAAATGTGTAAGTTTTACACATATCTTTTTTTTAAAAAAAAAAACTCTTCATTCAAACTATGATGTGGACATCAAACTTTCCAAGAGTTCTGCATTTTTCAGAAATATATTAGTTTGAAAAATCATTTTATTATTATTATTAGTTTTGAAAAAAAAAAAGAACAAAACTGAAACAAAATTGAAACTCAGAATATATATATATATATATATATATATATATATATATATATATATATATATATACTGTAATTAGAAATCAAACCGAAACAAAACTGAAAAGAAAAATCAATAATTAACTCTTCATTTTTCTCTAAGATAAACTGAAAATTAATTAAGAAACAAAAAATACAGAATAAAAAAAGAAGTACCTCCACTGTTACTTTCTCTTTCAGACGCGAAAACCTACATCATCACGATTCTCAATCCATCCAAACCCTATTGCACAAATTGGTTCAATTTCACGAATACCGAACCGTCAACCAAATATATAAATCATGGAAATGAGAATAAAGTGGTAGAGTTACAAAATTCAGCATAAGTTATATACAATATACAGAGAGAGGTAAACAATTTGTAAAAAGTAATTCCAAAAAAATCTACTTCAGTGTAAGAAGAACAAAACTTGGCATATCAACAAAACTCGAGATCAGAGCTTACAACTCACAGCAGTCCAAGAAATCTCTATAGAAATCATACTCATATTTAGCCTAATTGAGCTCGAAATTGGTTTTTTATAGATACAAACGGAGGAAAGGTATATATAGAGATAGATGAACCTTTGGTGGTTATGGTGATGGAAAGCGTGTATAGTGTGAATAGCTTCCGTTGCCAAACCCATTTGCTGGTTTCTTCGGCATTGGCTTAGATAACTTTCTATGATGAAGGAGATCGAGCATGGCGAGAGGTTGTTGAACAATATTATCAAATCAACAAAAATTAGGGCAACATCTATACAATTCAAAATTAGATCTAAACAAATCAAGGACAGATCTATAGAAATCGAACTTATATGTTGCCTAATTGATCTCTAGTCTGGGTTTTGAAGGAGACTACCGTAGGGGGAAGAGAGAGAGAGAGACGAAGAGATGAACTTGAAGCTTTTATGATGATGAACGGTTATGAATTGATGATTATGGAAATGAATATGGTTGAATGGAGGTGCCACCATCGTTGGGGAAAGTAGGAATCATGGCCTTCATTGTCGTGAGTGGGAATCGTCATCATCACCGACATAATTTGGTAGTCTCGACATCGATGCTCGTGGCGACTCTGTGAGAAGGGAGATCGAGCGTCGGTTCTACGGTTCGCCGTTGTCGTTTTCAACGGATCTGTGAGAAGGAAGATCGAACGTCAGGTTGAACGGAAGTGTCGACTTTGTCGTCGTGAGTGGAAATCTCCATCATCACGTAGGTTTCCTTGCTGGAGGTTCACGATGTATATTCAATTTGTAAATATTAACCTATATATATATATATATATATATATATATATATATATTATGAGTATAGTAATTTGTAAATATTTTGTTTAGCAATTAATATTTTGGTAAATCAGGAAAATATATATGGATGATTGTGGATGATATAGGACTGTTGGAAGTGGATGAGCTTTTTTTGCAATGAAAAAAGCATTAATTGACGGTGTTGACAATATCAATGTGGGGATTGGATGAACTAATGCATGCACCAAATTGGATGAACATTAATGCATGTGTGAATAGATGATCATTAAACATTGAATACTAAATGGTGAAATGAGTTAATCTCAACCATTCATTGTCTCAAGAGAATAGAATTACAAAGATTGACAATTCTCAACTCTCAAGAATTGTCTTCCACTTTTAATATATAATATAAGATATATATATATATATATATATATATATATATATATATATATATATATATATATTATTTTTTTCAAAATTTGTACTTTTATTTTGAATTTTTTTTTTATTTGTGCTAATAAAAAATCAAAAATAAAAATCTATAAATTTTAATAAGTGATGACGTTTTATATATCAAAAATTAATATATTATTAAAAATTACATAAATAATCATAGTAAAATAATATTTCTACAAATTATTTTTTAGTATTTGATGTTGCCAAAAATCTTTAACACGTGCAAAAAATCTCCTATGTGCCAAAGACCTTCACAACCTACAAAACTGATAACCTAGAAAACTGATAAGCTCAAAGGGGACATCGGTATGATGTCAGCTAAAAAACATCCGCGCGTGAGAATAAGTCAATTTGCTTTAGGGTATTAGGTAAAAGATTGAATGTAATTATTAATGTGATACGTTCCCTTATTTATAGACTTCATAGATCACAACCATTTGGTATAGATGACCTAGTCTTTGATGACTTAGTCTTCTTTCACTATCTAATAATTGCTCACTTCCTCCTATCTAGGTGGAATCATGGGTTAGTAAGTTGAATTTATCTTTGATGACTCCCACTTTGTTGCTATTTAGTTGAGAGTGTATCTTTGACTAAGTTACGTTCTTTGGCTTCCCATTTGATGGATCCATGCATAGATCACCGGTTTGAACCAATGTTCTTGGCCTGGCTCTTTTCGAGCATTGGGCCTCTTTCTTGTACTTACCTAGGATGACCTGTGATCTTATCATGATGGGTTTCTTTTGAGCTATGTGTTGGGCTGTCCGTAGTGGATTTTTTCCTAGCTCAATTTTATCAACCAGATCTTTCCCGTTCTTGCGCCTAAAATATTAACCCAATTTCTTTATCAAACTCTTTTTAGAAAGCTAAATACAGAAGCGGAAATTTCTTCTGCATCTACTATAAAATAATAAACAAATAACCATAGAATAAGATTACTTTTATCAATTTTTTTAAGTCAACAAATTCTAGTTTTATATTTAAAAAATAAATAAAAATTAAAACCCACCAGAAAGCTTGAAAAATGCATTATTTAACCTCACTAAACTCTTCTCTTTCCTTCCACTTTTAATTTATTTGTGGTAAATAAAAATAAAAAATAATAATCTATAAATTTTAGTAAGTAATGACATTTTATAAATATAAAAAATAAATATGTTATTAAAAATTACATAAATAATCACAGTAAAATAATATTTTATCAAATTAATTTTAGAAATATACTATAAAATAATAAACAAATAACCACAAATTAAGATTAATTTAATCAATTTTGCAATTTAATAAATTCTAATTTTATATATAAATAAATAAATAAAAAATAGAACCCACCAAAAAACTTGAAATATACATTTTTTAATCTCATTAAAACCTTTTCTCTCCTTTCACTTTTAAGTATTAGATATAGATTTTTTTTTGGAAAAATTACAAAAATGACATAATGGTACTCCATATTTCTAAAAATTGAATTTTTGGTTATATTTTAAAGAGATAAAATTGTTTTGATTGAAAATTTGTTTGGACGAAAATAATTTCAGAATAAGAGATTCATATTTTTAATATTTTTTTATGCAATAGCAACTACATTTTTAATTGATTTAAATATATGATTGACAATCTATATATATATATATATAACAAACCTAAAATTGAAACCTTAACCCTAGAAGAGAAGGATGACTCTCCAATGCTCAATTACTTATTTTTGGTTAATTTGTCTTACATTGGTGGAATTTTAATATCACAAATGCATGCATTAAGGTTTTTTTTTTTTTTTTTTTTTTTTTTTTTTTTAATATCTTTATTACAATTAGTGATAGGTAAATTCTTCAAAATTTTGTTTCCAACTTAAACCTATAAGAGAAGAATGACTCTCCAATGCTCAATTACTTGGTCCTGATGAATTTGCTGCTAGAATTTTAAAATGCCACAAGTGCATGCATTAAGTAATCTTTACTGTCTTTATTACAATTAGTGATGGTTAAATTCTTCAAAAAATTGTTTCCAACTTAAACCTATAAGAGAAAGATGACTCTCCAATGCTCAATTACTTACTCTTGTTGAATTTGTCGCTGGAATTTTAATGCCACAAGTGCATACATTAAGTAATCTTTACTATCTTTATCACAATTAGTGATAGGTAAATTCTTCAAAAAAATATTTCCAACTTAAACCTATAAGAGAAGGATGATTCTCCAATGCTCAATTACTTGCTCTTGGTAGATTTGCCGTTGAAATTTTAATGCCACAAGTGCATACATTAAGTAATATTTACTATCTTTATCACAATTAGTGATAGGTAAATTCTTCAAAAAATTATTTTCAACTTAAACCTATAAGAGAAAGATGACTCTCCAATACTCAATTACTTGCTTATGGTGAATTTGCCATTGGAATTTTAATGCCACAAGTGCATGTATTAAGTAATCTTTATTACAATTAGTAATAGGTAAATTTTGCAAAATTTTGTTTGCAATTTCACCATATGTTAAGAAATTTGAGAATACATCATAAATTAATTATAGTGAATTCTTTATCACAATTAATAATAGGTGAATTCTTCAAAAAAATAAAATAAAATCAATTCAATCATTTGTTAAAGAATTTGAGAAGACATCATAAATTATATATATATATATATATATATATATATATATATATATATATATCCATTAGAGGTGAAAATTTTCTGTAACAGAGCAAACACATATTGCCATGGCCGCTTTAATTTTCTTATAGATAAATAATTTATCAAATCTATTGCCTAATGATTCGATTTGAGGCATCTCTTAATCGCCAAAGATGTCAAAAGATTGGCGTAAATTTTTCATTAGTGTTGGTCTAATCTGCAGGGCCATTGCCAACAATTTGGCTCAGAAAATGGTCGGGCCTACTAAGAAAATCGAGAAAGAAAACAAACTTGAAGAGTTCGACATGATTGCAGTCTTATGGGTATTTTTTAATCCTATTTATGCATTAATATATTTTCACTTTTTTATTTTTTATTGTTTGTATTGATTTATTCATAAATATTTTGATGACTTTTAGGGATTTTTTTTTTTTTTAGTAATGCTACGTAGATTTGCAAATATTATTTTTTTTTCCTTTAAGAAATGATATTTACGAGGATTGATACAGTTGCAATCTACTTGGAGTGGATTCATGCGTGAATGATGATGCACCTAGATGTTCAGGGCAGTGCTCAATTCGAGATCGGGTCCATCGTCAGAAAAGATCATATTGTTCTGATTGGATCGTCGGGTTTCTCCAAAAAATCTATGGGTCTTGCCAGCGTTCAACTCTGGATGATGCAGCTGCTGCAAATTTTTAGTGGGTCACTGACAATAGCAATGTTGATCTTTCTAAATGTCTGAAACTATCCATGAAATGGAAAATACTTTGGTGTGCAAAGCTCTTCCCTGGGTCTATTAGTAGGTCAAATCTGTGTGGTTCACTTTTTTTTTTTTTTTTTTTTTTTGTGATGGATCAGTTTGATGATTTTGATGTATTTCTATCCATGATTTTGAGAACATCAATATGGAGGTGAGATCAAACTTATTAATTAAAAATTTATATTTATATTTATATTTACGTGATTTAGGTTTGATTATTATTGGTCGAATAAATCAAGAAAATAGGAATTCATATTTTGTTATTGTTGATACCTAAATAGTAGATCACAATCATTTTTGAAAAAACATCTTATTAAAAATAGGCAGTTGAGATTAAATTTTTAAGGGAAAATTTCTCCCCCAACTATTCTCAATCCTCATATGAAAGAATAATTTTTTTTGATATTTTATATTTGGAAACACTAATTTTTTTTTATTTATTTATTATCTTTTTATGTAAAATTTATTTAATAAATAAAAGATTATATTTGATTAAATTAATCCTCGATTTACTCCTCTCACATTAAATATTTAACATCATCACAATCACCGCCGACCAACACAACAAACATTCACCATCACAATAAATATTTACCACCAGCAAGAACATTTAGGGCTACCATAATCACTGACAACCAGCACAACAAACATTTATCACCGTTTTGCATCACTTCTAGCAAAGCAAAAGTTATTAGACAAACGCAAATCTGATTTTTTTTTTTAAATAAAAATAAAAATTGTTAACCCTGATTATTATTTGATGTTTATGAAGCAATGAAGTTGAGTATTTTGTTGGACTAATAGTTTTATTGAGGTGTGATTATAAGATTAGTTCAATTGATTGATAGGAAAAATGAGGAATCAATGTACAAGTTGAAGATGATTGCAATGGGAGTTGTTGAAGAATATTTCATGAATAAATTTTTTGTATTCCTAGGTAAAATAACTCAAACTCTCTATAAACTCAGAATCACGCACTACACTTGAAATTATTTTAATAAATTTATTTGTGATTAAATTTATGTCAGTAGTGATTAATTATATTTGAAAGAGTTTTTAAGAAAAATAGAGTTAGAATCGTTAAACTGATTTGTTAAATCGGTCAATTGATTGTAACTGAATTTTAAAAAAGTAATTATAGGTTAAAAAGTCATATTTCAGTCGATTGCCCTAAGGATCTATCAACAGCTAGAAACAAGTTTAAAAAAAGTTGAGAAAAATGGCATTCTAGTCGACTGAAAGATTGGAGGGTAGATACAGGATGTAAATTAGTCGACTGACTCAAGATTTTGGTCGATCGAGACATCTTTGAGGATTGAGATTTTTAAAGAAACGGTCAAACTAACCGTTATTGGCTGATTTATAAATTGAAGGATTAGGGGAGAGATTTGTGGAGAAAATCTTTCAAAAACTAGCCGTTGGAAGATTTTAATATTTTTCCTATTTAAACCTGCGAATTTTGAGTTTTATATATCAAGAAAGATCATATTTTTAATAGAGAAATAGTTACATTTTCTGAAAATATATTCAAGGATAAATACATGTGAAATTCTTGATCGTGAAAGTGTTGATTTGAAAAACCGAGAATATTGCGTTCTTGTTCTATTCATTCTTAAAGAAATCTCGGTAAGATTATTTTAATTGTTTTTAATTAAATTGTGTGCTCAAGATTATGTGCTTTAATAGTGATTGATTATCTTCCAATTTTGAGCTTGCAAAATTTGTGAAAATTATTTTTCCAAAATTTTTGGATGTTCATTATTAAAAACATTTTTCTGAAAAGGCTGAAATGATTTTTAAAATCTGGTGTTAATTGTCTCTTGTGTCTATTTGATAAATTCAAATTGTTTAATTCTCACGAACTTTATTTGATAAACATTTGTTTCACTAGATATGGACATTAGTAGAGTTTATATTGAATTAAGTTAGTAGAAGCATTTGTGAGAAGAAAACATTATATTTTTTGTACCAATAAGATTATAGCTCAAACTTAAGTGCAATTGGTGTGAGTCAGAATGTTGATTAGATATAAAGGAAACTTATCTAATCAGGTTTGTAAGGGTTTAATTCTTACCTATGAAAAGGATTAGTGTGGAGTTTAATTCTTACCTAGGAAAATGATCAGGATTGGTTTAGTGGATTGAATTCTCTGCAATAGCAATGGTAGCTTATCTAACTACTATAAGTCTTGTGTGTCAATTTCACTATCACTAATTTGTTTGTGTGTAAATTAGTTTTCACATTTTCGCATTATAATCAAGATAAAACTTATAAGGGTAATTAATTGATTTAAAATTTTAATTACCCAATTCACCCCTTCTTGGATAGATATTTGGGCTAACGATTGATATCAAAGCTAAATTATCTAAACAGGCTTCACATTATTACTAAACAATCACATGGAAAATCACATGAGTAGGGATGTTAATGATCCGGATTAGGCTCGGTTTCATACAAAACTAAAACCAAAACTATTAAACATATATAAAACCAAAACTAAAACCAAAACTGTCGATTTTTTTTAAACATTTTTAAAATCAGACCATTAATTTTGGATAAATTACATTTTAAAACCTCTAATTATTGACACATTTTTAAGTATTCCTCTTAAGTTTATACATTTCATTTTTAACCCTCTACATATGAACACAACTTTAGAAGGCACTTCTGTTAGAAATTCTATCCAAACTAACAAAATGAGATGGCAATATAATTATTTTCTTTTCTTTTGTTAATCAATTTTTTTTATTTTTTTTTATTTTTTCATCCTCATTCTTCATATCACTGAACCTTTTTTTTTTTCTCTCTCTCTTTCTTTACCGAACTGCTCTCTCTCTCCACTACCTTCTTTCCTGGCACACAACCGATACCACCACCACTAACACAACCACCATTGTCGCCGATGCCACCAATGCCTGTTACGGGGGTGAATCACCCCCTGTAACAGGGGGTGGCTCACCCCGCCACCTGTTACGAAGGAACCACCCCCGTAATAGGAGGTAAACCACCCCTATTCTATAATAGAGGGTAGACTCCATAGCAGGATCTATGGCTTTCCCTTCATCTAAACTTGACTACAATCCCTTATTTTATGATGCAATCTTGAATGGGATTGAAATTTTCCAGAACCAAAAGGACCTATGAGAGCAGTGAGACTATCGGGCTCATCATAACCAGTGAGGTCTTGGAGAACATTCTGGGTCTTCCCCTTGTAGAGGTTTGCTGGATTACTCTATCTCCAACGTCACCTCATTTCCCACATGGTTGCTCATTTTAAGTTTACTCAACTCAGCTTAAGATTCTTGTTGGCCTTATCTTATTTCTTTCTTGTTTCACCTCTAGCAGCTTCAGATAAAGTCGATGAGAGAGTTGTGATTGTGGATGTGGAGGTGGGGGGATGGATGAGATATCTAAATAAGGATGTAAATGGAAATGGGTTTTGCATAAGAGATGAGGGTTTTGTGAATTTGATTGATTAGGGTGGTTAGATGATTAAATTGCACACAAATATCATACGTGAGTAACCATTGCTTGTGCTCAACTCCCACTCCAACTGTTTCTCCCTCTATATTTTTGAAACTTTCTCTCCTGAAATATCTACATCTCCGGCGAAGCACCACTTGTGCCGTCATTACTACTGCTTGAACCATTACTTGTGCACTTCGCAACAAGTTCGGCGTTGTTCCACTCCTATCTGATTTTGATGTCTGCTCGAGTTTTCATAAGTTTTTTTATTCTTTCTTTGTGCTATGTACCTTCGTCGCCTTGTCTTTCTCTCTTTTGTCACCGATATTGATTGAGTTTCGCGCATTCGTAGTTACTCTGTCAAGAAAATTGTAGTCCAATGATCTCGCTACTGTTCGTCTTTTCCAAGACAACACCCCGTATTATGAGAGGTGGTTCCCCCATAATAGGGGGTCGTTCATCCCTTGTTATGGGGAGAATCACCCCCCGTATCAGGAGGTGGGTGATTCCCCGTAACAAGGCATGAACCACCCCTATTATAGAGGATGATTTACCCTATAACAGGGAGTGGTTCACCCCTGCCGACGGCATCAGTGGTGGCGGTGGCGAAAGACGGTGGTGGAGAGAGAGAAGGGTTCGGTGAAGAGAGAGAGAGAGAGAAAGAGGTTAAGTGACCTGAAGAAGGAAGGAAAAAGAAAAAAAGAAAAAAAGAAAAAAAGAAAAGAAAAAAGAAAAAGAAAAATATAAAATTATTATTTTGTCCTCTCATTCTGTTAGTTTAGATGGAATTTCTAACAGAATGGTCTTTTAAAATTGTGTTCATATGTAGAGAGTTTAGAATGAAACACATAAAGTTAGGAGGACTATTTAGAAATGTGTCAATAGTTAGAGGGTTTAAAATGTATTTAGTTAGAGGGTTTAAAATGTATTTTTTCCTTTAATTTTAACCAAAACCAAAACCAAAACCGCAAAACCCCAGACCATTGTTTCTTATATATGAACAAAAACATAACTAAAATATAAAATATAAATTCCAAAAACAAAAACAAAAACCAAACCACAAAACTAGTATTTATATATATCTATATCGTTTACATGGTTCGGTTCACAGTTCTAGTCACGTGGTTTGGTTACGCGGTTTGGTTACATAGAACTATCCCAAAACTAAAACCAAAACCAAAACCGCTTCGGTTTTTAAATTTAAAACCAAAACCATTTATTTGGTTTCAAAATTGGACAACTTGGTTCGGTTTCGTGCGGTTACCCATCGATTCAGTTTTAATTGCCATCCCTACGCATAAGTAACACACTAGTTGAGAGGCAATCTATGCACAGACTCTCACTCTTCATCATTAATAATGATATTTTTTGCAAAGCCAGAATTTCTGCATTCTTACAAGTGACTAATTATGATGCATTGTTGGATTTTAAGAATGGTCCGCATGTTCTTCCATATCATGGCATTCCTAAAAATGAAAAAAGGTTCGATGAGGATGATTATAAAAAATTATCTATTAATGCCAAAGCTACTAACCTTTTACTATGTAGTTTAGATATAAATGAATATAATGGGATATTCGGTTATAAATTAGTCAAGGAGATGTGGGATACCCTACAAGTCACACAAGATAACGAATAATGTATAAGAATAAAAAATCAGTCCCCCAGTTTATCAATTTGAACTATTCAAAATGGGTAATTCAGATATGATTTAGGACATGTACACGAGATTCACCAATCTGCAATAAATCTTAGTGCTCTCGAAAAACCATATTCAATACCAAAGAAAGTTTGAAAAAAACTAAGATCCTTATCCAAAGCATAGGATTCTAAAGTGACAGCAATTCAAAAAGCTAATGACTTAAACACATACACCACTGATAAGCTTATTGGCAACCTGATGACTCATGAGCCTTCTATCTAGGGATGCGGAGAAGAAGTAAGTTCTAACAAATGAAAATCAAGAGCGGTATCTAGCTCTCATTACGAAGAACTTTAGGAGGATGGATCTTTGCACTTTTTGAGAAAGGATAAACTTCAATGTCAATGATATTGAGTGTTTAAACTGTCACTAGACAATGCATTTTCACTAGACAATGTAGTGGAAACAATAAATCAAAGAAAAGAAAAAATAAGTCCATTAAAGCAACGTAGGATGGTACGGACTCCAGAAACTCTGAAACATCAAACAACGATGAGGAATCAACAATGCTTGCCTAATGGCAAATGGGGATGAGGTAACAAATTTAATTTGTTCAAATTTTTATCCTATAAATTTTGATGACTTATTTGATGCTGATCAAAAGATTTTAAATAATTATAAAAATCAATCTTCACAAATTAATACCCCAAAAAGTACAGTTCATTGTTTAAATAAACACATTGAAAAATGTAAAAGTGAGAATTGAACTAAAAAAAAAAAAAAGGTTTAAAAAAATGTCCTATCGAATTTTGAAAAAGAAAACAAGGAGTTAAAATAAAAATTGAGAATTTGAACTCTATTGTTATCAAATTTACAAAAGTGAGAATAATTTAAAATTGCTTTTAGGGAAGCTTGATGATGTGTTTTCAATAAAGACTGTCTTGAATTTCAGAAAAATATTAAAGAAAATTGATTACATAAATTTATTTTTGAAATTAATAAAGTTGTTAAATGTTTTAATTGTAACTTTTTAGGGCATACGATCAAAAATTGTTTAAGATCGATTTAGTATGTCTGGGTTCCAAGGGGAATAAGAAGTGTTCAAACTAACAAAACTAGAACCATTTGGATTGGATACCACTTAGGAACTATTTGAGGTGCTCCTTGTAGGTTAATCTTAAAGAATCTATAAGTAAGGACAAATGATTTCTAAACAGTAGCTGCACTCGGCACATGACAGTGGATAAATCAATGTTTGTGTCTTTGACACCTAAAAATGAAAGTCATGTGATTTTTGTAAACAATGCCAAGGGTAAGATAATTGGTATAAATGATATTGCTAACTCATCTAATGTTATTGAAGATATTTTTTTAGTTGATTATCTTAAACATAATTTGTTTAGCATAAGTTAGCTATGTGATAGAGGGTACGATGTTATTTTTTATGATAATAAGTGCATTATTAAGCGGAAAAATATAATAGTATATTGCTTACTGCATCTTGTTTTCAAATGTCTATATATGCTCATTTGAAGATTTCACTTCTCAAAATTAATCATGTCTCAATGCATTATCTGAAAATAATTTGTTGTGGCATAGACGATTAGGCCTTGTAAGCATGGAGTTACTTTCTAGTTTATCTAAAAAGAGTCTTGGTAGAGGTCTCCTTGATATTAAATATATTAAGGATAATATTTGTGATGCATGTCAGCTGGGTAAGCAGGTTAAATTTTCTTTTAAGAAGAAATTGCATACATCTACATCTAAGCCTCTTGAATTGTTGCATTTAGATTTATTTGGTCCTAATCTTATTAAAATCTTAGGAGGTAAGTTTTATGCATTTGTCATTGTTGATGATTGCTCTAAATTTACATAGGTTATTTTCATGTCAAAGAAGAGTGATGTGGCATCTACATTCATAAAATTCTGTAAATGTGTTCAAAATGAGAAATAATATTGCATTGTTAACAATCATAGTGATAGAGGTAGAGAGTTCAAAAATGTGGAAAACTCTAACTATTGTGATGAGCATGGATATTCTCATAATTTTTCTACTCTTAGAAGTCCATTGCAAAATGTAGTTGTTGAAAGAAAGAATCAAACGCTTCAGGAAATGGTCAGTACTATGCTCAATGCAAATAGTCTACCTAAATATTTATTGGCCGAAGTTGTAGGTACCATATGCCATTTTATTAATCGAGTGTTTATCCGAAAAAGTTTTGACAAAACTCCTTATGAGATTTGGAATGACAAAACCCCAAATATCTCTTATTTCAAAAAAAATTATTGTAAATGTTTTATTTTAAATGATAAAGATAATTTAGGAAAGTTTGATGCCAAAAATGATGAGGTTATTTTTCTTGGGTATGTTTCAGATAGTAAAGTATATATAGTTTATAACAAAAGATCTTTAATAGTTAAAGAATCTAAGCATGTTGTTTTTTAGGAGGCTAATTCATTTTTGTCTAAAAAGTATTTGGATGAAGATGATACAAGGATTTTGGCAAAACAGAAGGATCAAAGAATTGAACCTGAAAAAGAGTTAGCTAATCCTCCTGAAGAATCATAGCCTGTTATGGAATTAGCAACTCTAAGGGCAATGAAACGTCCTGTGGGACATCCTATCATCAAATCTTCGGTGGCATAGAAAAGGGTGAACTACTCGTTCTTCATTTAGAGATGTTACCAATCTTACATTTCTCTCTCAAATCTAATCTTAAAATATTAATGAGGCTATATTTGATGAATCATAAATTTTAGTAATGAAAGAACAATTGCTTCAATTTAAGAGAAACAAATAATAGAATTATGTTCTTAAACCTGATTTTGATCCTGTTATTGGTACAAAATAGATTTATTACAATAAAAAAGATGAAATAGGTATAGTAATCAGAAATAAGGCAAAATTAGTGGTAAAATTCTATAATCAAGAAGATGGTATAAATTATGATGAAACCTGTGCTCCTATTGCTAAATTAGAAGCTATAAGAATGTTATTGGCATTTGTTTGCTCTTGTCAGTTTAAATTATTTTCAATTGAATGTTAAAAGTGTGTTTCTAAATGGTTTTATCGCTGAAGAAGTATACGTCGAACAACCACCTGGTTTTGAAAATGATAAATTTCTTGATCATTGTTTTTAAATTACGTACAGCTCTAGGTGGTCTTAAACAATATCCTAGAGCCTGGTATAAAAGACTAAACAGATAGTTAATTAAGAAAGATTTTCGACGTGGGTTGAGTGATATTACATTATTCATTAAACAAGTTGACACAAACATTATTTTAGTTCAAAAATATGTGGATGATATAATATTTGGGTCTCCTAATGTAGATCTTTGCCAAGATAATGCAGGCAGAGTTATCGAAATGAGTATGATGGAAGAATTAACATTCTTCCTTGAACTACAAATTAATCAAACAAAGGATGAGATCTTTATCAATCAAAACAAGTATGTAAAATAACTTCTTAAAAATATGTCTTGGAAAGTGCTAAAAAAATACAAAACTCACATGGCAGCGACAACAAAGCTTGACAAAGATGACAAATGTAAAAGTGTAAATGAAAATACTTATCGAGGTATGATTGGAAAGCTTTTGTATTTTACTACTATTAAACCTGATATTATGCTTAGTATAAGTCTATGTACGAGAATTCAATCTTTCCAAATAGCGTCTTACTTAACTGTTGTTAAAAGGATTTTTCATTATTTAAAAGGTATACGTGACTTAGGGTTATGGTATCCTAGGAGGAGTAGTTTCTTATTAATTAGTTCTTTGACATTGATTTTTTCCAGTTGCAAAGTTGAGCGTAAAAGCACTAACGGGTTAAGTCACTTCTTAGGACATGTACTAGTTTTTTGATCTAGCAAAAAACTAAAATTCTATAGCCTTATCTACTACCGAGGTTGATTACATAACAATAGGTAGCTGTTGTGCACAAGTACTTTATATTAAACAATAGTTGCATGATTTTTGGCATTTTCATGGAAGAATTTTCAATTTACTATGACAACACAAGTGAAATTTGTCTCAGCAAAAATCTTACATACCACTCGCGCACTAAATACATTGAAATTCATTATCACTTTATTCGGGATCATACTAAAAAATGTGACATTATTATAGAATATGTTGACACACATCATCATTTGGCCTACATATTCTTAAAACCTTTGGCAGAAAAATAATTCTTAAAAATCATTTGGGTTTGGAAATAGCTAGTCATAATGATGTTTGTCTTGGATTGTCCGCATATATCCAAATATCATCTCAAAATCTGTTTTATAAATGTGCATGAATTTTTCATTATCTAAAAATAGCATATAAGAGGGCATATGCATTGTTTTAAAAATAATGTTCTTTGAGTATTTAGAAATTATTCTATTTATTCAACTAAAATATTTTCATATTAAAAGATTATTGGTACTTTGATAAATTCTTCATATGAATTTTATCATATTAAGTAATTAAACATTCTAAACATTTGAAATATTCTCCTACTCTTTGAGATGACAAAGGGGGACAAAAGTGTGATGTTTTATGTTTCAAATTCTTAAGAAATTCACATAATTCATGCATACATTCATGAAGTTATATCAAAGTACTTAATATATTTCTTATTATGGTTTTAAAATTATTTAACAAAATCCGTCTACATATTTAGAAGGAGTGTGGTTTATATATATATATATATATATATATATTTTTTAAAAAGTATCAAGTTAATTGTCAGTATCAGAAAAGAGAGATTGTTAACCTTGAATATTATTTGATATTTTGATGAAAATATTAACTTGAGTGTTTTGTTGGACTAATAGTTTTATTGAAGTATGATTATAAAAATTAGTTCAAATGATTGATGAGCAAAAGTGAGAAATCAATGTAAAAATTCATGATGATTGCAATAAAAGTTGTTGAAGAACATTTCATGAACAATATTTTTGTATTCCATAGTAAAATAATTTAAACTCTCTACATGTAATACTCCAAAAATTTGTATTTTTGAAAATATTATTTTTATAAAGTTTAATATTTTTGAAATTATTTTGTAAATTTATAGTATAAATAATATTTGATAATTTTTAGGGTTAATATTAGTTTTCAATTAATTTTTAAAATTTTTGGAACTATTGTATTATTTAAAATATACTTTTAAGAGTTTTAAAATATAATTAATATTTTCTTTATTTTAAGAGGGTATTGTGTAAATAAATAAATTAACGATCAAAATTGTTTCCTTCATATAGAAGGAAACAAAAATTGACCGTATATATATATGACACATGTTATAATAATAATATATTATGTATTTATATAGGTGGCGATGATCATAATTAGTATAAGTGTAATAATAAAAATATTAATAATACATGAAAAAATATTTCAGTTCGGAGTATATATATTAATAAACCGTTTGAGATTATGAAAGGTTTTTGGAGCGGAAAAAATATTTCAGTTCGGATTTCAGTTAGAATTTTTAACTCTTTTAATATATGTATTTAATCTCTCTTTGAATTGTGTGGTTTATGTTTTTACTGTTATAATTGTAGTTTTTCATGAAATATTTGTGAGTACGTATTATGTGCAAATTATGTCAGGTACACGTTTATGTGTTTATTTGGGATTGATTGGATACACGTATTAAATGGGTTAAAATTCTACTGAGCGTTGTCTCAAAATCAACAGTTTTGATTGCAGGACCGGTGGAAATGAAACTGCACCAGGAACTTTATTTGAATTTCTATTTAATTTGTAATAATTGTATTTATTAATTACTGTTATAAATTGATTCGATAAATCGATAATTATAATTATCGTCGTAGTTTGTAAAATTTCTCAGATTCTTATAAAATGGAACATTGATGATTCAATTTTAGTATTAAATGTGGAATTAATTCAATTGATTCAATTTTAGTATCGCCAAGTTGCAGGATGTCCACTTAATTTAATTGATATAATAAAGGTGCAATTTGAATCTCCATTTGACCCTTTGTTCCCCTAAAGTTTCACAAAAATCTTACTATGGTCCACGTGTTCTCAATTTGAACATATTAACATCTTAGGTGGCGTTTGATTAATGTTTCTGTTTTTTTGTTTTTATTCCCAATAACATGGAACTGGGTCAGGAATTATAAGTGGATTTAAATTAAATTTATTTTATTTGTAATAAAATATTAGTTATTCGGTTTTAGTTTTAATTCTCCAATGGGAGAAACCACGTGGCGGCCCGGAAAAACTGGGTCGTTACAAAGTGGTATCAAAACAGGTTTGCAACCACCCTAGACTTGGGTTATGGTACCTGTTACTCATAATAAGTAAAGTAATATTTAAAAATAATAATTTTCGTATAACTCATTAATTCAAAAAAAATAAAAATTAAACTATGTTTGAAGTTAAATGAAATTTGCCACAATACCATAATTTGCAAGAAAAAGAACATCAACAAATTCACTTTAATGTGTCACACCGAGCTTTCTTGTGTATTGTCTTGACGTGATCTGTCTGTTCTGGTGGTTTCAACTATTGAAGTTGGTTTCTTCCTTAGAGCTTATGTAGGTTATTGATAAATGCTAAATCATGACACAATCATATGGGGTTTAATTTCCTAGACCAAAAAACAAAAAAAAAACTTGTCAAGTGTTCTTTATTTTGTGAATCATCATTTTCTCCAACTTGTTCGCATTTGTTTTCTATTAATAAGTGGAGTTGTCATTATCTCGCTCTTTCTTTCTCTCTCTCTCTTATCCTTATTTCCTTTTGTAGCAGTTTTGATGCAGTATAAGAAATGCAAATATAAGTTGGAATTTCATTATTCTTTTTATTTTTGTTTTTTTGGAGATAAGTTATAGATTCTGTAGATCTGGTGAGTGTTCTGGACCATAAGATAAGTTATTAAAAGAATTGGTTTAAAATGTGTTTACTTATTTTCTATATAAATTATCAAAATATATTTTTCATATTAAATTGTAAAAAAAAATGTTGATAAAAATGGACAGTTTTACGATGATTAATGGATCAAGTAAAATCTTAATGGTGAAAAAATTATTTTTATTATCTTGCTATGCCATAGTTGTCTCATCAGGAGGGCATGTCTTGCGAGATGTTGTTGGTTCTTATAAGAGGGCATGTCATGTATGACGTTGTGTTGTGACCTGATAGGAGGGAAAGTCCTGCAGGTGGTTGAATATGTTGTTAATATGTTGAGACCTGATAGGAGGGTAAGTCCTACAGGTAGTTGATATATTATTGTTGTTGTCGATAATTATCACTATAATATGGTGGTTTTTACCACGTGTTACTGGCTATCAATATAGTGAAGTTGAATATAGTATTGATTATTAATATAGTGGAGTCGAATATAGTATTAACAATATAATGTAATGGAGTTGAATATGGAATTGCTTATGAATTTGTTGTTAGACCTATCGGGAGGGCAAGTCCCGCAGGTAAGAAAACTACGTTCTTGAATATGGAATTGATTATCAATATCTAGTTGATATGATAACTCCCGATCGTGAACTAAAACAATCATATGGCTGGTAAAGAAGTATGATATTTTACTATATAAAAGTGACTTGACCATCAATTTAAATTCGATTGTTCTATTATAATGATATTTGTGAAATTTTGATATTTTCCAGTGTGTGGTAATATTTTGTTGAAAGTGGGTTTTGATAAAAGTACTTAATTCATAAAATGATTTTTATATTATGAAAACAATACACCAATAAAATATTCGGATAGATATTGGTCAACTACTAGGGATTGGTAGAGTCGGAGTGTAGGGAATTGTTGAGACTTTTGGCAGACTTTATATAGTATTTTATATACATATTTTGCTTGAGTATTGAACTCGTCAAGTCACGTGTGTATTAACCTTTTGAGACATAAATGTGTTTGAGACGAATTTATGTGATTGAAATTAGATCTACGTTACATGAGCATTAAACTTTTGAGATGAAATATCATTTATGTGTTTGAATGTATTTCTATGTTGAGAGGTAATTATGTGATTAAGACGTATTTAAATATTTGAGACGTATTTGACTTTTGTAGTTTGACACGTATTTATGTGATTAAGACGTAATTATGTAGTTATGAATTATTTATATATTTTGGTACGCATTTATGTAGTTGAGAGGTATTTATATGTTTTCAGAAATATTTCAGAAAAATCTGTTATTTGAAATTTGGATTGTAATGATATTTATGAAAAACTTTACGAGATTATTGGAATTTTAATGTAGATATTGGAATTGATCATTTTTAGTCTCACAGGATAATTCACAAGGAATTGGGCTATCTACTGATTATGATATTGGTAACGAACATGTTGGTTTGAATGTTGGATGGAATTGAACAATATTGGTTATGGGATATGGCAATGGACTTGAAAAGTTATGCCAAGTAAGAAAATTATTGAGGTCGTAAATCTGTTGGAATTGAGATAGACCTAATCCAGTGAGACTATCGTGATGTTTTGAAAATATATGATTATTATTGTTATTTTTATCAGAGTGCGCATTAGAAGTGTTTAAAAATATAAGATTCTTTAACAGTTATTTATGTTAGGAGTTACTGACCAAAGTGTACCATGTTGGATATAATGTGGGCCACAATAAATGCGGATGTGACGATGTGTGGAATGAATTTTGATGGTTATGAATTAGGGGTGACTTTCGGTTATGAAACCCTATAAAGAAAATAATTGTTCTAGAATCGAGTGTGACTGACATGACCGTGCGATTCTGAATTATTATTATTTTGAACAAATTTTGAGGACGAAATTTATTTAAGAGGGGTAGATTGTAATATCCCGAAAATTTGTATTTTTAAAAATATTATTTTTTATAAAAAAAAATTAATATTTTTAGGATTGTTTTGTAAATTTATGGTATAAATAATATTTAATAATGTTTGGGGTTAATGTTAGTTTTCAATTGACTTTTAAAAGTTTTAGAACTATTGTGTTATTTAAAATATACTTTTAAGAGTTTTAGGATATAATTAATATTTTCTTTATTTTAAGAGGGCATTGTGTAAATAAATGAACAAATTAACAATCAAAATTATTTCTTTTGTATAAAAGGAAACAAAAATTGACCGTGTATATATATATGCCTCTCTCTATATATTAACCATGATCTCTCAAGCAACAATCAAGTCCATGCATTATTAATATTCTTATTATTACTTTTATACTGATTATTATCACAGCCACCTATATAAATACATAATATATATATATATATATATAGGAGCGGTAAAAAATATTTCAATTCGGATTTCGACTTCGGATTTCAGGTAGAATTTCTAATTCTTTTAATATATGTATTTAATCTCTCATTGGATTGTGTAGTTTATGTTATTATTGTTATAATTGTAGTTTTTTATTAAATATTTATGAATACGTATTATGTGAAAATTATGTGAAATACACGTTTATGTGTTTATTTTGGGTTGATTGGATACACGTATTAAAAATGTTAAAATTCTACAGAACGTTGGCTCACAACTCCACAGTTTTGATTGCAGGGCTGGTAAGAATGAAACTGCGTCATGAACTTTATTTGAATTTCTTAATTTGTAATAATTGTATTTATTAGTTATTGTTATAAAATTGATTCAATAAATCGATAATTATAATTGTCGTCGTAGTTTGTAAAATTTCTCAGATTTTTTATAAAATGGAACATTGACGATTCAGTTTTAGTATTAAAGGTAGAATTAATTCAATTGATTCAATTTTAGTATCACCAAGTTACAGGATGTCTACTTAATTTAATTGATATAATAAAGGGGGAATCTGAATCTCCATTTGATGCTTTGTTCCCCTGAAGTTTCACAAAAATCTCACTATGGTCCATATGTTCTCAATTTGAACATATTAACATCTTAGGTGGCGTTTGATTAATGTTTTTGCTTTTCTATTTTCACTCCCAATAAAATGGAACTGCGCCGAAATTATAAGTGGATTTAGATTAAATTTATTTTATTTGTAATAAAATATTAGTTATTCGATTTTAGTTTTAATTCTCCAAATGGAGAAATCGCGTTGCAGTCCTGGAAAATCAGGTTGTTACACTATAAAATTTTTATACAACCTGACCAGGATCACGCATTACACTTGAAATTATTTTAATAAGTTTTTGTGTGATTAAATTTATGGTCAGAAGTGATCTATTATAGGAAAAAGTACAATTTAAACCCTTTAACTATTGATACATTTCTAAGTGGTCCCTTTAAATTTAAACGTTTCATTTTAAACCCTCTATGTATCATAACGTTTCAAAATGGTCCATCCGTTAGAGATTCCGTTAAAATTAACAGAATCTCAAGGGCAAAATAGTCTTTTAACGTTTTTAAAATTTTTCAATCATTTTTAATTAATTTTTTTTTATCTCTCTCTCTCTTCCTCGCCTTCCTCTCTCTCTCTCTGATGCGAACCTCACCAAGAATTAGTGAGACTCGAAATCAATTTATGGTGTCTTTGCTAGGATCGATCTAAAATCTAGATTTATAAATGAAAAGAAAGAAAGGAAGAACACAAAAATACAGAATGTTTGATAGGAAACCTTGACCCAACGTTTATGAATGAAACGCGAACCAAAGGTATAAAATAACAAACCTCGACCCAAAGATTATAATGGAATCACGAACCGAAGTTATAGTGTTTGAACGCCACAAGAAATTCTTGATAAGTTCAAAGAAAAGTTCTATAAAGAACTCAAGAGAAAACTCTCTCAATCTGATATATTATTCCAGTAATGTGTTTTTTCCTATGGAATACAACTCTCTTAAATAGGCAACCAACACAAAGGAGAGCCTAGGCTAGTGGGTGGTCAAGCACACCCTACCTTAGATAGGGGGCGGTCTTTCACACCTAGGGATGTCCTTTTCACACAAGAAGTCTTCAACTTTAGCACACCCTACTATAGGTAGTGGGTGGCCTTTCACACCTAGGGGGAGGTTACAAGAACAAAAGTCCTAGATGCCTTTCATACTTATTACAAGATCAATACTAGAAAATAAAAATACAAATTGGCATTGATACCTTACAAAATGATATAAACTAAAACAAATAAGTAGAATTTCGTGGGTCTCATGTTTTGGGCCATTTGAGTTCATGACTAAGCCCATTTGCTTGCCTTTATGAGATGGATTAGGCCATGATTGCCATTTGGGCCTAACTTGGGCATTACGACTTTAGATTCAGCCCATATATCTTGAATTAGCCCATTAA